>ML675652.1:6666115-6691427 GCA_007922155.1 Mesoclemmys tuberculata
CCCTGACTCACCCCCAGGGGGCGCCCCCTGACTCACCCCCAGGGGGCACGGGGGGAGGGGCAGGCGCACTGAGGTGGGGGCGGGGCTGAGCCGCGCCCCGCCCCCAGCGGCCGTTGCCATGGGCTACACGACCCCGCCCGGGCCCGGCAGGGGGCGGCTAAGGCCCTTCCCCCACCGGCCCGAGCCGGGCAGCGCGAGGGCCCCAGGCCCACGGGGCTGGGCCGGACACGGCTCCCCCCGCCGGGCAGGCGCGCACCCCCGGCTCCGCACCCAGCCGTTACCCGGCAGCCTTCGCGCCCAACCGCCGGCCCGGCTGCCCCCGCCCCTGCGCGTGAGATCAGAGCGAGGCTCGGAACCCCTCGCGCGCTCCCCCCGCCTCCCTCCCTCCGGCCGGCACCACAGCGAGGCTCTGACCGCTCCCCGGCACCGTTCGGGAGCGGCACGAGGCGGCTCGCGCGCGGGGACGCCCGGCTCCGGCTCCTCCGCGCCCCCCTGGCGGAGCGAGGCGCGTCCCCCGCGTCACTCAATGTCCCCGCCGGGCCCGGCTGTGATTGGCCGAGACCCCGCAGCGGCGCCGCTCCTCGCCCCGCCCCGGAGGAGGCAACAGCGCAAGGGTGGGGGGTGCAGGGGTTGGGGGGTGCAGCACGGGTTGGGGGGCAGTGCAGGGGTTAGGGGGTGCAGGGGTTGGGGTGCAGCGCAGAGGGTGGGGGTGCAGGAAGGGGGCGAGGGGGGAGAAGGGCACAGGAGGGGAGTGCAGGGTTAGGGGAGAAGGGGGCACAGGAGGGGTTGGGGGGCAGGAGGGGACTGCAGAGGAGAAGAGGATGCAGAAGAGGGTGGGGAAAAGGCACAGGAGGGGCTAGGGGGGTGCAGGGGTTGGAATGCAGGGGAAAAGGGGGTGGGGAGAAGGGGGGGTGCAACCCCCAGTTTGAGAACCCATGGAGTATGGGCGGGAGAGATCCCAGGCGGCCAGAGGGGGAGATGGTCCCATCTTGTGCTAATGCAGGCGGGTCCCTGATCAAACAGAGCGTGATTTCAGGCATCTAATGTGAGTCGGACGTCTGAAATTGTTTGTAAAATATGTAATAACAAATAAACCCTTCTCCCCTAGCCCCTCCTACACCATCTCCCCGCCCCTCTTCTGTGCCCCCTTCTCTCCTCCTGCATTCTAACCCCTCCACCCCACTTTGCCCCAGCCCCTCCTGTGCCTTCTCACCTCTTTCTCCCCTAACCCCCCCCCCCGTGCCTTCTTCCCACCCCCTTCTCCCTGCATTTTCCCCACATCCCAGGCCCTGCCTCTAACCCCTCCCTGTGCCCCTTTCTCCTCACCCTCTTCTGTCGGGGGGTTGCAAGCTGGGAGCCCCGACCAGGTGTGGGCTGTGAGCCTCCCTGCTTCCTCCCAGTGGAGGAATGTGTGTGGGGGGTAGAGGGGGGCGAGCAGTGACACACAGATACTGCTCACCCACCCGCCAACGTTCCTCTGCTCCCGTTTAGGGGGCTGTGGGGGGAGCAAGGAGCAGCCAGGATCCCTGCATTTCCCCACTTGGGTCAGGAGCATCAGGAGCTGCTGCTCTGCCCTCCCCTTAACACAGCCCAGGTGGGGAAAGTGACCTGGATGCAGGGAGCCCTGTAGCTCCTCATTCCCTCCCCCCCCCCGTGCCTACGGGGGCATGGAGGACTGCACTGGAGGGGGCAGACCGCAGCAATACCAGCTGCTCTGCTCCCTGCATGTGGGTCAGTTTCCCCACCTGGGTGCAGGAGGGGGGTTCAGGGATTGAGGCCAAGGTGGAGACTGCAGGAGTTGAGGGGAGTGGGAGGATTGGGGTGAAGGAGTAGTGGGGAGCCCACAGGGACAAAGAGGGCATGGGCGGGGGGTCAAAAGGTTGCACTCAGAGGCTTACTGTGGGCAAGGGGTCACCAGTATAAAATGCTGCCTTACTCTTTTCTTGGGAGCGAGCAGAAACCCAAGCAAGGGGAGCACTAGGCCGTGTACCAGGCTGCCCTCCTTATTGCGCCACTGCGAGTGGTGCTGCCTTCAGAACTGGGTGCCCGGCCAGCAGCCGACACTCTCCAGCCAGTGCTAAATTTGTGCCCAAGCTTGCAGGGGCTGAACTGTGGCACGGCTTCCGATACAAATTAAGCACCGGGGGAGGCAGCCGGGCCCTGGGGGATGGGGTAGCCTGCGGGGGCCAGGGGCAATGGGGGCACACCGCGCCCACAAGGGCTGGGGCAATGTGGGGCACCTTGTCCATGGGGACCAGGGGGCCATTTTTGCTAAGGCCAGCCCTGCATGGGCCTCTGCAAGGTGTCCTGTCTGTAACAGGCCATGCTTTGCTCTCACACGAGTGGCTAAAAATAGCCTGTGTCCCTCATTAGCTGGCCTGCTCTGCTTGTGTTGGGAGGCAGAGCTGTGACTGTGGTGACAAATGAGAAGGGGGAGGGTTTGCTGCATTTTGCTCAGGCAGGGGGAGCGTGGCTCTATTCTGCATCCCCACTGGTATTTATTTGTATTTGCATAGTGCCCAGGAGCCGTAGGCATGGATCAAGACTTGTAGGAGGCACGGCATAGAGACAGAACAAATGCAACATTCACAGAATTGTCCATAATCTTAATCGGTTTTTACTGTGCAAACTAAGTGCACGGTGGGTCACTTAAATGGAACCACAGAACAGTTATTACGGGTGGTGATGGATGAGGACAAAAGCCTGGCCAGACTCTGTGATCCTGAGGTTAGTTTGTAGGGTTAGCAGAAGAAAACCTCTGCTTTCTTGCAAGCTGAGCGCATTTACTGTGGGTTCTCTCAGACATGATGGGCCACGCGTCTCCTTGATGGCATTCAACCAGAGTCACTTTTCAGTGTCAAAAGTACTTCGAAGACAACAGCTCCTGCAGCAGTGTTCACTGGATGCAAATTAGCTGCCTTCTGCTGGCTCTGCTTGCGTTTCCTGTCGCTTTGTTTAAAATTGTGGAAGATGTAAAGTTCCCAAACTGCTGTCTGCTGGCTTAGCACAGCCCCTTTCATGCAGGCTTTGCATGGAGCATCTTCCCCACGTCTCCCTCAGACGCATCTAAATACCAACAATCCATTTGCAGTCTCTAAGCTGTGACAATCGCAGGGAGATTGTTCACACTGATCTTCACTGACCCATAAATCAGATCCCAAACAGATTGGAATTTTCTATAGACGGAGATATAGGGCCTCCTAAACAAACACACCAATGTCAGGCTTCATTACGTTCAATAATGGCTGCCTCAAAGCGGTGTGGGGCCGGTGCCTGACAAATCTGCTCCGTGGTGCACTCAGCAAACGAGCACAATGAGTGTTCAACAGCTCAGAAACGAGTGACGTTAGCTCTGACTTTCAGAAGAGGTTAAAATATTACGCCTGATTCTGAGCACGCTTCTACCGGCATGCATCACACATAGCACCACTGAAGCCAGTCGAATTGGTTTTCGTTGAGCACCTCGATTAATTCATTTTTAATTAAACTATTTGCTGGTTCCCGTTAGTAAGATAAAGAAAAACTGAGGCCTGGTCCAAGTGAAGCATCGGGTCAGCTACAATCATGTCTTGGGAGTCTTCCATCGCTGGAATCACGGCACCCAAATTACAAAGGGGTGGCTGAGCGCCTGCCTCAGCCCCAACGGAAGCCAAGAAGGTTCTGCATTCTGAACGTCATCTGATGTTCATTAGAAATTGGCCAGGGGCTGGACGTTTCATAAAATCACAGAAGATTAGATTTGGATGGGACTTCGGCTGCGCGCTTTGTTCCAGGAGAGACCATTTGATTCCTGTACTAGAGTTGCCAGGCGCAATGGGCTCCTGGCTCATGGGAAGTGGCCACCATTGAAGGGAAGGTTAAAGGTGGCTTGAATTCATGCACCTACCCGGGGAGGAGATTTCTGATCGCAGAATGTTCTTGAGGCACACAAAGGCGGAACAAGAGCCCATGGCTGGAAGCTGAAGTTAGACAGATTCAGAATAGAAATAAAGTGCACATTTTGAAGTGAGAGTAATGAACCCTTGGAACAACTCACCTGAGGTCCTGCTGGATTTTCCATCCCCTGAAGGCTTTAACTCAAGACTAACTATCTTTTAAACAATCTGCAGGAGCACCACCATAGCGATGGGTTTGATGCAGGAATCACTGGGTGAGGTTCTCTCTGGGCTGTGCTAGGAGGTCAGACCAGAAGGTCATAAAGGTCCCTCTGATATTAAAATATATGACTGGGACTCCTACTTGCTGCCAGGTATGGCTAGGGATTATTCCACACGTTGGCCATTAACACCTGTCAAGATGCTTAGGACTTAGATCTGCCAGTTTCCAAGATTGGAAGCTCAGTGGGGCAGGGTCTTTTTGTTCTGTGTTTAAACTGCCTGGCATCAGGGGGGCTGGTCTAAGGCTAGCTCTCCGAGGCACTACCACAATACAAATAATCACATCTTTATTATTTAGGTGTATTGCAGTAATGTCGAGGGGTGGTAGGCATGAAGCAAGACACCACTGCGCTAGGTGCTGTACAAACCCAGAACAGAAAGACAGTCCCTGCCCTTCCAATCTAAGTGCAAGGTGAAACAGCAGACAGAGAAAGACAGGAAACAATGAAACAAATTTTGGCAGAGCTTTATAAATTGCTAGTTTAAAACAGCTTATCATGCACTTGCTTTGCAATTACCAGCCTAACACAAGTGAAATTGGTTCTCCTGGTTGGTTTCTGACCTTGATTTGACCTTTCAAAGGCATCGTACCTCAAGAACTAGGCAAATCCTATCAAGAAAGAGCTGGCCTTGACACAGAAAGATATTCGCTCTCTGCTGTTCTGCATTTAGACTCTGATACACGTTGCAATTCAATAAAATCTAAAGCTGGAGAAAAGAAACCTGACAGTTTTGTGTCAAAATAAAATTACAGGGGCCTGCTGCTCTGCGCATGGTAATCTTCCTCTTTTTGCATCACTGGGTTTAAAAATATTCAATTTCACTCCATGACACCTGCTGCTCCTGCTCCAGTAATTTGAAAATGCAAATGATAAACAAGGGCTAAGACTTTCAAGAAGAATCACATTAAAATATGGAACAAGGCCTCTGCTCAAATCCGATTCATTATCAAGAAATTTCTTTCTGCCACATGGTGGGAGTGTTTGTCCAGCAATCAGAGCACAGCGCAAGGCAGCTCTGCTTGGGTATTGTCTCATGAAGTCTTTGACTTATAAACACACCAGGCCTCTGTTGTCAACCATTCTGTAAAATGGGCTAACAAGGCTCCTGCACCACTCAGGGATGATGGCAGGCCATTGACTGGAGTCTGAAGAATTTTCAGATCCTTGGAGGAAAAGTATGAAGCAAAGGCAAAGAGAACACTTGGGTGGGGTGGGGACATGAAACGTTTTCACATATGTAAAAGGTTGTTCTAAAGAGGATGGGATTCTCCATGTCCACCATGGGCAAAACAAGGTGGAATAGGCTTAGTTTGCAGTAAGAGAAATTTCGGTTGGAAAAATTTTGTGACCATAAAGCTAGTTAAGCACTGGAACAAGTTACCTAGGGAAATGGTCATTGGAAGGTTTTAAAGAACAGGTTAGACAGACATGTCAGGGATGGATTACGTGTATTTAATTCTGCCTTAGCAAGGGGGAAGGACTAGATGATCTCTTGAGGTCGCTTCCAGCCCTACATTTCTATGATCAGATTTGTCACGCTATCGGGAGTGGTCTGAGGTAATAACTCTCACCAACAGAAGTTGGCCCAATAAAAGACATTTCCTCCTCCACCTCGTCTCTCTACCGCTCTCAGGGCAGACTGCGACGCAACAGTGCACAAACCCTAAACTAATCGTGTGTTCTATACTGAGATTTCACCAACCAAGTATCACATGTGAACTCAGATGCTACAGTAGGCTTAACATGGAGTCACGGACAGTCCCCTTAGGTACTCCGATCTATCTGGCCACCCAGGCTAAGCCTGCCTTTGTGATAGGTGGTCTCTTACCCAAAAATCACAGCTATATTCACATTACTTCCAGTCCCAAAGGACCAGTCACTTACCCCGGGCCAATTGTGTGATCCTCTGTGCCTAGGATAGCCTCCTGAGAATGCCAAGGTCAGGGGAGGCTGCAAAAGGAGAGCAGATCCTCCCCAAACTGGTGGGTAACACTGAAGTTAGATTCACCAGTCAAAAATAGAGCTCCTGGTTCCCCACCCTGGTTATCAAGAAGCCCCAGAAAAACTCAGCCCTCTTTATTACAGTTCAGTCTCTGGCTCCCAATCAGCAAGTAGGTCAAGGAAAGAGGTAAGTTATTTAAAAACATTTACCAAAATGTTCTCCTGATCCTCAAAGGTCAGCCACAGTACCAGATCAATATGGGTTTGGTTCTTACCCAAAATGCCGTGCTGCCAGTCAATCCTTTAGTAACTAAAACTAAAGGTTTATTATAAAAGAAAAGAAACAAACAAGAAGACAGATGTTAAATGATCAAAGCAACCACATACATACAAATGACTTCCAAGTCCATCTGTACCAGGTTCTTAGCAGAACTGTGGAGTTTGCAGGCTTTTACAGTTCCTCTGAAATACATCCAGTACCTGGGTCTCAAGCTATGTCTGCACTGCTGGCTGGCAGCGCAAGATCGATTTTGCGGGTTCGACTGAGTGGCAATGAAGACTCACTCAATCGAACCCGGATGTCGACTCTGTAAATCCACCCCGGCAAGAAGCGCAGCGCTGCATCGATGGGAGCCATTTCTCGTTGGCGCAGTGGAGATGCTGCAGTAAGCAGACGTTAGGAAGTCAGTGGGAGATACGCAAATTACTGTATGTAGCTTGCATATCTCCCATCGATTGCCACCAAAATCTGCAGCCAGCGTAGACCAGGCCTCAATCCTTTGCTTCACAGCTTCAGATGTAGAGTTGTACTTGATCCAGAGATAGGAAGCAGGAATGAAGACAAAATGGACTTGGTGGAGCTGCATTTTATAGTTTCTGCCGTGTGGCTTCTTTGTCCCAAACACAGCCACACAGCTTTATGGCATGGAAAAACCTCAGAGTCCGCTATCCATAGGCGTGGTCTTACATTTCTTGGTGACTCATAAGGTGTAGCCCCTGGGTTCTTTCTCTGGGCTCATTGTATAGCTGGTGGCCCTCAATGAGTCACCCATGCTGAGGCTAATCTGGCTGGGGGTGGGGTAACCCAGTAGCACAGCACAAGTGTTTGGATGCAGATATATCACACATATCCATAACTTACAATACAAAGATGATACATACAAACAATATGATCATACTTCGCAAATTATAACCTGTCCAGTGGTACCTGGCATGGCCTATCTTGCAAGAATCATTGCCATTCTGCCATATTGGTATTAATATTATAAACAGTCACTCATCTTCCAGACAGCATCACAAATTGCATTTCGATTCTACACCAGATAATGTTTATAGCCAATCCTATAATAAATTAACTGAAGATTTATTGGCTAAGAAAAAGAAATGCGAGTTATTTTACAGGCTGAAAGCTGGTGAACAGACACGCCAATGGGTTACAGTCTTTGGTTCTCAAGGTAATAACACCCACTTTTTATAGAAGCTTCTCTGCATCCCTTAGGACTAACCCAAACTAAACAACTGGGGATCTCTTGCTTAAGTTTAGAGGTCAGCCCACTCATCTGAATAGGGAGGGAAATGCACTTCTAGGATGGAAGCTGGCACAACTGGTTAAGAGAACTTTAAAGTAAGGAGCTGGGGGACATGGTTGGGAGATACCCGGGTAATCTCCATGCCTGATTTTAGCATTGAGAGGGAAGCAAACGAAGTAAGAAAGGACGCAGCGGTGGGGAGCAGAATCAACGTTAGGAGGAAGGGTGGTGTAGGTACAAGTCTAATAGGCGATATTGGCAGTAGAATGATTGGGCCAAATCAGGTCAGGAATGTGAGTGAAGCCAAACAGCAAAAATGAAGATGTTTGTACACCAATCGGGGGAGTTGGGGTAACAAAATGGATGAACTAGAGCTACTGGTAGAGGAAGTGAAACCAGATATTCTAGGGGTAATAGAAACATGGTGGAATAGTAGCCACAACTAGTGTACAAGTACTGAAGGGTATGTGCTGTTTGGGAAAGACAGATATAAAGGCAAAGGTGGGGGAGTAGCGTTGTATAGCAATGATGAGATAGACTGTAAAGAAATGAGAAGAGATGGAATTGGTAAGACAGAGTCTGGCTGGGTAAAAATCACACTGGGAAGAAAACTACTAGAGTTTCCCCATGGATAGTGCTTGGGGTATATTACAGACCACCAGGATCTGATTTGGACATGGATAGAGACCTCTTTTAGGCTTTTAATGAAGTAAATACAACTCGGAACTGCGTGGTTATGGGAGACTTTAACTTCCCAGGTATAGACTGGAGGACAAGTGCTAGCATAATAACAGGGCCCAGATTTTCCTGGATGTGACAGCTGGGGGATTCCATCACCAAATAGTTACTGAACCAACACAAGGGGATGCCATTTTCGATTTGGTATTGGTAAGTAGTAAGGATCTCATAGAAGAACTGGTTGTAGGGGACAACCTTGGTTCGAGCTAATTCGGTTCAAACTAAATGGAAGGATAAACAAAAATAGATCTGTGACTGGGTCTCTGATTTCAAAACGGCTAACTTAAAAAATTAAGGGAATGAGCTGGGGAAGTGGACTGGACTGAAGAACTCATGGATCTAAAGGTGGAGGAGGCCTGGAATTATTTCAAGTCAAAGTTGCAGGAACTATCTGCAGCCAAAGGAAGGGGAAAAAATTCATTGGAAAGAGTTGTAGACCAAGCTGGATGAACAGGCATCTCATACTGGTGATTTAAGAGAAAGCAGAAAGCCTACAAGGAGTGGAAGATGGGAGGGATCAGCAAAGAAAGCTACCTCTTGGAGGTCAGAACATGTAGAGATAAAATGAGAAAGGCCAAAAGCTAAGCAGAGCTGGACCTTGCAAAGGGAATTAAAACCAATAGTAAAAGGTTCTATAGCCATATAAACAGGAAGAAAACAAAGAAAGAAGAAGTGGGACCACTAAGCACTGAGGACAGGGTGGAGGTTAAGGATAATCTAGGCATGGCCCAATATCTAAACAAGTACTTTGCCTCCATTTTTAATGAGGCTAATGATGAGCTTGGGGATAGTGGCAGGGGGGCTAAAGGGACTGAGGATATGGAGGTAGAAATTACCACACCCGAGGTAGAAGCTAAACTCAAACAGCTTAATGGCACTAAATTGGGGGGCCTAGATAATCTCCATCCAAGAATGTGAAAGGAACTAGCACATGAAATTGCAAGCCAATTAGCAAGGACTTTTAATGAATCTGTAAACTCAGGGGTTGTACTGTATGACTGGAGAATTGCTAACATAGTTCCTATTTTTAAGAAAAGGAAAAAAGCAATCCAGATAACTACAGGATTGTTAGTTTGTCCTCAGTAGTAGGCAAGGTCTTGGAAAAATTTTTGAAAGAGAAAATAAAGGACATCGAGGTTAACAGTAATTGGGACAAATACAACATGGCCTTACAAAAGGTAGATTGTGCCAGACAAGCCTGATCTTTTTTGAGAAGATAGATTTTTTAGACAAAGGGAATGCAGTGGATCTAATTTAGCTAGATTTCAGTAAGGCACTTGATATGGTTCCACATGGGGAGTTATTAGTTAAATTGGAAAAGATGGGGCATAATATGAAAATTGGAAGGTGGATAAAGAACTGGTTAAATTGACTACAATGAGTCATGCTGAAAGGTGAACTGTCAGGCTGGAGGGAGGTTACCAGTGGAGTTCCTCAGGGATTGGTTTTGGGACCAGTCTTATTTAACCTTTTTATTACTGACCTTGACACAAAAAATGGGAATGTGCTAATAAAGTTTGCAGATGACACAAAGTTGGGAGACATTGCCAATACAGAGAAGGATCGGGATATCATACAGGAAGATCTGGATGACCTTGTAAACTGGAGTAATAGAAATAAGATAACATTTAATAGTGGAAAGTGCGAGGTGATCCATTTAGGGACTAATAAGAATTTCTGCTATAAGCTGGGGACGCATCAGTTGGAAGTGACAGAGGAGGAAAAGGACCTGGGCATATTGGTTGATCACAAGTTGACTATGAGCCACCAACGTGATGTGGCTGTGAAAAACGCTAATGTTGTCCTTGGATGCATCAGACGAGGTGTTTTCAGTAGAGCCATAGAGGTGTTAGTAGTGTTACACAAAGCACTGATCAGCCCTCATCTGGAATACCGTGTGCAGTTCTGGACCCCCATGTTTAAGAAAGATGTATTCAAACTGGAACAGGTGCAGAAAAGGGCGACTAGGATGATCTGTGGAATGGAAAACCTGCCTTATGAGAGGAGACTCAAAGAGCTTGGCTTGTTTAGCCTAACCAAAAGAGGGTTGAGGGGAGAGATGATTGCTCTCTACAAATACATCAAAGGGATTAATAACAGGAAGGGAGAAGAATTATTGAAATTCAGCACCAGTATGGACACACAAAGGAATGGCTATAAACTGGCCACCAGGAAGTTTAGACTTGAAATTAGACAGAGGTTTCTAACCCTCAGAGGAGTGAAGTTCTGTAATAGCCTTCTAAGGGGAGCAGTGGGGACTGGGGGAAAAACCCCAGCTGACTTCAGAACTGTGCTTGATAAACGTATGGAGAGGATGGTCTGATGGGACAGCCTAGGTTGGCAATTGACTGATCTTTGACTCCTGGTGGTAGATATGCCAATGTGTGGGATATGCTAATCCCTGTGATGGGATGTTAGATGGGGGGGGAGGGTTCTGAGTTATTACAGAGAATTCTTTCTTGGGTGTCTGACTGGTGGGTCTTGCCCACATGCTCAGGTTTAACTGATCACCACATTTAGGATCAGGAAGGAATTTTCCCCTAGGACACATTGGCAGAGGCTCTGGGAGGTTTTCTTCTTCATCCTGCTGATGGATACTCTGTTCCTTCAAGTCTTTAAACCATGATTTAAGGACTTTAATAACTCAGTCATAAACCAAGGGTCTATTATAGGAGTGGATGGGGGAGGTTCTGGGGCCTGCGTTGTGCAGGGGGTCAGACTAGATGATCAAATTGGTCCCTGCTGATCTTTGAGTCGATAAAGTCTTTGTCTCTTGAAGTTCAAACAGAGAAATAAAATTCCTTCGAGTCAGGCATTTTCCTTCCCTTCCCCCCGGAGTTCAAAGTGATAGAACGAGCATTTGTGCACATTGCCTCTTCTTTTTGTCCACTGCTGTTCCACAGTGGCTTAGGTGAGGTCTGTTACCCTCCTTTTCTTGGGCAGGAGGTGACAGCTCTTGTAGTAAACTAGTATTTCACACACGGCAATGCTGGTTTCCTGAGTGGAGGGGTTTCCACTTTCATAGCTACAGAGCAAATACTTAAATCTTACCTTATAACATAGGATATAGATATTATATATGCAATTAGTGAATGCAGCAATTTACAAGCCGTTTATACAATCCATTTAACATCTCTATGCATTTCATACTTATTTTAACAAGACTAGCAGATAAGCCAGACTGGTTCCCAGCTGTGTATTTGTCAGTATTCATTTGAGGCTGAGGCCTAAACTGGAAGCTGGTTTGCCAGCATCACAAGATTGTAAGCTCTTTGGGGCAGGGTCTCCTTGTTCTGTGTTTGTACAGCACCTGGCACGGTGGGGGGCCTAGGCCACAAGTTGGGCTTCTACCTGTTACAATACATTTATAATATCTTTCTCCAGTAGTGGGGAAGAAAATGAGATATTTTCCCCCATTATTAGTTCTTTATCACCTTCCTTAGCCCATGGAGAAGAGGAAAACAAAAATCTAGATTTGTTAGGGTTCAAAAGCCAAAATGGCAAAGCAATTGAAAATGGAACAAAAATTGGTTTCATTTTGAAATTTCCCCTGGGAAGAAGCTGTCAAAAAGTGACTTTCCATGAAAAACACTTTTTTTGGTAGGAACAATTTTTCTATTAAAAACATTTCACACATACCCAGCTCTTGCCTCAACTGCCATGGCCTTCCCTAGGGGGCTGAATCCTGGTGAAAACTGGCTTATGTTGTAGAGGTTGTTTTTTTCCCTTTGGTGGGGGTTGGAGGGGAGAAATCCTTTTTATATTAAGGTACCCTCAATGGTGGGCTCTGTGCCAGGGTTCTTGGATGAAATGCTCTGGCCCGTGTTATCCAGATCAGACTAGATGATCTACGGGTTCTTTCTGCCTTTAAAATCCATGAAGCAGGTGCTAGGTCAGCTCTGAAATCCCCTTTGTTCGGCCTGACTGAAAGCGTCTGATTACTGTTCTTCGCAGGGATGCTCGAGAGATTAGTTTCCCTTCACGGTCTCTCCTCTGCCATAAGCTTCCAGCTGGAGGAGGCTTTGCTTTCCTCATTCACCTCTGGAACACCCACCTCGGGGCAGATCCTCCGCTGGTGTAAGCTTACCTTAGGGGATGCTCTGCCTCTTCAAAGTACTAAAAACCTGCTTGGCGCTGCCTTCACAACTCACCATAAAGGGCTTTTGATTCCAACCATTTCTCTGCCTCTTTTTTTAATTAACTCATTCCCAATCACATTTTGAGAGAGTTTAATTATCTGGGCCCCAGAGTCCTGTTTTGTTTAAAGGACTAGCCCAGTCAGTCAGCCATCTTTATCACAGTCACATCTAGGAGTTGGGGAGGAGTGTCCACCCAGAGCCCCTACCATGGGGGTAGAATTGAGGATGCTGGCATGAGGGGTAAATGGGGGACTCTAGCATGGGTGTAGCCACAGCCTCTGGCATAAGGGGAGTATCAGGGAGTTGCTAAGTAGAAGGGGATGGGAGGACAGAGCTCATGGGAGAAAATGTAGGGTCACCCAACAATCTCTTGCTGTTCATAGTGAGCTCTGCCCACAGCAGCTAGGATGCTGCCACCCTTTAACATAGGTTGCCCTCACTCCAAGGGACAGGCTCCTGTGACAAACACTTCACACTGGTAACAGACCCCCGTCTCCCACTGGAGGGGAAGGAGGACCAAGGAACACTTCACTTGCAAGAGGCCTCAGCACAGGGAGAGCCTCAGGAGAGTTACAAGTGGCTCCAAAAAGGAAGCAAGCGAAGGTTGCAAGTCACAGATAGAGGGCATGGGACAATGCGTTCAGAAGAAGGAAAAATATAAGCTGAGCGCCTTCAGACAAAATGGGTTTTACTGCAGCCACATACATGGAACAGCCGTTTCAGAACGAGGAACACCAGACAGACCTGCTGAATGAGCTACTGGAGTGTGGACTGAAAAGGATTTAGAGGTCAGAGTGGACAAGCAGCAGACCAGGAATGCCATAGCAGAGAGGGCTAATATAATCCTCAGCTGTTTAACAGGAGTAGTGAGATGTTATCTCCTTAAACTGTCTTGGTGAGACTGCTACTGGTGTATTGCACCCACTTCTGCCAGCTGGTTTATTTTTTTAAAGAAGAGATGTGTTGAAAAGTAAGGGAGGGTGCAGAAGAGAGCCCTGGAAACAGTTCGAGGGCTGGAGAAGATGGCTTGCAATGAAACCCAAGGAGCTCAGGCTGTTTATTTAACAAGATTGAGAGGTGTTGGAGAAGCTTGCTGGGGAGAAATAGTGGGTTCTAAAAGGGCTCTTTAGTCCTGTGGAGAAAGGTAGAACAAGGAGCAGAAGGTGAAAGCAGACAGACACAGACATCCAAATTCAAAATACAGCACATTTCTCATAGTACTGATTAATAACCCTTGGAATAAACTTCAAGGGAAGGGGACGGACTCTTCTTCTCTTGGTGTCTTCCAATCTAGGCTGGAGGCCTTTTGGAAGATGCTTCAGTCAAACAGGTTTCCAGGCTTAATGTGGGGGTAACTAGGTGAAATTCCTGGCCTGTGATATGCAGGTCAGGCCATAAGAAGCCAGTTGCTCATACGAGGCAATGAAGGATTCATTCCAGCCAAGCCATCTCTGTTGGGAAGGAAGAATAGATGGAAATGCACTTTAAGAGTGTGAAAGTAGCATTGGTACATCTGTTAGGCCATCAGCATGGTCTCTTCTGGGAGCAGAGAATACAATAGACACTATTTATATAAACCGAGGTTTTATTTCTAAGACTGCACACTTCGAGAACATCTAAAACTGGGTATTGGGAATCTACAACATTTAAAAATACTAACATGTTTAAAAGCTTCAACGCTTCTCCAGACTGCTCCGTCCCATAGCAAAAGCCTCAGCGAGAGCCTGTAGAGAGAGGCAGTAATTCAGGAATGACGACAAGATACAGGCAGGGGAAGGTACTAACAGCAGGTCCTGCTGTAATAGAATATTAGAGTTGGAAGGGCCCTCAGGAGGTGTCTAGTCCAACCCCCTGCTCAAAGCAGGGCTATCCTCAGCTAAATCATCCTGGCGAGGGTTGTGTCAAGCCGCAGCTTAAAAACCTCTAAAGATGGAGATGCCACCATCTCCCTAGGTAACCCCTTCCAGTGCCTCACCACCCTCCTATTGAAAAACCTTTTCCTAATGTCCAACCTAGCCCCCCACACTGCAACTTGAGACTGTTGCTCCTTGTTCTGTCATCTACCACCACTGAAAACAGCCTAGCTCCATCCTCCCTGGAACCCCCTTTCAGGTAGTTAAAGGCTTCTATCAAATCCCCCCCTCATTCTTCTCTTCTGCAGACTTCACAGGCCTAGTTCTTTCAGCCTCTCCTCAAGTCTTGTGCTCCAGCCCCCTTATTTTTGTTGCCCTCCGCTGGACTCTCGCCAACTTGTCCAAATCCTTTTTGTAGTGGGGGCCCCAAAAACTGGACCCAATACTCCAAATGCGGCCTCACCAATGCCAAATAGAGGGGAATGGCTGTTGGGTCAGAGGCCATGATTGAGTTGTGGCAAGATTACAGAAAACGACCATCTCTTCAGAGTGTGAAGGGAAGACATTTGTTGTGTGCCAACCAAGCACCACACAGAAGGGTTGAGCCACTAGCTGTCTCAGTGCAATGACAGTGATACAGCTAGTGTTTGATGCAGTTTACTGGTGTAGGCATGCTAGTGCCAGGGTAACAAGGAGGAGACGCTCTACATCTTTACACTCTTAGAACTACATCCGCACTCAGGGTTTTACTGGTGACTACATGAATAAAGAGTCACCCCCTCACTCAACTAGTTGCACCTGTACAAGCTCCATGTGCAGATCAGGCCTTAGGGCACACGTTATTACACAAGAGGGCATTATCTTGGTGTGCGCTACACAGCCATGGAGACCTTCTGACATCAACCTGCTCCTAGCAATGGAGGGAAGTCCTCCAGGACACCAAGTTCCCAGGAAGCAATACTAGCTCTGGGCAGGGAGCAGCTGTGCTGGAATCCATCCTCATTTGGCATCTTAGTTCCACTGACCCTTGTTCCACTAGATTGTGGGTTTCCAGCTATAGGACCCGTTCTGCTCATGAAAGCATTGTGCCTCAGTCACAAGAAATCAGGAGGTTTCTTCTCTTCACAGACTGGACAGCAAGTATCTTATAGATGCCCCAAGACACGTGGGTATTCTAGTAACCCCAGAGCTGGCCCAGTATAGGTGGGACACAGGCTCTTGTGATAACTTGAGGTTTCCGAAGCTGGTTGTGATCCCTCCCCACCCCCAGACAGTTTCAGCAGATTAGTCCAATTCCCAGGCATCCGCCTCATACCAGTTCTCCAGTTGTGACCCTCCAGAGCCCACACTGCCGCTGAGCTGCGCGCATCCCTCACCGGCTGGTTTCCACCCCGGCCTGTCTCCCCAAGACTAGACAAAGAGAAATGGACAGGAGTTAGCCAGACAAGGGCCATGCTGCCCAACAGTCCCTGTTCAAGCTGGGTTTAGTACACAGCTCCCTGCCGGCATGACTGATGTCCTGGGCACAACCGTTCTTTCCCACCCATGCAAACTTGGGCAGGAGCCTCCAACGGGTTCTCTTGGCAGCTCCATTTAGACACACTGGAGTCCATGTCCGTCCTGGCCCAGTTCTGCCCTCAGTTACTCCTGCACAGCCGGACTAAGGGCAGTGGATTGGATGGGTGTAATACGAGCAGAAACAGGCCCACAGCCTTGGCTATCACAGGTGTGTTTCTGGCGGCGTTTCCTAGTTGGGCAAGCAGAAATCTAAGAGCAGACGACACGTCCAAGAGTCCACCCATTGCCTGTGTGCATGGAGCCATTGTTGCCAGCCCCAAGCCCTACAAGACAGGCCCCAAAGCACCAGGAAATCTTACGAGTTTTGGTCCTTTTTGCCTGCTGGTTACCGAGCCTCGAGTCTCATGTTCTCGGTTTTCAACCTTTCCTCTCCACCCCGAGGGCTGGATGCTTGTTTTAAATCAATCTCAGCTTCCCATTCCCAGCTGCTGGGGCTTTATGGGAAAGCCACCAAGTATCAGGAGACTTGCAATGAAGGGACCCGAGTTAGCAGTACTGGCAGCGTCACAGCTCTTTTGCTGCCAGTAGAGCTGGGCCATTCACGCTGGGGGGATGTGGCCGGGTCGGTGGCACTCTTTTCCCCAAAGGGTGGAAAGTGGCTGCTAGAAAGCCAGAGAGAAGGGTTAGGTCTTACCTTTGACTTGCACCCAAGGCGTAATTTGCACTGGAGCCAAGAACAAAAGGAGGCGTGGCAGCAGAGTCCTGTGCGTCTGAAGAGGAGAAAGTTTAGCGTGAGGGCACAGGGAATTGCTGCTGGGCAGCTTTTCACCCCCCCCAACACTCTGCACCCATAGAGAACATCAGCAGGAGGCCATCGGCCCTGCTCCCTCCCCAGCTCGCTCACTTGGAACAGATCCAGTTCAGCTCTCTTAAGTGTTTCAGAGGGAAGCTGCAAGTCCATGCTTGGGGGGTCCAAAGCCTCTACCTGCTGGGAGTGGATCACTGGGTAACTGCCCTGTTCGGTTCATTCCCTCTGAAGCAGTTGTCAGAAGATAGGACACTGGGCTGGACGGACCATGGGTCCGAGCAAGCACGGGCATTCGTATGAACCCTTGTGCCAGCCCTGACCCTGCTGCCCCAGTGAGCTGGGGTGCTAGCAGGTCTGTTGGAAGCAGTCTGGGAGCATTGCTACATGCTCAGGCCCTCAGTAACAGGCTGGAGAAGTTTTATACGGGCACAACAGTTAAGCCTGCAAGAAGCTTTTCCTGACCACAAGGTTGACAACTCGAGATGTTTGCAGCATTGGTGGGGCCATGTTGATCCCAGGATATGATGGGGGCTGGGGGAGAGGCTGTTATTGGACCGACGGATGAGAAAGACAAGCTTTCTACTAGCCACACGGAGCTCTTCGGGCCTGGGAAAGGCACTCAGAAGAACATCACAACAAGATGAAAGAGGGAACAACTTACGTTAAGGGACCATGCCAGGTGAAGTGGAGGGTGTTAGCAGGCCAGTCATAGGAGGAAGGAAGGTGGGCAGGCAGCTGGGACAGATCTGGGGTATTAAACTACAAAGCATGCCAGAGGGGAACCCCATCCCGGAAAATCTTTCCTGATCTCCTTGTGGCTGTCACGCAACTCCAACCTTTCCAAAAATCAGAAGCAAACTCCTCAGAGACCAGGGCACCAGCTCAAAACAGCACCAGATCCTGCCCAAACAGTTGCAAAACCTGCAGACGTAGCTCCACTGGTCAACACCCCTTTCAAGATCCATGGGTCCTACATATGCCTATCACAACATGGGATAGGGAACATTCATGGAAAAAAGTGGACGTGATGACCTGGGGAAAAAAGCTGAAACTTGACCCAAACTAGCCCAATTTAGAATCCGGAACAAAGTGGCCAATTTGGCATTTCTGGTTCCAGTGGCACCATGCCAGAAGTGATCCAAAGCAAACTCCTCCCCCCCCCCCCCCAAAAAAAAGGAAAAAAAAAAGAGTGGCTGCCAAAAGTGCCTGTTGAAATGGTTTTATTTTGTCAAAAAAACACAGGGCAGTTTTGTTTGAGGAGGGGAAACACTGTACACCATAACTACCTTGTTGACAACACTCTAGTGTAGACCAGCCCTAAAAATCATGAACTGACTAGAGAGACACTGGATTTGTTTCATTACAATAGCCTATAATCCACTAACAACCCCGCCCTCGTGACTGGAGGGTGTTAACAGACCACTTCACCTTGAATGGTCCCTTCAAACGTGTTAACTACTTATGCTAAAACCTGTTCCCTCTTGTGTTTAGCTGAAACTCAGTCATGAGATGGGCAAGAGGGAGCCAGCAGGAGGGTTGAATCCTGCCCTGCGAGAGCCGCCCACTGCGTGCTTTTTAGCAGCAGGGGATCCAGCCTTGTGCACGCTAGGGGAAGTGATTCCCATTGCTTTGGATGAGCCAGCAGCAGGAAGGAGTGTGGGACCCCTGGCATGAGGAGAGATCTCTGCACAGCAGCTGGTAACGGAGTGCCACCATGTTAATTAAGCCTACAGGCCCAGAGCCTTGATGTCAAATTCCAACAACATTGAAGCTGTGGGAGCTCAGAGGGGACAAAGGCAGGGGGGTTGCCTGTCAACCAGTGCCCCCAGAATTCCCCCAAGTGGAGACAGACAGCCTTGTCAGCAACTGTTTGCTTTGGTCCTTGCTAGGATTTAAAGGCAGTAGGTATTGCATTATACAGCTAAGTTTATTAAACTAGTCAAAACGAAGCAGCTGTACTTCAGCATGTGCTAAATTGGTTGAGAGATACCCTTTCCACCACGTTCTAATACCAAACCTTGAATCCCATTAAAGCAAACCTGGGGAGACATCAGTGGGGTTTTATCTACACAGGGCAGTTGCAGCGTAGCGATTCTGGGACACTGCCCAAATGAGAAGGCGTGGAGGGCTATTTCAGAACACGTCAGATTTTATTCCAGGATTACTCAGTTTTTGAAGCATGTTAATTATTCCAGAATCAAAAATCACTTATTCTGGAATAAATCTATTCAGCAGCAGTTCCCCAGTATTTCAGAATAGCTATGCCAGTCTGGTGCCAGGTGTAAACAAGTTGCATTAGTGAGTGATAAAGCTAAAGGCAGCATTGTGTGTGGTTTCATGCTCCAAGGCCTGTCTACACCTAAAATGTAGGTTGAGTTAAGCCACTTAGGAATGTGAAAAATTAATTCCCAAGAGATGTAATTAAGCCAACCTAAGCCCCTGTATAGACACCTCTAGGTTAAGGGAGGAACTCTTCCATTAACCTAGCTGCCACCATGAGGAGTGAATTAAGAGTGAGGAAAAAACCCCTTCCACGACTGCAGTAAGTGTCTACACTATAGCACTTGTAGTGTAACTGGACCTCAGTCAAGTCCTGTACACACAAAGGTACCACATGTCAATGGCACTAGAGCCTCACAGATGCTCACCTGCCTCCCAGTCCTCTTGGCAGGGGGGACACTGCCAGGATCTTGGGGTCTCCTGTTCCTTCTTGGGACCAAAGGGCATTGATGTCACTGCAAGGGGAGAAGATGGTTACAGGACTTGGAAGAAAGTAGGTCTAGGAGTGAAGCAGGGTCATTTACATGGATCATGGCTCAGTTGGCTAAGCCAGAGGACCAGCTTTAGAGGAGATCAGAGGCCACATTTAACTGGAGATGCTCTCTGGTGGGGAGATTCTCTGACCACTCCTTGGAGCCAGGCTCAGGTCAGACTGAATCACGTCCAGGGCCTCCGCTCTCCCGCACTACCCCCAGCTCACTCCAACCAGCTGTGCCCAGGGCAAAAGCTCATCTGCCCCAAGTTCCTGCCACGCAGAGTGGAGAAGCCTTTTCCACAAAAAAGCTGACAAGTAGCTGCCCTGCCACTGGAGGATCGGCTCCTAGAGCCTTAGCTGGCAATACCAGAGAATCCTCCACATCACCCTGACATTGCCTGAGGGACCAATGTGGTTCCATGGCTATGAACTGGGCTCAGACAGAGCTGATGCCACTGGCCCCACAGGGCCCAGTGCACACGCTCATCTGAGTTATCATGGGACCAGGCTCTCGACCTCTGCACCACAGGCAGGACAGGAAAGCCAATTCCTGCCCAAGGAAAGGGGATTTGGGTGTCTTAAATCAGGACAAAAATTAAAATTCATCCTACAAACTTGGTGTGTTTGTTTTTTTAATAAACTAATTTCCCCCCCAATTTGGTTCAAGTATTTATATCTGGACCATTGTTTGTTGAACCACTATTCATTTCAAACAGTCGTCCTGAATCAGAAAACAGTATTTTGTTTCAAGACTTAAAAAGGGGACCAAGATTTTCCAAGTTGAGCTGCGTGTTGAAGCCCGAAGAACCCTTTCCCCCCCAAGCATTCCTGGAGATCAGCATTTTCTGACCAAAATGCTTCAAAGTTCCCCAGCAGCTCCCCTCAGCACCTCGCTAGCCATTCAGCAGGGCCAGGCTTGGGCCCTTTGGAAACGCTGGCCCATCGCTCCCTGGGTGCGGATGTGCAGTGAAGTGTTAGGAGCATGCTGGAATGCCAGGTGACCTGTCCCACGCCATGCCAGGCACCGAGTGCTTCCCCAAGCTCGCCATGAGGATGCTTCCCTGGCCCGCAGGAGATGAACAGCTGGTTACGGGCATTGGGGTGGGAAGGATTTCTAGCCAACTCCTGAAGAGAATCTGTCAGTGCCTTCCCTAAGGAAGGAAGAGAAGCCCAGGCCTACGCTGGGATTTTGGCCACGACGGCGACCTCGGCATGTTCACAACTTAGAAAAGGGCAGCTCGCCCAGCACCTGCTGCTTCTACCAGCACTGATGGGACAGGCTGACATGCTGGGCAACAGCGCTCAGCCTTGCTCAGAGCAAACGCCCCTACAGCCGCTGGGTGCAGACGCTGCGTCCATCGCATGGGCTACAGATCGTTTGAGGCCAGCACAGGGCTCCACAGCGAAACGCCCCAGCACAGGCTCCCCTGCAGTCTCCCTAGGCTGGGGCAGGTCGGTCAGCAGAAGCAGTCATGTATTAAAGCAAGTGTGCTGCACCCCCCTTTTCCCCCCAGCTTACCACTGAACAGCTCTGGTGCCGAGTTGGATGTGCAGGTGGCGATGTGCAGTGGGAGCTCTTCCTTGGAGACTTTGTGGCGAGCGTTGTAGGGGCAGGTGGCCAACTCTTTGGCTATTTTCTTGTTATTCTGGAAGAAAAGCCAGAAGATGCCACTACGCAGGGACAGCAGGGAGGTACAGCCACCCACGGGCTTGGCCCAGCACCTCCACTGCTGCTTGGGGGTGGTGGGGGGAGGCTGCTAGAGCACCTCTAGGGATGCAGCAGAGCCAGAAGACTGGCAAACGAAGCATTGACTTGCTTAATGAGAGCGTGCCACTCAGTCTGTCCGCACGCTGCAGCTGTGAGCAGGCCTCCAGCCCGCAGACAGACAGACTTGCGCTAGCGGCGCTCGATGTAGCGTGCTAAAAATAGCAGCATGGACGTAACAGCTTGGACTGGAGCTCTCGAACCTATGGAGTCACGTGGGCTTGAAAGGCCACACTGCTCTATTCGTGCACTAGCTCGAGCTGGACGAGTGCAAATCCGTCTACCTGGGCTGGGAGGCTGGCCCCAGCGGCTGCATAGACGAGCCCTGTGCATGCCGGGAGCCGCAGAGGTTGGAGCATCCGCAGTAGTGCGGAACGGATTCGCAGAGGCGCCATCCCAGTCTTTGCAGCAACAGGGGGATTTTCTTCACGCTATCTTAGCTCCCGCAAGTCCAAGCTACCTTTGGGCAGCTCCGATTTCTGCGGCTCTTCTTCCATGGCCTCTGCGCAGCAGGGCCTAGCTACAGCAGATTCTCTAGCTACACCTAGCACAGACACCACCTGTCCCTTACATCAGGGTTGGAGCAGGGCGAGATTGGGGTCTGCCCCCAACCCCAGAAGGCTCCTCTGCAGGGTGCCGTCCCAGGGGGCCATTTCCACTCACTTCAGGCCCCGTTGTGCAGCAAGAGGGACATCGGATCAGTGTAACCTTGCTCAACCAGCAGGGCCCCTCTGTGACAATGGGGCAGGCCTGGATCCAAGGTGCCCCGAAGTTCAGGAGCATTTGGAGCCTGGCTTCTCTCCAAGGATTAACTCTGCAGGAAGATGCAACTCGGATGATCAACACTTGTGCTGGCCCAGCCCAGGTGAACAGCCCAGCCCAGGTTACTGGGGCTGGACTCACTCGTGCAAGGCTCTCGGACTCTCTCCAGGCCAGAGACCTGGTCTACACTACACAGTTATGTGCCTTACGTCGACCTGTCAGCCTAACTAGGCCAGTGTACATGCTGCAGCCGTTCTCCCACCGCCGTAAGTGCCCTACTACACCCCCATGAGAATGCCACCTCCACGAGAAGCACGGGGCTCACGTCTGTGCCGACGCTGCATTCCTTATGTGGGTCAGGTTCCTCACAGAGAGCCCAGCTGCACCGAGACTCCCAGCTCAGCTGCCTTGGGGCTCTCGCTTACCCACCAGGAGCAGCACGCCTGACCTGCTGCCAGGTGGCTTCCCCGCCCCACCCTCGGCAGGGAGGCAAGAAGCCGGGGGGCGGCTGGGCTCCTCGCAAGGAGCTGCATGAAGCCGAGCACCCAGGCTCTTGGCCCCTCACACCGCCCCCTTCAGTCGGTGGAAGTGCTCCTGGGGAAGATCCTGTGGACATCACATTGCAGTGGCTGTAAATCAACATAACCTAGGTGACCTTAGATTAGTGTAGACACGCCCTAAGTGTTATCTAGCTCATTCCAGGTGTTACCTAACTTGTTCTTAAGTCGGAGTTGCCCTAGATAGGGTAGCTAAGCTCTGGAACAAACTTTCAACTAGGAAGTTTTTCCTGATGTTTAACCTAAACCTCCCTTGCTGCAATATAAACCCATTACTTCTTATTGTGCCTTCACTGGCAAAGGAGAACAATTCACCACTCACAATCTTTTACCTACTTGAAGGCTTATTCCCCCCCCTTCTCCAGAAGAAACAAACCCAGTTTTTTCAATTGTTCCTTGTAGGTCATGTTTTCTAGACCTTAGATCACTTTTGTTGCTCTCCTCTGGACTGTCTCCAATTTGTCCACATCTTTCCTGACGTGGGGACCCCAGAACTGGACACAGTATTCCAGCTGAGGCGGGAGTGTTGAGTACAGAGGAAGAATTACTTCTCACGTCTTGCTCCTCACTCGCCTGCGACTACATCTCAGAATGACGTTT
This sequence comes from Mesoclemmys tuberculata, assembly GCA_007922155.1. NCBI lineage: Eukaryota > Metazoa > Chordata > Testudines > Chelidae > Mesoclemmys > Mesoclemmys tuberculata. The sequence continues at coordinate 6,689,240 of ML675652.1, forward strand.
GCTTTTTTTTTTGGCAATGGTATTACACTGTTGACTCATTTAGTCTGTGATCCACAATAAGCTCCAGATCATTTTCTGCACTTCTCCTTCCTAGACAGTCATTTTGCATGTGCATAAATCAATATTCCTTCCTACATGTAGCACTTTGCACTGGTCCATTTTGAATTTCATTCTACTTAGCTCAGACCATTTCTCCAGTTTGCCAAGATCATTCTGAATTCTAGCCCCGTCCTCCAAAGCACGTGCACCCCTTCCCAGTCTGGAATCACCTGGGAACTTTATAAGTGCACACTATGTCATTAGACAAAACATTTATGAGCTAGTCCCAGGACAGATCTTTGCAGGGCCCCATTCAGCATGCCATGCCAGTTTTGCTGTGAACCATAATTACTTTGAGTCTGGTTTTCCTACCACTTGTGCACCCATCTCATAATAGGTTTGTCTCCAAGCAATATTTCCCTAGTTTGCTTGTGAGACCATCACGTCAGACGGCATCAAAAGCCGTCAACTGCTTCCCATCTAGCCACAAGGCTTGTTAACCTAACGTCCTTTGACAGGGTGATTTGACAATTTGTTCTTGACAAAAACCATCTTGACTGTTACTCATCTTATCTTCAAGTGCTTACAAATGGACTATCTACTCCATGGCCTGAGTACTGGAGTTAAGCTAACTGCTGGATAATTCAATGGGCTATTCCTCATGCCCTTTTTATAGGTAGGTTCTATATCCACCCTTCCTCTCCTCTAGGATTTCTCCCATCCTCAAAAGATAAGTCACTAATGGCTAGATCGGAGTCCTGGTCTCAGTACAGAATTAGGGCAATGTAAGGCAGCTTACGTCAGACTAACTCGAAGCATCTACAGTAAAAATGCAGAGGACAGTAGCTTGCAGGCACCAGAGACCTGTGGCCATCTTCTCTCTGGGCACCTCAGACTCTGCACCATGGAGGAGTTTGCTCTTACCTCTCTGCATTTGATCAGGTGATAGGGAAACCGGCAGGCCCGGATCTGGTGGTTTTTGTCATAGGGGCACTGGATGAGCCGCTCGGGATCCATCACGTCTGCACAAGAGAAGGCACAAGCTACAGTTTGGGAGGCCAGGGGAGGGGCAAGCTGCCCGGGGTGATGCTAGCACCCCCAGACTGGTGCAAACAGACTTTAAGGATGTTTGCAGATTTTTTTTTTCTGCAACCACAATGTAAGTGGGGGGGATTGCGGGGAACTTTCCTGGCTTCTGCATTACCCCAGTGGAATCAGATCACCAAAGGATGTGAGGCCTCGCTCCCACTCCCTTTATCCAGCTGCCTGCCTGACCTAAAGGACCCTCTTGCTGCTTGCCCATCTCCCCCAAAGCTGGACCCAGGATTCCTGGGGGCTTGACCCCCAGTTGCGTTGTGGTCACTGCAGACAAGGGCCAGGGTGTCCCCACTCTGGGGCACTCTCAGCACCAGCCACATCTCTGGTCTGGGGAGCACGTCGCTAACTTCGCCCCAAACACGGTTTCTTGCTGTTTAATCAATTGTAGGAAAAATTAAGGGAAAGGTGGGGAAGGCTAAAGGGAACAAGGACCTCTCCCTGTGGCCCGGGGACACTGCATGCAGAGTCTCTGGGACACAAGGGAAACAAACAGCCAGTTCCTCATGCATCCCAGGCCCTGGCTGTGCTGTGGTGACACTGTGAGTCAGATGCTTAGACCCAGCGAGAAGGGCTCCTGTCACTGTAGAAAAGCCACCTCCTCCAGCCCCACAGCTGCGTGGCCACCTGTTTCACACGCAGAACAAGCCCCTCCAGTGTCTCCACATGGAGTGTGTTTACCAAGCACCAAATGCTGCTCTCTGCACGGCAAGGATTCAAGCATCCTTCAGAGACACGATGGGCTCGGCCCTGGTGCATGTGCAAAGCAGGAGAATTCTGCCCCACGTGAGCAGCGCGTTATCACACCGCAGCTAAGCCAGTCAACTCCCACCCCCCGTAACCAACACCTCGCTCTTCCAGAGCGCTCGGCAGCCTTTTACAGACGGGGAAATGGAGGCACAGGGAACGGAAGTGAATGGCTGACGGCCACCCAGCAGGCCACAGGCAGAGCTGGGAATGGAGCCCAGGTCTGCCGAATCCCCGTCCAGTGCTCTGTCCACAGAGCGGAGGGCGGGAAGGGGCAAAAGCTTCTAAGGGGGGGGGGGGGGGGAGG
>ML675652.1:6710754-6736710 GCA_007922155.1 Mesoclemmys tuberculata
CGCACACACACTCACGTGTGCACACGTACAGAATTACACACACGGAATCAGACTCTCAAACACAGAACCACGCACACGGATTCATGCGCACACCCCCAGAATAACGCGCACAAAACCAGACCCGCTCGAGCACCGAATCACACGCGTGGACTCACAAATGCACACAGAGACTGTCACGCACACACCTGCCTGGAAAGGCACGCGCACACACAGCCGGCGTCTCAGGCAGACTCTCCCGGGCTGTCCCACCCTGATGTGTCCGTCTCCCCGTCAGTTTCTACGTCCGCCCCTTTGAGCGAATGTTTGCCTTGACCATGGAGGAGATGGCCATGCTGCGCTTCACCATCGCCTTCCCCCTCGTCTGCAGCCACTTCGCCAACTGCACCCACCCCATGTGCCCAGAGGAGGTGGGTGCCTCGTGCCGGGCCACTGTCGCTGGGGGGACGGGAACACTTGGAGAGGGGCCTGGGGCCAGGCCTGATGGTGTGGGTGGAGAACCTGCTGTGGGAAGGGCTGGGAAAGGGCACGGGTGGGGGCAGCGTGGGGCGGGCATGCATGGCGATTTGTGGGGGCGGGCGGGGGCATGTGTGGCAGTAGTGATGTCTGTGGGGAGAACTTGGTAGGGGGACGGGTGGGCATGGATGGAGATGGCTGAGGGAGGGGCGGGCAGGGGCACCCATGACAAGGCAGGGGTGCGACTGCCTCCCCCTGGGGCATGAGGCTGAGTGGCACTGGCGTTTGCGATCCATGGCTGGGAGGTGCCAGGCTGGGGGGCCGAGCAGTGAGCCGTCCCTGCCCTGCCTCTGCAGTTTCCCCACCTGCGGAGCTGCAGCCTGGGTCTGTGCAACGGCTTCCTGGAGGAGATCGCCAAGCAGGCCGCCAACTACATCATGGACGCGTGTGCCGAGCAGCGCAACCTCAGCGAGCAGGTGGGGGGGATGTGGGGCACGGTGCTGGGGGGGAGCGCGGGAGAGCTGCCAGCCGGGGGACACATCAGCGAGCAGGTTGGGGGGGATGTGTGTGGAGTGCTGCCAGCCGGGGGGCGTCTGAGCGCACACTGTATGCACATGCAGTAGTCACATGCACTAGGATCAGCTGCCCGAGGCCGTGGCTGCCCTGCCGGCCCTCCACGGGCTGCGTTGCAGGCTGGCAAAGCTCTGCGGGACAGCTGGGGGCTCTGGAGACGGGCATGGCTGGAGCCGTGGATCCGGCTGGATAGCCAGCGATTGCAGGCGCTGCGCCCTGGCTGGCGGTGGGCGTCAGCGTGGCCAGTGGCTCCATGGCCAGGAGAGGCAGATGCCAGGCAGGTGGGGTTCACCCTGGGGCACAGCCGTGCTGTCACAGTCAGGGGAGGGGCTGTCCTGCCCCAGGATTGGGGTGCAGGGGGAGGGGACCCTATGTGCATCCGTGGGGCAGCCAAATCCTGCTCTGCCACGCCCCCAACTGCTCTTTGCTCAACGCCCCATGCAATGACCCTCCTTCCGTCTCCCGGCAAGCTGCTCCCCAAGCACTGTGCCTCCACCATCAGCAAGGCCCGGAACAAGAAGAGCCTCAAGCAGCCGCCCAAGAAGGGGGAGCCGGAGCGGGACAAGCCGGGCACCGAGAGCCAGAGGAAGAACCGGAGCGTGGTCACCAAGTAAGCCCACGGGTGCGCTAGGGCTATCGTCCCGGGAGCCCAGTCCCGGTAGCTGCCTGTGGAGGGGGCTCCCCAGTTCAGAGGACTTCTTGCCCCATGCCCCAGGAGTCTGGGGGGGCACCGGGGAGGGCGGGCACCAGCTTTTCAGTCATTGCTGGATGGGATGGGAACTGAGTTACTGCAGAGAAATCTTTTTTGGGTGCTGGCTGGTGAGTCTTGCCCACATGCTCAGGGTTTAGCTGATCGCCATATTTGGGGTCGGGAAGGAATTTTCCTCCGGGGCGGATTGGCAGGGGCCACGGAGGTTTTTCGCCTTCCTCTGCAGCATGGGTCGCTTGCTGGTGGATTCCCTGCAGCTTGAGGTCTTCAAATCTCACTTTTGAGGATTTCAATAACTCAGTCATGGGTTCGGGGTTGTTATAAATGTGTATGGGTAGGGTTTTGTGGCCTGCCTTGTGCGGGAGGTCAGACTAGATGATCATATTGGTCCCTTCTGACCTATGAGTCTATGAGTCTATGACTCTATGAGACTCTGGTACCTGGCGCTTCGTAGCCTCCCAGCCTGCCGCCCTTGGCTTTCGGGGCGGATGCATTTGAACGATCCCACTGCGTTTGGGGTCTGGGCTGATAGGTGGCGGGGAGGGCCCCGGGCATGGGCTCCGGAGCCCTTCGCGGTGGGCGGTGACAGCGCCGGCGTCTCTGCCTCCCAGCATGGACAAGCTGCACCAGATGCTGAGCGAGCTCTCTCTGAGCCTCAACCACGTCCCCAGCTTCACCGTGTTCGAGCACACGGTCACGCCGGCCGAGTACCTCAGCAGCCACCTGGAGACGCGGCTCAACAGGTACGTGGGGCACTGTGCCCGGCGCTGGGCATGGTGCGTCCCAGCCCGTGGCCCTCGGGCGGGTGAGTGGGGAAGGGGCTGTGGCGTGTCCCTTCCCAGGGTGCTTGGGTGGGTGGGTGGAGATGGGGGCGCAGCTGTCCCTGCCCATAAGTCTTGGGTGGGTGGAGATGGGGGCGCAGTTGTCTCTGCCCACAGCGCTCGGGTGGGCAGGGCCAGGGGCGCGGCGTGTCCCTGCCCGTGAACCTAGGGTGAGGGTGGGGCACAGCATGTCCCTGCCCGTGGCACTCGGAGGCAGGTGGGGACGGGATCCCGGCGTGTCCCTGCCCACCGTGCTCGGGCAGGTAGGGAAGGGGATGTGCTGTATCCCTGCCCACCACCCTCGGGCAGGGAGGTTAAGATGGGTATTTATGCTGTTGGCTCCACAAGCTCCAACTGTTTTCTGAGCTCCGTTGTGCTGGAAGATGCACTTTCACAGGGAACACGGGAGGGGGGACTGGATACTTTCAGAGCGGGAGGTTGTGGGCTCAGCAGATCCATCTGGGGAGGGTCTGGGCCGGGTCCCCTCTGAGCTCCTTTGCCCCCTTACAGATCCTTTGTGTGGATGGCCAACTACAACCAGGCTACACAGGAGATCGCACGGCCCTCGGAGATGCTGGCCAGTTTGCGTGCTTATCTCACCTTCATCCAGTCGCTGGGGCAGTTCACGTGCGTGGATGCCAGCCGCATCATCCGCAACGTCCTGCTTCAGCAGACGCAGCCCCTGGACTCCAGCGGGGAGCAGACCCTCACCACCATCTACACCAACTGGTTGGCACCGGGGCTGGGGGGCAGCCTGGCCTGGGCCACAGGGCAGGAGAGAGCCCTGGGGACCTCTTGGCCATGGGGCAGGAGAGCCCTGGAGATGCCTGGGGCAGAGGGTTGGGGGAAGTGGGGAAAATCTGAGCTCTGAGGAAAGGTTGAAAGACTTGGGCACGTGGAGTCTAGAGCAGAGAAGGCTGAGGGAGGACCTGGCCATAGGCTTCGCTGTGTTAAGGGCTGTCCTGAAAAGGACGGTGATCAGTTATTCCCCACGTGCACTGATGGGAGGGTAAGAAGGAATCCGCTCAGTTGGCAGCGAGGGAGGGAGATCTGGGTCAGATCGTAGGAAAAGCTTCTGAACTCTTGGGTTCTTGGCTGTGGAACAGGCTCCCGGGGGGGTGTGGAGTCTCCATCCCTCGAGGCTTTTAGGAACAGGTTGGACAAACTCCTGTCAGGGACGGACCAGGGGTCTTTGGCCCTGCCTCACCGCAGGGGCTGACTCCATGGCCTCGTGAGGTCCCGTCCAGCCCCTCATTTCTGGGGCTCTGTGGACCCGGGGGTTCCGTGGGGCTAGAGAGCTGCTGCTCGGAGAGCGAAGGGCGGCCTGCCTAGCACAGGGCAGTGGCGGGGGACAGTCAGGCCCCTCCATTTCCCAGTTTCTGAGCAAAAGCCTACTTCCAGAGCCAACGAGGGGTGGGCTGCCCTCGTGAGCTTCCCTCAAGCAGTGCCCTGAAATCCCAACGTACAGTCCCCCGCTTTCCAAGCCCTGGGCGCCTGTAACCCCCCCAGCGCTGTCAGTGCTCCTCAGTCCCGATTCACAGCCCCGTGCTAGCCCAGCCTGGAGTCCTGCCCCCCCCGCCAGCCCTGCTAGTGTCCCTCAATCCCATCCCATGCTCCTACACGCCTCCCCTTTTTACCGGGACGTAGGGTGACCAGACAGGAAGTGTGAAAAATCGGGACGGGGTGGGGGGCAATGGGTGCCCATATAAGAAGAAGCCCCAAATATTCGGATTGTCCCTATAAAATGGGGACATCTGGTCACCCCACTGGTACAAGGGCGTTTGGGCCTCTGGCAGGCAGACGAGGAACATGCTGGGAGACCAGTGCTGGGGCCAGGCTGTCCAGTGTAAGTGGATTTTCTTCGCCTCCATGCAGGTACCTGGAGGCGCTGCTGCGCCAGGCCAGCACCGGGACCATCGTGCTGTCCCGGGCCATGCAGGCCTTCGTCAGCGTCCCCAGGGAGGGTGAGCAGATCTTCAGTGCAGAGGAGTTCTCCGACATCTCAGGTGAGCTGTGACAGCTCCTGGCCTCATGCGGAAGGGGCTGCACGGTGTCGGGGCAGCTGGCCTGGGCACGTTGAGCCTGGCTGGCCATGGGGAAGGGACTGTGTAGTGCTGGGGGAGATGCTCGGCTGGGGACGTGTGGTGATGGGAGTCTGGCTCTGGAGGCGGGGGTGGGGACACAGGGGGTGGGATGGCTGGCTCTGGAGATGGGGTTGAACACAGGGATGCGTGGCAATGGGACGTGGATGCGCAGTGGCAGGACAGCTGGCTCTGGGGACGGGGATGTAGGGACGCATGTGACGGGACGGCGGCTGACTCTGGGGATGCACGTGGCTGGCTAGCTGGCTGGCTGGCTCTGGGCAAGTTGGGCCTGGCTGGCTGTGGGGACAGAAGTGTGCAGTGCTGGGGGAGACGGGTGGGGACATGTGGCGGTGGGAAGACGGCTGGCTTTGGAGACGGGGATGGGGACGTGCGGTGATGGTGGGGCGGGAGGGCAGCTGGCTCTAGAGACCTGTGGGGTGGATGGTTGCTGGCTCTGGGCGAGTTAGGCTGCGTGGCTCAGGTCCGGGAGGCTTGGTGCTGGGACAGGCCATGGGGGTGCAAGGTCCTGGACGTGGCTTGGCTGTCCCTTGTCCTGGCATGTGCAATGCAAGCAGGCAGGAAGGAGCTAATGCCCGTGTGTGTGATTCCGCCCCCCTCCTTCCAGAGATGCGGGCGCTGGCTGAAATACTGGGCCCCTACGGCATGAAGTTCCTGAGCGACAACCTCATGTGGCACGTCACCTCGCAGGTGGTGGAGCTGAAGGTAGGAGGCTTGGCCGGGCGGATGCTGCTCGCTGCCATCAAATTACCATGGCTATGGGCTAGGCAGGCAGAGGAGTGGAGGGACCCGGGAGCCAGGACTCCTGGGTTCTCTGGGAGTGGAGTGGGGTCAGTGGGTTAGAGCAGGGGGGCTGGGAATCAGGACTCCTGGGTTCTCTGGCTGTGGAGTGGGGTCTAGGTCAGTAGTTCCCAACCTCTTTTCGTTTGTGGATCCCTAAAAATTTTCAAATGTGCAGTGGAGCCCTTTGGAAATCTACTGTCTGTACATAGAGTTGAATTATTTTCAGCTGCTTTTCACTCTGTCTTTCGCGGACCCCTTAGACATAGTCCGCGGACCCTCAGGGGTCTGGGGACTACAGGTTGAGAACCGCTGGTCGAAGGATGGGGGCCGAGTGGCAGAATTCCTTGGTTCTCTGGGAGTGGAATGGGGTCTAGTGGGTTAGAGCTGGGGGGACTGGGAGCCAGGACTCCTGGGTTCCATGGCCAGAGCTGTCACTGACTTGCTGCGTCCCCGCTGGATACATCCCTTCAGCTCCATGTGCTCATCTTCACTGCACTGCCCAGCTAGCTGCGGGAGCACAGGGCCATCGCTCTTAGGTTCATGTGATTGTTGTGTGTGGGGGAGAGTCAGTACTTCAGTGTCTGCGAGTTCCCTTCGTTCAGACCCAGAGGGGCTGGTGCTGGGCAAAATACTGCTACCGGGCAAGAGCCCCAGGACAGCAACCCCTGGCCCTGGGCGAGTTGGGCCTGGCTGGTTCATACGGTGATCATTTCCGTTGCAGAAGCTGGTGACGGAGAACATGGATGTTCTGGTGCAGATCCGCTCCAACTTCTACAAGCCAGAGCAGATGGCGATGCTGTTACCCAGGCTGACGTGTAAGTGTCGTGTCCCCCCCATCCCTTTCTCCTCCCTAGCATCATTGAATCCCCTGCCCGCTGCACAGCTGGGCTGGGAGGCAGGGGGCTGGTGGGGAACAGAATTGGGGAGGGGGGGCTGCAGCCACACGTGAGAGGCCCTGACAGAATGGGGAGCTCAGGCCTGGATGGGTGGGGCCGCAGTACAGGGCTGAGCCGCAGTGAGCGCTGCGTGGAGAAGAGACACAGGCGGGGAATGGCGGGGGCTGCGGGTCGGGCGTGAGGGGCACAGAGAGAGCTGGAGGGGCACCAGTGGGATATAAGTTTTCAGGCGTGGGCCCAGGGGTGTGTTGTACCCCATGTGTTTTGCAGCCCCATCTCCCGCGTGTCCTCGCAACTCACCCCTGCCCCCCACTGCTCTCCCGCAGCCGCAGAGAACATGCTGAAAAGAATGACCATCATCGGGGAGATCTTGAGCTTCCGCTCCATGGCGCAGAAAGGGCTGCGTGAGGTGGGTGCTGGCCCCGCTTTGGAAGGGCTGCGCGAGGCTAGGAAGAGAGAGTGGCCCAGTGCTCAAGGCACTGGCTTGGTTCTTGGGAGATCCAGGTTAAATTCCTTGCTCTGCCACCCAACCCCTGCGTGACTCTGCGAGAGGGTCTCGGGGCCTCCGTTCCCATCTGTCCCTTGGGGATCCTAACCCTGCCCTGCCCCACAGGCTGTGTGGGGAGACTGTGAGGCACCCAGGTACCATGGTGGGGGCCAGATACGGCCCACTGAGAGATGGAAGCCTGATCACCTGTTGTCTCATGCCTCCGGGGTGAGATTCTCTGTGGAGGAGAAGGGGCCAGCCGTGGTGCCTCTAGGATGCTCCAGAGAGTGAATTACCTTGCGAGGTGGGAGGGTCTCAAATGTCTAAACAGTAATTAAACAGCCCTGCAAGCCCGAGGCAGCTGGCCCGACCAGCTGCGGGTGGCTAATGGCAGTGTAGACAGACCCTGGGGGTTGCTCTACTTCACAGCTGGCCGGGCTGAGCTGCAGCGTAGCCCAAAATCTGGGTGGGCTTGGCACTCCAGCTCTGTGCCCCTTCACTGCCGGGCCTAGTGCACCACCGCCGTCCTCCTTGGGCCACTGTTCGGATCAGTTGTGCACCCAGTGCCACACAAGGAGAACTGGCTGTACCCCGCGGGCTGGTGCAAATCTACTAGCTCTGACTACAGCCTTATGCTCTCATTCCCCTGTAAGGCCAGCTCGGTGCTGGGTGAGGAGCCGGGTCTTGTCCCCGCCGGCCCTGCGGGGCCATCTCAGCGTGTTATCCTTAGGAATGAAATAAACAGCAGGATCTTATTCAGGGAGACAAGGCGATATGCCGTGTTTATTGCGAATCCAGAAGTTTCAAAAGCAATTGCCCACACAGAGTTCTGCAGGCGGAGGATACTTTCCAGCCTCTGAGCTGCCCGAGCCAGTCCACTGGGCAGGTGGACTGAATATGAGGATGAAGCTGGGCTCTGTCAGTGGCGAATCTGGTGCTGCCGGACGTTTGTAGAATGCACCCAAAGTTCCCGTCTTTATAGTGATCAGTTCCCATCTGGGTCTATGGATTTTGCTGTGTCACGCAGCATCTGCATCCCGGTGTGATTATCAATCACCCACAGTGTTGCAAACATGACATCCGTTCGTTATCTCCTTGTTCCTGGTTCATGCTTTATCTTGTTCCTGTCCTTGGGGTGGACTCTTCTGGACTCTGGGTTATCTTGATCCGCGGTCTTTGGCCATCTGGATCGTAAAAGTTGTTACAAGGAAGTCTTGCTTCACTCCCTTTTGTTAGGGAGAATTAGAGCTGCTGTCCTTTACTTCATTATCACACACACGCCAGTCATTCCTCAGTCACACGGGGGAACGTCTACTTAAAAAAACAAACACAAAACACAAATTACAACTTCAAATTAAACGACGTTCCAATCAAATGATACACACTCTCCGAACAAGAGGGGAGTAAAAATTATTACAATCCTAAAAATGCTCACGTGCAATCAACCATCAACACGGATTATTCCTCTGACATAGAATAACAAAGCGCATTCACAGTAGCTGTTCTTAGATATGGGCCAGACAGTTGCTTGTGTAACAAAAGGCCTCAAAATATTTCTAAACAGCAAACTGAACGGTGAGATATTACAGGCAAAATGCAAACAGAACTGCGAGATGTTACAAGCCGAGTGTTCCCAAACCCATATAAACATAATTATAGCAATAGAGTCCCAGGATGTTACGATTACTTCTGCCTCCTGAAAACTGGTAAGGAGGCAAAATAGTTGCCTTACAAACGCTGGGCGACGGGGACGGGTCCTGTAGGGTGGCCTGGCAGGAATGGCCCTGCCTGCTCCAGCTGACTCCATCAGTGGAAACGTTAGCACAGCCCTGGTTGCACAGGGACCCCAGGGAGTCCCCAGGGAGGTTGCAGGGGGGGCAGGTGGGTCAGACAATGGGTGTAATGTGACTGGCGCAGCCTGGTGCAGCTGTGAACTGCCAGGGTGGGCGATGGCCAGGTGGGAGATTCTGCAAGAAGCATAAACTCCGACAGCTTCAGTATCGCTGACTTTGGGCTGTCGGAGCGTGGAAATTTCTGCTGTCCTTGCCCCTGCACTGCCAGCAGGGCCCAATCCATGTCTGCTCTCACCCCTCTGCAAAGTGGGGGTGCAGGGAGTCACCAGTGGGAGGACCCGATCCTCCCCTGTCTGGCTCCAGTGTGATTCGCACTCGTGCAGTGCGGGTGGGGCTGCATGGGAGTGTCGGGGACACGTGTTAGCACGTGATCAGAGAGCACCCGAGGGGGGGAGGGATGGCCTTGTGTCATCCCTGCCTCAGACGTGGGTGAGAGCCACGTGCTCCAGCTGCAGCCCCCAGGCCAGGGGGCAGAGGAGCTGGCTGCTCCCGCTGTGCACCTCAGGCACCATGGGTGCTGTGTGGGGCGTGGCTGGCCCTTTGCACTGCTTGTGGTGGATTATGGGGCTGCATGGGAGGGGGTGTCCCTGACCCCCCCCATGTATGCTGGGGACGTAGCTGGGCATGAGTGGTGAGTGTGTCCCCCCCTGTGTGAGTGGGCGTGAGTGGTGAGTGTGTCCTGCCTGTGTCCCCCCCCAGGACAGGCCTCTAACGCAGGGGCGGGAGCTAGCACCAGCCCCGCTCTGTGGGCTCGTTGGCTAACACCCGTATGGTGCCTGCAGTGGCCTGTCCATGCAGAGCATCAGGCATTGCGACACTCACTTCCTGTGCTTGGCTGCTGGGCAGTTAAACAGCTGCCACGTCCCACCCAGAGGTGGCTGCATTTCAGTGGTGATGAAGTACACCCGGCACAGTTTGTGCAACACCCTAGGAGCCTGTGGGGTGGAAGAGCAGAGGGGAAAGGGAGCTCGGCACCCGTATGGGCATCTTCATAGGCACCGTGACCCAGAGAGGGAGGGCAGAGCCGTGGGGCAGGCGCCAGGGGCGATCTGCGTCCGTTGCTATCTCAAGGGCTGGCTCTCTCCTTGCTGCAGATCTTCTCCAACCGCTGCGCGTACCTGATGGGCCCCATCGAGAGCCTGAAGGGGTTCGTCACCCCAGACACGGACATAAAGGTGGGTGCGACCCTCGTGTGCCGCTCTGCTGCGGGCGGGGCTCTGCGGCAAATCCACGGACGGGCGGAACTGCGCAGTGGGCAGCCTCCTGCCGCGCTGTCCACGCCGTGGACGCTCGGGGCCTGAGTTCGTCCCCTGCTGCTGCGGCAGAGATGACAGTGGGGACACCTGTCCTGCACAGAGGGGGGTCTGTGTCTTTCCGAGCTGTCGTCTTGCAGGGCCACCCAGGCCTGAGAAACCCGCAGCGAGGGCCGGGGCGCTGGGCAGCTGTTATGAGAATGTTCGTTCTCTGCTCTGGTCGTGGGGGTTATCGGCAGGGAGGGGCCCAAGCGGGCTGTGAGAATCTGTCCCTGGGTATCAGGGGAGGCGTCATACCCTCCGTGAGCCCTAGGGGACAGCAGCAGGCAGCACATTAGGTCTCTGGCTACGGTGCTACCTTGTGCCACGGCAGGGTTTAAAGGCAGGGCCAACTGAGGCTGCCTTTGCTGGGGGGGAGCCCCTCTCTGTGCAGCTGGGTGGCCCCGATTTACAGGCAGGGATTTATAATACAGGCGGGGGGGTGTTCGGAGACAGTCGGGGGCTGTGTTTTGAGGGGAGATTACGCCAAGTTTGACGGACCCGTTGCGGGAAGGGGGGAGATGTGGGATGAGGAGAGTCCTGGAGTGGGGGACAGAGGCTATAGCCTCCCTGACAGCAGGTTACATAGGAGTCAGGAGATGAAAGGCAGAAATTGACTGGAGATTAGGGGAAATTTCTTGAGAGCTCAGGGGAAGGGCTGGGAGCCCGTCTCTCCCCGACGGGGGTTCTAGGCCGGGTCTGGGGACTGGGACAAATGAGGAATTGCCTGACCGTGGCGCCCTGGGGCTTCAGCTCCGAGTTGCTGGTGTTTTTCTTTGTTTCCTGAGCATCCTCAGTAAAAGGTGCCGGCCCTGGCTGACCTGGGCGGTGGGCTGTCTCGTCGCTGCAGTCTTGGCCATTCTCAACTGGGCGTGTTGCGGTCGGTGCACGTCTCCAGGGGTGGAAGGGCTGTGTTGGCTTGGGACAGGGTCTCCTGGAACCAGCAGGCTGGGCATCTACGTAAGCTGGGACTGAAGGCGCCTAGGAGTCTCCCCTCCTCTCCCCTCGCCCCACTGGGATCTGTCTCTGTCCCCGGCTCGTGGCTGCTCAGCCCATTGGGTGCTCTCAGCTCTAAGGGCCCTGGGTTCAGACCCTGAGCTGAGCCCCAGTGGGGTTGATTATCAGCTCTGTGTGTCCAAAATGCTGTTATCCCCGCAGACCCCCACTTCTGCAGAGCTGCGGGGCGAAGGGGTCGAGATGCCCTAGGGGAGCTGAGATGCGGCTAGCAGAGCTGTGAGCCGTGGGGAGGCTGGCGATGCTGTGGGTGCCTGTCTGGGGGTGTCCTCTGTCCTGCAGGGAGCTGGGACTTACACTTCCTGGGGCTGCCCCGGCGGTGGCATTGCTCCTGGCTGTGGCAAGCGGCCATGCTGGCCCCTTTGTGCTCAGCCAGGACATTTGGGCAGGTGGGAATTGTGGTGGAGCTGTGGGGCCAATCCAAATAATGTAAAGCTGAAATGGGAGGGAGCCGGGTTATTGTGTGGAGTGGTTTCTACCTGGATGTCACGAGCACTTGCTGGCTGCGCCAGGGACGTTCTGACTTTCCATGGGTGTGTAACTAGGTCAGTATTTAGTCTGGTTTTGGCCCTTTGCGTATTCATTTCAGCAATATCACCAATGTTCCCTTGCGCGCCTCCCTGTCGTGTGGCTGTGTGCTGCTAAACAGCTGCTGTGCTCAACCCCAGGGGTGGCTGCATTAGAGTGGCAGGCAAAGTGGTCTTTGTCTGCGCACATCTGGTGAAGCTAGTGGGTGGCATGCGCTGACAGGACCAGCCTCAGCTCTGGCTCATGGAGCACCAACCCCGTCAACTTGCCAGCCCTGGAATGTTAAAGGCCCTTTTCCCTGCAGGCAGGGGAGAGAGTGATGCAGGTTAATCAGAAACACCGGAGGCCAAATCAAAGGCTACTCCAGGCCATTAAAAGCTCACCTCTGCTAGAGACCAGGGGAAGGGAGAGACACACGAATGCTGCCAGAAGGGTTGTGGCAGCAGGAGGAGCACCTTCCCCAAATATAGGCTATAGTGCCCCTCCCCAGGAGGGGAGCAGCAGAAGAGAAAAAAACCCAGATGCCAGCTTGGGGGAAAGACTGAGACCGCTCTTGCCATCTACAGCCCCAGCGGAGGAGCCGGAGGAAGGTATTCCCTGAGGTCTGCGTGATATAGCTTTACTGATCACCCCTGCCCGCCGGGACGGAGGGGCACCCCACAGGCTGAACCAAGGCCAAGGGCCCGTCCAGGGTGGGGCAGTTTTACCCCAGGCCTGTTCTGCCAGAGGAGCTGGCCGTTATCTGGCAAAATTGAGGCGGTGTTTTGCCGCACAGCTCTGTTCTCGCCGGTTGCTGTGCGCCCGCCAGCATTCACAGCATGACTTCTGCTGATTTTGCTTTATAGCAAGCTCGACCATTCCTTTGGCTCAGGCCTCATATTTGTCCTTCTGTCTTAGGAGCTCACTTTCTACTACCCCTCCGCAGGCTGGCAACTGATACCCCACCTTGTTACACTGCAGCGCCCAGTTCCTTGGCTCCTGGACACCTGCGGTATAAACGGATGCGCTGCCTCTGTGGAAACCCAGAACGCGGCAGACGTGGCTTGTTTCTCACCAGCTAACAGCAGCCCATGGCCCACCGACTGGCACAGGGACGGGGGCTCCAGGGCTCACAGCAGCTGCTGTATTTTGTCCGTAAATGTGCAGCTGTTTTATTACATGGAGTGGAAGAGGGAAGCGAGGGAGCCTCACTGACACCATCTCTTCTCCTGGCCCTTCCCCCAGGTCACCATGAGCATCTTCGAGCTGGCCACGGCTGCCGGGATCCCATGCGACATTGACCCAGCACTGGTGATTGCACTTTCCAACCTGAAAACGGGTAAGAGCCAGGCCGGGAGCTGCCACGCGAGATCACAGCCGGGTCCCTCTAACCCCGTCTCCCAGCACTGACGCTAGTAGTGGAAAGAGGCTCCGGAAATGGGGCTTATTAACCCCGGAACTAGCAAGGGGGCACATGCACAGTGTTTTCTGTGGCTTCCCCAAAGAGTCCATTCGCTGCAGAGGAGCTGCTCATTTCTCAAGGCAGCCTGGGGTTGGCTTAAGACAACTCCGCACGGACTATGGCGAAACTTTCAAGAGTCAGTAGTTCAAATTCTGGGCCTTTAACCAGATTCCCCGTGCTCCTTCTCAGGTAGAGTGAGTCAAATCACACATCTAGAGGGGCTCTTTAAAGAGCTGGATTATTTCAGACCTGCTGCTGATTTGTAGCGCTGACAGCGGTCATGAGAAGGGCCCTGAGGACTCGTTCTGGCCAGGAGTTGGATGTGTGGCCCCGAAAGCTGGCCGTCATCCAGGACATCTATGTTCTATACCCTGTACCACTGGCCTGCTCGGTGATCTAGAGCAAGTCACTGCCCCTTTCTGGGCCTCCGTTTCCCCTCATAAAATGGGAATGATGCTGCTGACCTCGGGTGCTCTGCGTTAAGAGCTTGTTATTAATAGAAGCCCGTGATGAGGGGGAATTGCCTGACCCTGAAGCATCTGTAGCCGGAGGCAGAAGCGATCGTTAGCTTTGCAGTAGCTGCCTCCATGCATTGAGCAAAGCCAATAAAGATCCGGGCAGGGATAACAAACACAGCACATGTAGCAACATCGCAGGGGCCGCAGCTGATCCAGGGACTTTCCGGGGGACACAGCCGGGATCCCCGTGGCTCTGGTCACCCTGGCTGTCTGCATGCTGCCCCGCAGCTCGGGGCATCTTTACTCTCCCATCACTTGGGCAGTTTTTTCTATGGCGCACATGCAGCTTCGAGCGAATCTGAGTGCTGTCAGTTCTGTTCAGCAAAACTCAGCGCTCCAGAGCAGCACGGCTCCATCTATCAGATAATTTACCACCGAGTGTATTACTGAAATCTCTGGTTGTACGTCTTCTCCCTCTCTCCCTGATAGACAGCTCGTCCTCAGAGGAAGAGTACAAGTCAGCCTGTCTGCTGCTGGTCTTCGTGGCTGTCTCTCTGCCGCTTCTCGCCTCTGACCCCTTGTCCACGTACAGCACTGAGATAGACGGTAAGTGGCCGGGTTGGGCTGTTTTCCAAATACCTATCTATTCCCCCGCCACGCGGGCTGGTAAACAGCAATGGGCGTTTGCCGTCCCAGCTCCATGACTGCAGTGCACCACGCTGCATTCCTGGGTGAAAGGCCCCACATGGCTAGAGGGAAATACTCAGACCTCAGGACAGTTTCTGGAAGTTCCTACAAAATACACACACCCCTGAAACAGGACCTCCCCCCCGCAAGTTTTATTCTGCACTCCGAGCCCAACCTGTATTAGTGGAAAGGATCAGTCAGGTCCATGAGCCTTTTCATAGAATCATATTATGGGGGCTGGAAGGGATCTCAGCACGTCATCTAGTTCAACCCCTGGCTTAAAGTAGGGCCAACCCCAACCAAATCATCCCAGCTGGGGCTTTGCTAAGGTGGGCCTTAAAAACTTCTAAGGATGGAGATTCCACCACTTCCCTAAGTAACCCATTCCAGTGCTTCTCCACCCTCTAAGTGAAACGGTTATTCCTAAAAGCCATCCTAGACCTTCCCCACCGCACTTGAGACTCTTGCTCCTTGTTCTGTCATTTGCCACCACTGAGAACAGCCGAACTCCATCCTCCCTGGAACCCCTTTCAGGTAGTTGAAGGCTGCTATCAAAACTGCCCTCATTCTTCTCTTCTGCAGACTAAATGAGCCCACTTCCCTCAGCCTCTCCTCATAAGTCATGTGCTCCAGCCCCCTCATCATTTGTGTTGCCCTCCACTGGACTCTCTCCAATTTCTCCACATCTTTCCCATAGTGGGGGGCCCAGAACTGGACATAATGCTCCAGATGTGGCCTCACCAGTGCTGAATAGAGGGGAATACTCACTTCCCTCCATCTGTTGGCAATGCTCCTACTAATGCAACCCAATATGCTGTTAGCCTTCTTGGCAACAAGAGCACACTGTTGACTCCTATCCACCTTCCTGTCCACTGTAACCCGAGTTTCTTCTCTGCAGATCTGCTGCCTAGCCCGTCGGTCCCCAGTCTGTAGCTGTGCATGGGATTCTTCCGTCCTAAGTACAGATCTCTGCACTTGTCCTTGTTGAATGTCATCAGATTTCTTTTGTCCCAATCCTCCAATTTGTCTCGGTCACTCTGTATCCTATCCCTGCCCTCCAGCATCTCTACCACTCCCTCCAGCTTAGTGTCGTCTGCAAACTTGCTGAGGGTGCCATCCACCCCATCCTCCAGATCATTAATGAAGTTATTGAACAAAACTAGCCCTAGGACTGACCCTTGAGACACTCTGTTACCGGCTGCCAACTAGCTATTGAGTCATTGATCACTACCCATTGAGCCAGATGATCTAGCCAGCTTTCTATCCACCTTGCAGTCCATTAAGCCAACCCATACTACTTCTTTGTGAGAAGAGTACTGCGGGAGACCGTATCAAAAGCTTTGCTAAAGTCCAGGTGTATCACGTCCACCACCTTCCTCACATCCACAGAACCGGTCACCTCTTCATAGAAGCCAGTCGGTTTGGTCAGACATGATTTGCCCTTGGTGAATCCATGCTGACTGTTCCTGATCACCTTCCTCTCTTCCAAGCGCCTCAAAATGGATTCCTTGAGGACCTGCTCCGGGATTTTTCCAGGCACTAAGATGAGGCTGACCGGTCTGTAGTTCTCCAAACCCCCCTTCTCTTTTTTGAAGATGGACACTACATTTGTCTTTTTCCAATCATCCGGGACCTCCCCCAGTCGCCACAGGTTTTCAGATATAGTCGCTGATGTGATTGCAGGGCCATTGGCCAACTCCCTCAGCACCTTCGGATGCATTTCATCCGGCCCCATGGATTTGTGCATGTCCAGCTTTTCCAAATAGCCCTGGATCTTTTCTTTCAGTACCGAGGGCTGATCACCTCCTCCCCGTTCTGTGCTGCCCAGCGCAGTAGTCTGGGAGCTGACCTTGTCTGTGAAGACAGAGGCAAAAAAAGCATGGAGTACCTCAGCTTTTTCCACATCGTCCGTCACTAAGTTACCTCCCCCATTCTGTAAGGGGTCCACACTTTCTCTGACCTTCTTGTTGCTAACATACCTGTAGAAACCCTTCTTGTTACCCTTCACGTCCCTTGCTAGCTCCAGCTCCAGTGTGCTGCGGCCTTCCTGATTTCACTCCTATGTGCTCACGCAGTATCTTTATACACCTCCCTGACCAAGCTTCCACTTCTTGCAAGCTTCCTTTTTGTGTTTAAGCTCACCAAAAATTTCTTTGTTAAGCCAAGCTGGTTGCCTGCCATATTTGCTATTCTTTCTGCCCACCGGGATGGTTTGTTCCTGCGCACTCAGTAGGGTTTCTTTAAAATACAGCCAGCTCCCTTGGACTCCTTTCCCCCTCATATTAGCCTCCCACGGGATCCTGCCCATCTGTTCCCTGAGGGAGTCAAAGCCTGCTTTTTTGAAGTCCAGGGTCCTGCTGTTCTCCTTTCTTCCTTTTGTCAGGATCCTGAACTCCACCATCTCATGGTCCCTGCTGCCCAGCTTACCACTATCTTCTGTTTCCCCTACCAATTCTTCCCTGCCTGTGAGCAGCACTTTTAACACAGGCCTTTTAACACAGGCCTGGCTCGCATTTCAATGGACCCGGGCCCAACCGATTAAGTTTCATTATTTCCCTAATTAATTTTTCAAGAAAAAAACAGCAACAAACAAAGCCAAATGTCCGTCTCCCTGCTGTGACCGGACTGCTTGTGCATGTCACATGAGAGAGGAGCATGGGTGTTCGGCAGCGATAGGCTTTGATCCTGTGCCAGGAGCACAGGGCTGGAAGGGTCCTCCAGTCCCAGCCCGTGCTCTTGGAGGCAGTCCCGCCATCTCATCCGCTTCCAAGACGTATCCAGTTCCATCTTCCAACTCCTGAGGTTTCTTGTCCCCCCTCCTGCTATTGGGAGGCTGTTCCAGAACCTCCCTCCTCTGATGCTTCGCGTTGCCAGCCTCAGTTTATCGTCGGCCAGTTCATCCCGATTTGGGCCTGGGCCAGCATTGACTTTTAGCTTCAGCAGCTCATGCCCCTCTCTGGCATTTCGGCCCCAAAGGATTTATAGAGAGCAGTGGCCTCCCGCGCAGCCTGCGCTTGCTCGGCTGAACCAGTCTCCTTCAGTACGATTGACTCGCCATCCTAGCAGGCCTTCTCTGCGCCTCTTCCGGTTTGAGTTCATTTCCATGAGCAAGCGTGACCAGCGTTGCTCACAGTACTCGGGATGAGCTCACACCAGTGCCGGGCCTGATGGCATTAATACTTCCCAAGGCTTGCTGGCAAAACCTTGTCATACCCTAATCATTGGCGTAGCCCCCGTGACTTCAGTGGGCTTGAGATGATTGAAACCAAGCCGGTGTGTAAATGTTCCCAGGTGACGCTCTGAGGCGGGGGCAGGTGTACAGCACCTGGCGCGCTGCCTAGCATGCAGGGCACTGTGGGTGGTGTAGAAAGACAAGCACAGCCTCCCTGTCCCAGCTCCCGGGTTTCAAGCCTCCCTGTTTCCTTCTCCCTGCAGGTTACAGCAACAACATCCACTGCCTGGCCAAAGCCATCATCCACGTGTCTGCCGCGCTCTTCACCATCTACAACAAGAACATCGAGACGCACCTCAAGGAGTTCCTCCTGGTGAGCGGCTGCGGGGCGGGGCTCGTTCCATGCAGTGTGCTTGTACGCCCGGCGCACGGCGCCCAACGGCGTACGCCCGGCGCATGGCGCTCTTCGGATGAACTGAATGGTTCTCTCCAGTCCCACTGGTGCTAGCAGTATGTGGGTTATGATGTGTTCAGTGGGTTTGGAGCTGCCTCTTGCTGCTAGGTGTGCCTGAGACGGTCTGTTTATCCTCCAAATGGTCCAGCCCAGGCATGTGGGACTGGCCGCTTCAGCTACTCCAGTGTCCAGCCTGACAGTTCGTAGCTCCATAGCTGTTAAGGCCAGAAGGGACCTTTCTGATCACTCAGTCTGAGTTCCTGCATAGAACCGTAGAAGATGAGGGGTGGAAAGGACCTCAGGAGGGATCTAGTCCAACCCCCTGCTCAAAGCAGGACCAACCTCAGCTAAATCATTCCAGCCAGGCTTTGTCTTGCTGGGCCTTTAAAACCTCTAAGGATGGAGATTTCGTCCCCTCCTTAGGTAACCCATTCCAGTGCTTCACCACCCTTCCAGTGAAAAAGCTTTTCCAAATATCCAACCTCGACCTCCCCCACTGCAACTTGAGACCATTGCTCCTTGTTCTGTCATTTTCCACCATGAAGAACAACCTAGCCCCATCCTCCCTGGAACCCCCTTCAGGTAGTTAAAGGCTGCTATCAAATCCCCCCTCACTCTTCTCTTCTGCAGACTAAACAAACCCAGTGCCCTCAGCCTCTCCTCATAAGTCATGTGCCCCAATCCCCTAATCATTTTCATTGCCCTTTGCTGGACTCTCTCCAATTTGTCCACATCCTTTCTGTAGGGGTGGGCCCCAAACTGGACACAACGCTCCAAATGTGGCCTCACCAGTGCCGAAAACAGGGAAATAATCACTTCTCTTGATCTGCTGGCAATGCTCCTCCTAAAGCAGCCCAATACGCAGTTAGCCTTCTTGGTAACAAGGGCACACTGCTGACTCATATCCAGCTTCTTATCCACTGTAACCCCCCCGGGCCTTTTCTGCAGAACTGCTGCCTAGCCAGTCCCGTCTGTAGCTGTGCATGGGATTCTTCCGTCCTAAGTACAGGACTCTGCACTTGTCCTTGTTGAACCTCATCAGATTTCTTTTGGCCCAATCCTCCAATTTGGCGCAGTCACTCTGTATCCTAGCCCTCCCTTCCAGCGTATCTACCACTCCCCCCAGCTTAGTGTCCTCTGCAGACTTGCTGAGGGTGCAATCCACCCCATCCTCCAGATCATTAATGAAGATGCTGAACAAAACCAGGACAGGTCAGAGAGCCTCATCCACAATGACCAGTAGGAGATATTTCCGGGTACCAGAGGGTGGATCGTTTCTGTCCCTCCTGGGCACTTACCAGGTGCTTAGCGAGCATGACGACAGCCAGGGATCTCTGGAGGGTGGGATCTCATCAGCACAGAGATGAGGCTGATAGGGTGCTAAGGGCAGATGGGACGGCAGCAGCTGTGGGATGGGAGTGCCGGCGGGACCTTCTAATTCAAGTCACTCCCACTCCTCTTATTCCACTCTTGGGATTCGGGGATTTGAGGGTTCTGCCACTCCCAGGTTTCTGGTGTTGGAGGCAGCTGGCTTTGGGGGAAAGGCAGCAACCCCCTTAAGATGCCGTTCCTGCTAGCCCACCAGACCGGAAGCTGGCAGGCAAAGTCTCCCTGCTGGAGACTCCCACCTGCAGCCATAGAGCAGGGTTCACTTTTCCTGCATGAGCCACAGGGAGCCCATCCCCACTGCACCTGCGCACTAGGAGACTCGCCCCACAGAGAACACTAGAGAAACCCTCCCTCCTCCACCGCACGGTAGCCAGGGGGAGCCGCGTGGGCTGCG
The DNA here is from genome assembly GCA_007922155.1 of Mesoclemmys tuberculata. Classification (NCBI taxonomy): domain Eukaryota; kingdom Metazoa; phylum Chordata; order Testudines; family Chelidae; genus Mesoclemmys; species Mesoclemmys tuberculata. The sequence goes on from ML675652.1 coordinate 6,730,261, forward strand.
CTGCTTTGAAAATCTGGCCATTGCTGGCGAGGACGTTAATCTTCTAAACGAGTTCTGCTAACTGAGATTTTAATTAGAGCGATTGCAGCCAATCGAGGCGATGTGTCTGCCTCTGCCTGAGGGTGCCATGGCGTCTCATCATTAGAGGAAAGTGCCTTGGAGTTCGGACCCCTGGGATCCACTCCCAGCCCTGGACAGGGTACGGCAGCAGCCTGGGAGGCAGGGCTCCGGGGCTGTGTTTTGAGGAACAGCATGAACTAGTGGTTAGAGGTGGGGGGGCCTGGCACTCAGGACTCCTGGGTTCCATTCCTGATCTTATTGCGGGAGCTTGTGCACGTCCCTTCTCTTGGCCCAGTTTTTCCTTCTGTAAAATGGGAACGACACTGGCCTGCCTTCTGGGGGGGCTGGGGGTATTCATTAACATTTGCAAAGTGTTTTAAGATGCTAGAGGCAGACAGAGTCAAAGGTCCTCAGCTCTCACTGACCAATCAAGGCCCCCTCAGCGGCCTGCAGCCGGTGCGTTAGAGCCGCCAGGCTGCTCAGCTGCCCCAAGTTATAGCGGGAGATGACAGCCACATCTATCAAAATGTTTGTAGGCGCCAAACCTGGGGGTTCGATTTTTCAGAAGGTGCTGAGCACCCACTGTTCAGCTTGGTTTCAGCTGGTCTTTTAGATGCTCAGCACCCCTGAAAATCAGAGCCGAAGGGGGAATATCTTCAGCACAGATGAGGTCTGGCCCCCCTTTTTGTACCCTAACTTTTATACCTGCAAAATGCCCTGTAGGCACAAGGTGCGGTCCTGGCACCCAACCCTGGCTTGGCTTCAGAGGAGCCAGCTTGGGGCGGAATAGAATACGCAGGTTTCCTTGTGTTCACTACCCTCCTTGTGACAGCCTGCCAATTAACCCAGGAGGTTGAGGGATGTTTCAGCCGGCTGCTGTCTCTAACAGCTTCCAAGACCCAGTCTCACTATAGCGAAGCCAAGTGGCTAAACTCTCAGTGACGTCAGCAGCAATTGGATGGGTCCATGCATCAGCTCAGCTTCTTCACCAGTGTCTTAGGCCCTGCGACACGCGACAGGCTTATGTGGCCGGCAGGAAGGCAGGCAGCCGACGTCGCCATCCCAATGTCAGTGTCCGCACTACAACGTTCCTCCCACGAGGTAACGTGTCTGCTGTGGCGAGCCTCCGTGAGAGGTGCAAGGCTTAAGTTGACGGAGCGAGCCATCGCAGTGGCCGTGCCCACTCTGCATCGCTTACGGCGGCTTCACCGGCCTCCAGGAGCTGTCCCACGGTGACCGCTCTGGTCAGCGTTTTCAACTCTGCTGCCTAAAGCAGCCGTTCTCATGTGGAGCCGCAGCCCGGCTGCTTTGACAAGGAGCTGCATTGCTGTCCTCTGCAAATGTACCTCTTGCTAGGATCTTTCCTCCCTGCCCTTTTCCCCGGGCTTTGAACTTTGCAACCCCTTCCCAAGACGCCCTGCACGAGAGGTGCCCAAGGGGATAGCTAGCCACGGTGCACTGCTCTGTGTCAACAGCTGCGCTGCCACCGTGGAGGGGCTCTGCTGACACAAGGAGTGTAGTGTGGACACGCACAGCGGACCGAGTTCCTGCGGTGGCTGTATGCCGGCTTAATTTTAAGTCGACTTAACTTTGTAGTGTAGACATGCCCTCAGATCATTCGGTCCGAAGGGATCCTGTGCCCGTCTAGTCTGAGCTCCTGCATAGCGCAGGCCCTGGGACTGCCCGGCTACTTCCTGTTTGAACCAGAGCATCACAAGGATGATGTTTAAGGCCCTGTGCGTGTAGCAGTCCAGTCACTCCGTCAGGGGAAGGACTCTTCTGCACGGTGCAAAGTGGTTTGGTGGATTCATTTAAAATCCAGGTGGATGTTCTCAAATGAGTCCAGCTGGGCTGGCTGGACAACCAGGCCCCCCCTGAACAAACAGGCTGCAAACTGAACAAGGGGTGAAGACTGGCCAGAGGCTCTGGCATAGGCTGGTGGGTAAGGCCTGGAGCTAGGATTTGGGAAGAGCTGTCGTCTAGTCCTGGCTCTGCTACTGAGCTGCTGTATGACCTTGGACAAGTCACTTCACCTGCCTCTGTTCCACTCCCCGCCCCCCCCTTGTCTGTTTCTCTACTGTAAGTTCTTTGGGGTGGGGGCTGTCTCTCTGTGTTTACATGTCCAGCACCTGGCCCTTTGGGTCTCTAGGTGCTGCTGGAGCTTAACAAAAATTAATTTGCGGTGCTCCAGGGATAGGGCATCAGGGAAGCCGCTGCTTCTGAGACTGTCGATAAACAGTGATCCTTTCCCTGGAGAGTTCTTGTTTGAGCTTTTCAGCGGCATTTAAATGCCTTCTGAGAAAAGACAAACAAGCGAAAGCCTTTGGAGAGCAATAAGATGGCATATTGGATAAGGCTGCAATTTACTCCTAACTGCACAGCTCAATCTTGGCAGGGCTTTGCCTGCCCATCTGTTAATCTGGGGGGAATTTAGTGAGGGACAGGCCACTGCCTGGTTCCCAGTGCCTCCCAGTTCTCTCGGCTCCTGTCTCCTTTTCTCTCCCTTGGAATGGTTCAGTTTTTCCATGCTTTGGAGCCCTCACTCCATGCGATGCTGGCATCCCAAGGCCAGACACCAGGGAAAATCAATCCTGTGCCATTCTCTCCGGCTCACGGTGAGTGACTGATGGGGAAAATTGGGGGATTGGAAAAGGCTTGTGCGTCAGACTTTTATTTTTGGCCTGTGGGAAAACAGCCAGCGAGGGAGCGAACCTGATTCATTGTTGATTAGAAACGTCAGAGATCACAGAACGAGCTAGCAGCGTCCTTTCTATGGACAAGTTCCGCCTACAGCCACAAACCCTGCCGAGAGCTCAGGGATCAGCTGCTGGTTTGGATCTGGTATAGGAGGATAGTAACCAAAAGCTGGCATCTCCTGACGGCCCGCGATATGTCGCAAGTTGTTAGTTCTCAATTCAGTTCCTACTGTAGAAGCGTCACTGTATGACAGACTTGTAAATTGTGCATCTCTCTCTCTTAGTTACTTATCAGGCCTCCATTGCTATAGTGTCTGGGCATCCCCCAATCTTTATTGCATTTATCCCCCCACACACCTGTGGAGCAGGGCCGGGCCACAGGTCTGGACTCTGGCCTGATCCCAAATATCTACATCATAATTAAACAGCCCTGGGGTCCAAGCATGTGTCAGCTGACATGGGGTGGGTGTTTAATGGCAGTGTCCACATACCCTACGTGCCAGATCATGCACGAAGTCTGGTAGAATAAGGAACTGAACTGCATTTCTCCTAGTGTTTCCAGGTCCACCGAGAGGATAACAGACTACTACCGCTGCCAGCTAATAAGACCTCAGTCTTAATCATTCCTAGATCACTTAGGTACTTTACAAAGGAGGCCAGTATCATGGTGTTCATTTTACAGGTGGGAATCCAAGGCACTGAGGGCAGAAGGGCTCTGCCCATGGTCACCCAGCAGGAAGCCAGGACTACAGGCCTAGTCTGCCAGGTCCTAGTGCAGTGCTGTATCTGCTAGGCCTGGCAGGCACTGAAAGAGCTGAATGACATGGCTCAGCCGCTCAGAGGGGGGCTGGTGGCTCAGGCCTGGGCCTGATCTCTCTCTTGCACTGGTGTATCTCCATGTACTGCAGCGAAGCTGCTCCTATCTGACATCGGCACGCGTGAGATCGGAATCAGGCTCCGATACGTTGACGTGTTCTGGCATGGGGGGCAGACCCCAGCATCCATGTGCAGATTCCGCAGCGAGGAAATCCAGGTGCTTTGCAAAGCCCAGACACCCGTGGAGAGCCTCAGCGTTGCTTTGCAGAGTCCTGCCTTGTAGTGAGAGCGTGCCCCGGGCAGGCGGCGCTGAGCTCTTAGCTGCAGGGGTTTGCCAGGGCAGCTGAAAGCAAACCCCTTGTGTTCTACATGCCTGGCAGCTGCTTGCTGCTTCACACCACAACCTGCTGCCGTCATCCGCCAGCACTGAGATGTGGTGACAAATGCGGGGCAAGGGGATGAAGAAAGCTGTGGACAGGGGCCGAGCCTGGGCTGCCCTTTGTGGGGGGCATGAAGAATCATAGATCTTGTTAGATCATCAGCTTTGTCTTGCTGGACAGGGACAGCCTAGTGAAGCTGGGAATGTTTCAGGGACGGAGGGTCCATTAGGCCCCGGGACCCCACACGATCTTTGGGCACTCACCTCGTTCTGATGATCAGCGAACGGGATTGGACGGGCAGAGAGGAACTGTCACAAATGCAGAGCACCCAGCAGCTCTCCCGAGCACTGTGAGCAATGGAGAATCCTCCTCCCTCTCTGTGAGCAATGGAGAATCCTCCTCCCTCTCTGTGAGCAATGGAGAATCCCCCCATCACGAACAATGGAGACTCCCTCCCCCTTGAGAACAATGGGAGCGGAGCCTTTGTGCCGATCCGGCCAATCTGGAAAAAGGCAAATAGTGCCCATCTTCCAAAAAGGGAAGGAGGATCCGGGGAATTACAGAGCAGTGAGCCTCACCTCAGGGCCAGGAAAAACCATGGAGCAGGTCCTCAAGGAATCCATTTTGAGGCACTTGGAAGAGAGGAAGGTGATCAGGGACAGTCGACATGGATTCACCAAGGGCAAGTCATGTCTGACCAGCCTGGTTGACTTCAATGAAGAGGTGATGGCTCTGTGGATGTGGGGAAAGCGGTGGACGTGATATACCTTGACTTTAGCAAAGCTTCTGATACAGTCTCCCACAGTATTCTTATCAGCAAGTTAAACAACAATGGATTGGACGAATGGGCTATAAGGTGGATAGAAAGCTGGCTAGATCATCAGGCTCAACAGGTAGTGACCAACAGCTCGATGGCTAGTTGGCAGCTGCTAACAAGCGGAGTGCCCCACGGGTCGGGGCTGAGGCCGGTTTTGTTCAACAACTTCATTAATGATCTGGAGGATGGGGTGGATTGCACCCTCAGCAAGTTTGCAGAAGACACTAAACTGCGGGGAGTGGTAGATACGCCGGAGGGTAAGGATAGGATACAGAGTGACCGAGACAAATTGGAGGATTGGGCCAAAAGAAATCTGATGCAGTTCAACAAGGACAAGTGCAGAGTCCTGCACTTAGGCTGAAAGAGTCTTCTGCACTGCTGCAGATTGGGGTCCAGCTGGCTAGGCAGCAGTGGGGCAGAAAAGGACCTGGGGGTTACAATGGACAAGAAGCTGGATAGGAGTCAACAGTGTGCCCTTATTGCCAAGAAGGCTAAAGGCATATTGGGCTGCATTAGTAGGACATTGCCAGCAGATCGCGGGAAGTGATTATTCCCCTCTTTTCAGCACTGGTGAGGTCACATTTGGAGTACCGTGTCCGGTTTTGGGCCCCGCACTACAGGAAGGATGTGGACAAATTGGAGAGAGTCCAGCGGAGGGCAACAAAAATGATTAGGGGGCTGCAAGACAAGACTTGTGGGGAGAGGCTGAGGGAACTAGGCTTGTTCAGTCTGCAGAAGAGAAGAATGAGGGGGGATTTGACAGCAGCCTTCAACTACCTGAAAGGGGGTTCCAGGGCGGATGGAGCTAGGCTGTTCTCAGTGGTGGCTGATGACAGAACAAGGAGCATCGGTCTCGAGCTGCAGTGGGGGGCTCTAGGTTGGATAATAGGAAAAACCTTTTCCCTAGGAGGGTGGTGAAGCACTGGGATGGGTTACCTAGGGAGGTGGTGGAATCTCCATCCTTAGAGGTTTTTAAGTTGTGGCTTGACAAAGCCCTGGCTGGGATGGTTTAGTTGGCGTTGGCCCTGCTTTGAGCAGGGGCTGGACTAGACCCCTCCTGAAGGCCCTTCCAACCCCAACCTTCTAGGATTCTGTGTTATGATTCTAATGCACAGTTGCGTGGCTGGCCACGTGCTTCGGGAGCATTTTCTCCTCTCCCCCCAATGAGGCTGGTGTCCGAGATGGGCTCCCAGATCAGCATCTCTTTGGTCCCGTTGATTGATCCTGGCACAGGCAGGTCACTGATTTCCTCTGTTGCGAGCTCCCTGACGGTCCTGTTCCAAGCCCCAGAAGGCCTTGGCGCTAGCTCCCTGCCAGCTTGGAGCTTCCCCAGCCTGTCCCCACCTCGGCAGCCAGGAAACGGGCAGATGAAGAGCTGCTTCCCTGCACCCAGTGGGTCTCCACTGCAGTCAGGAGCACCCTCCGCTTCTCGGACTCCGTGCCGAGCTGCGGCTGGGATAGGAGCCGTCAGGATGGTGGCAGGCCTCTGCTCCGCTCCAGCCCCAGGCTCTGGAGAAGCCAACAGGGCTTAATCCTTACGCCAATTTTCTTTTTTGAGATGTGTTTAGCGAAGCTCAACCCATCAGCTGCCTGAGACGCCCGTCACCCACGCACTGCAGCACCCCAACCCCACACACCCTGGCTGCCTTCCCCCCACGCACTGCAGCACCCCAACCCCACG
>ML675652.1:6743689-7020903 GCA_007922155.1 Mesoclemmys tuberculata
GAATTGAACCCTGGTTTCTTCAGTGCAGAGCCAGAATTGAACCCTGGTTTCTTCAGTGCAGAGCCTGAACCCATCCTTCTTTCGGACACCATTAGCAGGAAGGCGCCCCCCCAAGCTGGGCTGTCCCTGCCGGGGGCCTTGTGGAGAGGCCAACACACCATGCTCTCTCCAGATGGCTTGGCATTTGACCTTGGTCTGTTCTGTGTTTGCCCCCCACTCTCGCACGGGGGTACTTATCTGTCTGCTGCTATTGTGGTGTCTCAGCCGGGCCAGTTCCCAACCAGACCCAACTGTGGTCTACTTCTCCTGGGCTGTTTCCGATCTCTCCTGGGCTTGGTACCGCCGTTCCATGGGGGGTCCTCCATCACCCCAGGATAGGTGGCCTCTCAGTGGCTCTGGCAGGTCTCCAGTAGGGCCAGGGTCCGCTTCGGGCTGCAGCAGCAAGCAGGGCGCGTCTGTTTCCCGCACTGACCCCAGATCAACTGGTCGCTGCAGGGCCTGCCCACCTTTTGTATTGCTTGTTTCTGTTCTGCCCCTCTGCTTCCGGCGGGATGGGGCTGGCCCTCCTGTCGTGCCCCCACCAAGGGGCAGGTAGTGTATCCTCTCTGTCAGTCTCCAAGGGTGGCCACGCCTCCTTCCGACAACAATCTTTTAATGTATTTCTCTCTTCCGACACCTTTGTGAGGCAGGGCTACATCTCCCTTTCACAGCTGGGGAAACTACGACAGAATACGCCCTGTATTCACTCCCTACACACTGCTGTAGTCATCTTTGCACAAGGGTTGCCTTTTAAACTAGCATTTGAAAACTCAGAATTTGCTGGTCGGTATTGTCCTGGTAAAATATTTGGTGCACCATTGATGTGAAGTTAAAGATTCCCCCGTATGATGTTATTGACACACGTCCCAAACCCAACAGCTCTGCCCACAGATGGCAAACAGGTCTGTCCTAAACAAAGAAATGTGTGCTTGCCTTCATTTGCATTTTAGCAGTAAACAGAGTCATCAAGCGGGAAGGGAAACAAAGGAAGCTCCAACATGTGAGAAAAAGCCAGCAGGAAACGTTCCTTCAAGAAGTTCCTTGTCTCCTAATGCCCATCTGGAAATGTTTTTCAAGGCGGGGGGACTGAAACTATAAAAAGGAGGGCCAAACACCTCTCCTTTCCTTTCTCTCTCTGCCTCTTGCATTTACTACACCTGAAAAAAACAAAGGAAGCAGACTGGGGCAGGGGTCCTGACCTGAGAGTTTGGTCAGTAATCTGCTGGAGCATGTGGTCAGAAACTTTGCTTGAGTAGTTTGTTAAATTAGGCGTCAGTGAAGGTTTTATCTTTCTTTGCATGGAACCATTTCTGACTTTCACGCCTCATTACTTGCACTCTCTGTTGTTAACTGACTTGGTTTCCTGTTTACTCTTTTGTCTAATCCAGTGTGTGTAAACTGAAGTGTCTGAATAACAATTTGAGATAATAAACGGGCATATTATTTCCAGTAGGTGCGCTCAGGGGCCACCTGACTCCGCACGAAATGGCTGGGGGTGGGGGCGATGACGTCCTTTGTAACCCTTAGCCCATCAGTTAGAGCGCTCGCCCTGCAGATCCCCAGTCCAAGCCCCTGGCTGAGGAGGAGCAGGGATTTGAAGAGGAATCGGCCACCGCCCAGCCTTGTGCACAGATCACAGGGCTGTGGGCTAGTCTGATGTGGGATTTGCTCAGTCTCACCACTGACGCTGAAGTTCTTCCATTGTAATTGGGGGTGGGTTTGTCTGCACATGCAGGGCTGCAGAGGTGGAAGTGGGGTGCTGTCGCACTTTAGTGTGGATGCTGCCACACCGATGGGCGAGCTCCTCCCAACAGCCGCTCACCAGCGGAGCAAAAATGGTCCTCCAATCAGAGCGTCCATGCGCCCAGAATAAGGCAGCAATATTGCATGCTGGGAGGCAGGCCATTGGCACCCAGGAGCTGTAAGTGTAAATACAGAAGCACTGAGGGAATTAAGGGGCCTACAGGGCCAGGCAGAGCCAAGCGGGAGTTTTGCAGATCGCAGTGGTGCCTACGTACGTTTGTGTATTGGGGCCAGAGAGACCAAGGGTCCCAGTGACTTGCCCAAGGCCATCCAGGAAGTTGGTAGCAGAGCTGAGAACTGAACCCAGCCCCCCTAAATCCCTTTTAGTTTGGGTTCAGAAAATAAACAAGAAAGAAAGAACAAACACAAAGTCTCTGGGATGGAGAGAAAGCAGCAGCCATTACTTGCGGTTGGATGTATCCTCCATGCCATCCCACCCCACATAGTCCCGCCCAATTGCAAGCTGCAGCTTCGCATGGCCATGCACTGGGAACTGGGAACTTTGCAGGGATTCCAGTTGCATTCCCATTGCTGCACAGGCTGGAACTGGCTGATGCAGGGGAGCCACGCGCCTCCTCATGAGGGGAACATACTAAATGCCGACACATTTTCATCTCCGAGTGACAGATGCTGGCTTAAATGGTGAAAAAACATTCAGCGCCCCCTGGGATTTCCCTTTGTCTGCCGCATTCAATGGCCTGGAGTCTTCTCTGCTTCTCCAGGCTGAATGGGCTTTTGACAATGTGAAGGGAGGCCAGGTTGCCGCGATGCATGACCAGATGCTGCACCATTGTGAGGGGCATTGTAGGCACCACGAAGGGACCTTCCAGATGGATTTACCCAGGATGCCCCTGTGGCACTGAAGGGTGCAGAGAAGCAAAGCACCCGTTAGGATCCGGGAATGTGTGGGGGTGAGATGGGATGGTGCAGTTTGAGAAGCAGCGAGAAACGATCAGACTGTCAGTTTCAGCTACAGCTTCTTCTTGCCCTGTGCAAACACTGACTGACGTCTCAGAGTAAATCACCCCCAATAAATCACAGCGCTCCGGACAGGTCACGGCCAAGAAAACTGCCGTGACCTCGTTTGCCTCCAAAACAAGGGTGAATTGCATATCACGCTTGTGCAATAGCACAGAGGTGATCGGCTTCAACGTAGCTGCTTCTTATGTACGTGCGATGCGGTGGGAGTAACGGCGTGCAGCGCCAGGCCCTGGGATCACGTAGCATATTGAGATTGTGCAAACTCTCAGCTTGCATTGAAAACAAAGCAAAAAGAGATGCTCTAATCCCCGCGGCGGGGCTGAAAACCTTCCCATCCTTTCCTGAGCGATCTGGACGTCGACGTACAATCACAGCTGGTCAGGTTCGCAGATAACACACAGATTGGCAGAGTGGTAAATCATGATGAGGGCAGGGCTGTCATATGGAGAGATCTGGATCACTTGACGAGCTGGGCCCTTTCAAGCAAGAAGGGCTTTAGTACTGTCACAGGAACATCCGGGAACACAGAACGCAGGCCCTGCCTCCAGCCAGGGGCCCATATCTGGGAAGTGGTGACTCAACAGGATTTAGGGGACAGGCTGCGGACCAGGAGCTCCCCAGGGGATGCTGCGGTACAAGGAGCTAGTGTGGTCCTCGGCTGTATGAACAGGAGCGATGAGGAGAAGCAGGGAGGTGATTTGACCTGCGTGTGTGGCATTGGTGAGTACTACGGCCAGGGCTGGTCCCCACATTTTTCAGAGGCCGTTGAAAAGTTGGCATGAGATTTAGCGAGCAAGCTCTGTTTAGCTGAGCGAAAGGACGCTTGAGAGCAGTGGTGTATTGAAGGAGGAGATGGGGAGGGGCCATGTCCCCGGCGTGGGGCTGGAGGGGGCGGCGGTTGGGCCCTCCTTGGAGGAGCTGCGCCTCGCTGACATCCCCAGCAGCTGTACCGACCCGGCCCCTCCACCTCCCATCCTCTCTGCCCCATGCTGAGTGCAAGGAGGGAGCCGCACAGATCCCCGCCACACAGGGTCCAGGCAGCCAAAGGGGGGGCTCCAGGGCAGAGCCCATCACATCTCTCCCCCGCTGCATGGGCCCATACTTACATTTGCGCTCCCCCCCACATTGGTGGTGGCAGCAGCTACAGCGCCCCGCAAGGGGGGGGGGAGGTCTGCGGGCCCATTTCCCGCTCTCCCCCACTCCTGCTCCCCCCCCAGTGGAGGGGGAGTGAGAGCGGGAAACAGGCCCCTAGATCCTCCCCTCGTGGGGTGTTTCTGCTGCCGCCACTGCCTCCAACGGGGGGTGCAAATGTCAGTATTGGCCCCCGGGCGCCAGAGCCCCACAGTACAGCACTGCAGGAGGGGTGACGATTCTGATGTCCACGTGCATTTCTGGGGAGGAAATCCCGGGCACTAAAGGGCTCTGTCGTCTAGCTGAGAAATGGGGAGCAGATGACAATGGCTGAAGCCAGAGCCAGGCAAATTGGACTGGAAATACGGGGCAATTTTGGAAGAGGAAGGGCGTTTAAAAATTGGAACCAACTCCCAAGGGAAGGGCTGGAATCTCCATCGCTCGCCCTCTTCAGCTCCAGGCAGGGGGCCCTGTTGGAAGCTTCCACTGGGGCGTGACAGAGGGCAGGGAGGGTGTTGGTGAGCCGGCACTCACATCCCTTGGAGGCTAATTTGTGCCCCAGGAGAATGATTGGTGCAATGATCCAATCAGGCTAGTGGGTGGAGGGGTAAGAACTCAGCTGGCCCCATCAGCCCAGGGTTGCTCAAAGAGGCACAGGAAAGAAATGCCAGGAGATGGGGAGAAGAGAGGAATGGGGCTCGTCACCGAGTGGGCTCAGAGCAGGGAGACGTCTGTTCCCTTCAGGTCCTCCTGAGAGGGCCTCAACCTGGGCAAACCCAGGTGGGAGCCCGGCGGGTCGTGTGTGGAGATATTGGCAAAGGGGACTTTAAATAAAGCTTCACTAGGAGCCCACCCGGAGGATTCTGTGCAGTTTCTGCCGGGAAGAAAATAGGATGTAGCAGGGCCCCTTTTACAAGGGGGAACTGAGCGAAATTCTCTGGGCCATGCTGTCCAGGGAGTTGGACTAGAGTCTCTTATGGTCCCATCTGGCTTTAAAATCTGTGACTGGGTCCTTGAAATATGAACCGAGTCTGCAGCTGGCCTGGTTGTGGACTGGCCGAGCAGCCTCCCACCTCATCACTGTCATTCAAACAGCTCAGCCGTCGAAGCCATTGACAGATCAGACGTTAGAGACTGTGGTGGCTGTCCCCCCCGGGACGGTGCAGATCACAGAGGGCAGGAGAACTGGGGACCCAGCATTGCCAGGCAGAGGGATCTGACTGTGAGACGCGCTCCCGGAGGACATGTAAAGAAGTCCCCCAGGAACCAGGCTCTGGAACCACTCGGGACGCAGCCAGTCACGGCTTCGGTGTCTGCCCGCCCGGGTCTCCACACACTAGTGCAGTCGCCTCCTGAATTTGGCCTCGGAGGGTCCATCACCCCTGCTCTGCCAGATCTCCCACTGTGGGCCCCCCTGGATGGGACTTTGGGGAGTCCTCCCATGCCCCAGAGGGCCATGCACCCCACCTTGCAGTCAGGAGTGATTCACAGCCAGTGTGGAAATCAGAAGGGTTTATTAGTTCTCAGGATCACAGCATAGGAAGACTTTGCTAGCAGCTTAATTAGAAGTTACAGCAGCAACCACCTGAGGAGCCCAACAACCCCATCCTTGGGCTCTGCTCCCACGTAAGCCCCCACAGGGGACTGGTCTCTTCCACCCAGCCACCCACAGACCCATCTCCCTGCCCCACCCCACTCCTTTGTCTCCTTCCCAGGTAAGGTGGCCACGCCTGCTGGCCTCCACCTGCCACAACCTGCCCCAGCTGGTTGATGCAGGCGGACAAAGGGGTCGGATTGGCAGATGTGTGGCTTGGGAAGGCCCATCCACCCTCCAGTGGCTGCTGCAGTAATTACACACCTGGGACCCATCACCAAAATACATAACATGTGGGAAACTGAGGCACGCACACAGCACTCAGAGAAAACCCCCCAAATACCTCTACTTCATCACAGGAGATCAGCTGGATCTGCTGTCTGAGCAGCACTAGAGACGCTAGGTGTCAGTGATGGCGTAAGTACTTCCAGTGGCTAATTACTCTCACCATTAAAAATTTACACCTTATTTCCAGTGTGAATTGGTCTAGCTTCCATTTCCAGCCACTGGATCATGTTAGACCTTTTTCTGCTAGACTGCAGAGTCCATTAGTCACTATTGTCTGCCATGTAGGTATTTATAGACTATAATCAAGTCACCCTCTACCCTTCTCTTTGTTAAGCTAAATAGATTGAGCTCGAGTCCATCACTATCAGGCAGGATTTCCAATCCTTCGCTCCTTCTTCTGGCTCTGCTGTGAACCCTCCAATTTGTCACCATCCTTCTTGAGTTGTGGGCACCAAAACTGGACACAGGACCCCAGCCGTGGTCGCGCCAGAGGTAAAATAACTCTGCTCATACTCGAGAGCCCCCTGTTTATGCAGCCTAGAGTCACATCAGCCCTTTCGGCCACAGCCCTGCACTGGGAGCCCTTGTTCAGCTGATTATCCGCCCCCACCACCATTAGCTTCGTATAAGGGCATTAGCAGCGGGGTGGTGCCAGGGTAATGACAACAGTCCAAAATCCTCTGCCCCCAGTTTCCCCATCTGCAGAATGGGACTGGTGAGCCTCCCTCCTTTGTACCGCGCGTGAGCGCTATGGCTGAAAAGCACCCGGCACAAACTAGGGATTGTTATTCTGTTTCACGTGAAATGACACAGCTGTTCCGGTACAAAGGCTGTGTGCAGCACAGGGCCTTTATTCGCCCTGGCAGCTGCCTTCTGATTCCTAATGAAATGCCCCAGGCTACAATTGCCAAAGTAATGAGTGATTTGGGGACACCGTACAGGGTTTCCAGGGCTGGTGCTCGGCACTGGCTGATAATCAGCCCCTTCGAGGTGTCTCAGCTCGGACAAACGTGGCCTGAGGTGCTGAAATACGGGAATTCACTCCCCACCCAAAGCCTTGCCCAGTCACTGACCAGGCCTCTATCTTCAGCTTTATGGCACACTCCAGATTCCTTAGCTAGCTCTAAACCATTAAAAGACTGCAAATTTTTGGACCAGATCCACTCTCGTGCTGCCATTTACCCCAGGGCAAAGTGTTTTCTGATTTGGTAACTGGGACAATTTCAGAAATCTGTCTTCCTCTTTTCTGCCCTTGGTCCCATCTCTAGGAGGTTGGCCCTTCAAGTCCTCCATTGCTGTCTGTCTGGAAGCAATTCCTCAGTATCTCTGAAGCTGAATGACATCCATCCATCTAATTTTGGACCTTCCATCCCTTCTCTTATCATCCACTTTATCTGAAGAAGAGCTCCGTGTAAGCTCAAATGCGTCTTTTTCTCACCCACAGAAGTTGGTCCAGTAAAAGCTATTACCTCAGCCACCTTGTTTCTCTAATGTCCACTTCTAAGTTTAATGCTCTGTTTCCTATATATTTTTCCAATTTTTTCACATGCCCAGTTTCAGATTTCTGAAAGCTGCTTGTTCACTAGAAAGCAGGTCGATGTTAGGAAGTTGTTAGGACATTGCTGTATCATGGAAAGCCTCTGTCTCGATGTTGACCAGACCCACCAAACTGAGGACAATGGAGAGTGACTGTACTTTGACTGGACAATAGGTATGCAAAAGGGGTTTGTTTGTGCAGGGAAAAGATACTTCCTCCTCTGTCTGAAAGGAATGGGGAAGTGGAGAGCAGTGGAAAGATACAAAAACAGGGCGAAGACACAGGTGAGTACCACAAAAAATTATAAAAGGATGCTGGGGGTGTGTGGAATTTTCTGTAATATTTTTATGAACCTATGAGTGCTTCACTTTCCCCTTGTGCTTTGCATTGCTACCCAGTGGGTGCTAAATGGTTAATTTTTTTCTTGGGACAGAACAGGAGAGCTGGGTGTTTGTCTCACAGCTGCTGTCTGGGCAGCATTAAATGAGACAGACGCTAAAGGACTGGCCCGGGCTGACCCACATGGCTGGAAAATCTAAGATGGCAATGGAAACCTCAGGGCTACAAAAGTCACATCCAGCAAACAACAGCCAAGAAGAAGGAGATTTTCCCCCACCTCGCGGCAGGAAATCTGAGGAAAGGCCCCAACTCGAGAACAATGTTTCACGATAAGGTGGGTGGGTTAAGAGCTGTCCTTTGGAGGGACCCAGGGTTCTCACCTTGGAATGACAAAGGGACAGAGACAGAGCAACTTGACTGGGGATGGTGCTGGCTTGGCCATATGGACGACGTTTTACCCTTTATTCCTCTCTGCTAATCTGAGGACCCCCGACGATGAGTTCCAGGTGACTAATAAGCCCTGCTCTGTTTTGAAAAGGTGGCCCAGCTTCACAGCAAGTCTTTGCTGAAGTGCATTGGTCCCTGAGGGACGGACAAGTCTCAAACCAAGAGTCAAGTGAGTTCGCTGGGCAGAACTCACGGGGCGAAGCAGGAGGGCGGAAGACCAGAGGTTCAGTCTTGAAGGCGGAGTGGGATCCTTTGGGGGTCTGGCACACATAATGGGGTTTCTCCAAGGGACTGTTCAAAAACTGGTGTAAGGTCTGCGGCCTTTTTTTGCAGCAAAACCAGCAGCCTGGGTGGCCTAAGTTGCTGATAGTCACATCCTCACATTCCATCTAAATTGCATCCAAACAAGATAATATTGGGCCAATCCGGAGGCGCTCCTGTACCCACCATCACCAGATAAAGAAACAGATCTTAAGATGTCTAAAGAAAACAGTCTGATAGCATTCCGTCTGGCAAGGAAGCCCATAGCAATGAGAAATCTATACTTTGTTGTTCTTTTGCCTTTATAATCCTTACTTCTCCCTTCTTTATCTGTCCGGTTTCTGTCTGATTCTTTGATCGTTTCTGTCTGTTGCATAACTAACTTTGCAAGACTTAAATCAACTAAGGTGGCGGGACAGGATTGGTTAAAGAATTGTTTTGTAATAGGCTCGGACTGGCGAAAAATACTGTTCCGTAGTCCTTTCGTTCAAGATGATTGGGTAAGGTTTAGCTAAGCAGGACTCAGGTTTAAACTAGGGTCCAAGGGGAAGTTCTTTGGAACCTAACTTTAAGACACAACCCAAGCATTAGAGCTGCCAGATCTCAGCACCCTGCCAACCATATCGTGCAGAAGCTGGGGCCCCAGACAACCTGATCCAAACTGGCCACCAGGAAAAGTTTGTCTGCCTTATTGGGAGCGGTGAGCACTGGATGTTTGTGTTCTGGTTCGTATTCTGTTTTGAGAACAGTTAATAACGGTTACAGATATTACTGTGGGTAAGGCCCTTTCACGGGTAAAAGGCTCTGCAGATCCACAGAAGATTCCATCCAGGGCCCTAGGAACTGGGAGGTGCCTAAATTAACTGGGTTACAACTGGAGCCTATGGCAGAGGGGCTCTAGAATCCAGTGTGCAGGTAACACTGGGGATTAGCACAGACCCCGTGGAGCTGTAAGGGGGGAGACACACAGGGAGGTTGGGCAGGAGTTAAAAAGGGCACGGACTGGCCATGGTCACTCTGCCCCAGGGAGAAGGCTCCATGTTTCAGAGCACAAGCCGTGCACTGCAGCAGAACTCTGCATGGGCCCAAAGGATGCTCTGGAGTGGTGAGGAAACTGAGGCAGGGAAATGTGTGCAGGGTTCATTGTTTTTTCTAGATCTGTGCATGCTTCATGTGATCAAGTTAAGGGCGATAATGTGTTCGCTGTCTGTGCAACGTGCCTGTGTGTCCTGTGTACACCTGCTCTGCGGCCCCTTGAAGAGGCGAAGCAGAAGGCTCACACCCTCGGTGGGCTTCTGAGAGAGGGAATGTTTAAGCTATCTGGGGACTCAGTGCTGGTCCTGGGGGCCTGTGGTGGGTGGGCTGAAGAGCTCCAGTTCTGGGAAGGGGTAGCAGACAGAGGGTCGGTGCCCAGGAAACGTGCCAGAGAGGCCAAGGGAGGAGTTAGGGCTGGATCCTGCTGAGATCCAGTGGAGTTTAGAGCGCATGGGAGGGGATCTAGTGTCTGGATCTCCTCACAACAATCTGCTGAGCTCCCAGCAGGGGGAACCCAACCTGAGCTGTGACAGTAGCATTTCACACCTGTTTTGCACGGATTTAAACATGCAAAGTCTCATGATGTTACGCCCAAATTTATGAGTTTTTTTTCGGGGGGGACAGAGTCATGATATTTGGATGCTCGGGCCTGCCAGCTGACTGCCCAGAGTGATAGTGAATGCAGCCCTTGTGCTGTGTGAGGAAAAGCCTAGGGAAAGACTGAAATCAGCGGCGTTCGCTCACGCGTGAGTTTGGCCTTTAACGGGAGACAGAATTTAAATCGCTTGAAGGTGTCAAAGCTGTATAGAGGCAGGACACAGCTTCAAACACAGGGAGTGAGCTCAGATTCGGAGCCTCTTGAACTATCGACAGCGTCCCCCATAAATGTAATGGCCATGGGGCTTTGTAAGAGCAGCACAGGCTACGTGTGAGCCATTGAAAACTCCAGAGAAGCAACCGAGACTTGCAGCAAAGCAACAGTAACGCAGTGAACTCCGCTCTGGGAACCCCTGCTCCCCTGCCATTCTTTTGAAAGGCTGGAGCAAAGGTTAATGGATTTGAATAAAACAACATACATCACCTGGACTTTCTGACAGGTTCAGTTTTACTTGACATGCCTCTGCCAAGACATGGAACAGCAGGGATCCGGGCCGGCAAGCTCTGCATCTGTCAGCACAAAGCAGCACACGCAGCAGGCGCTAGGCATAGGGAAGCATAAAGAGAAGACGCTGGTTAGATTCCAGAGCAGGAGTGGGGCAGAGTCCGGTGAACAGAGCCTGGTGTGTCCAGAGCAAACCCACAGGGAAGGGCTGCAGACCAAGCAGGATGAGCAGGCATCTCAAACAGGTTATTAAGAAAAAGCAGAAAGCCTGCAAGGAACGGAAGATGGGCCGGATCGGCAAGGAAAGCCGCCTCTTGGAGGTTAGAAAGTGAAGGGATAAAGTGAGGACTGCCAAAAGCTAAGCAGAGCTGGGCCTTGCAAAGGAGATTAAAACCCATAGTAAAAGGTTCTACAGCCAGAGAAATAAAAAGAATGAAAGGAAAGAAGTGGGACCACTGAGGATGGGGTGGAGATTAAATATAATCTAGGCATGGCTCAAAACCTAAACAAATACTTTGCCTCAGCTTTTAATGAGGTTAATGAGGAGCTTAGGGGCAGGGTTAATGGAAATGAGGATATGGAAGTAGAAATGACCATATCAGAGGTGGAAGTCAAACTCAGACAGCTTTTTGAGACTAAATCGGGGGGCCCGGATAATCTCCATCCAAGAATGTTAAAGAAACTGGCAAACCCAGTAGCAAGGATTTTAATGAATCTGTAAACTTGGGGGTTGTACCCTATGACTAGAGAATTGCTAATATAGTACCTATTTTTAAGAAAGAGAAAAAAGTGATCCGGGTAATTACAGCCCTGTTAGTTTGACTTCAGTTGTACACAAGATCTTAAACAAATTTGGAAAGAGAGAGTAATCAAGGCCATAGAGATAAATGTAATTGGGATAAAATACAACGTGGTTTTACAAAAGGTAGATCATGCCAGACCAACCTGGTCTCCTTTTTTGAGAAGATAACTGATTTTATAGACAACGGAAATGCAGTAGATCTATCTATTTGGATTTCAGTAAGGCATTTAGACTCATAAACTCATAGATTATAAAATCAGAAGGGACCATTATGATCATCTAGTCTGACTCCCTGCACAACGCAGGCCTTCTCTGCACCTGTTCCAGTTTGAATTCATCTTTCTTAAACATGGGAGACCAGAACTGCACACCATATTCCAGATGAGGTCTCACTAGTGCCTTGTATAATGGTACTAACACCTCCCTATCTCTACTGGAAATACCTCGCCTGATGCGTCTTAGGACCGCATTAGATTTTTTCACAGCCACATAACATTGGCGGCTCATAGTCATCCTGTAATCAACCAATCCACCCAGGTTCTTCACCTCCTCTGGCTCTTCCAACTGATGCGTCCCCAGCTTATAGCAAAAGTTCTTGTTATTAGTCCCTAAATGCATGACCTTGCACTTTCCATTCTTAAATTTCATCCTATTTCTATTACTCCAGTTTACAAAGTCATCCAGATCTTGTTGTATGACATCCCGGTCTTTCTCTGTATTAGTAATACATCCCAACTTTGTGTTATCCGCAAACTGTATTAGCACATTCCCATTTTTGTGCCAAGGTCAGTAATAAAAAGGTTAAATAAGATCGGTCTGAAGACTGATCCCTAAAGAACTCCACTAGTAACCTCCCTCCAGTCTGACAATTCACCTTTCAGAATGACTCATTGTAGTTTCCCCTTTAACCAGTTCCTTAGCCACCTTCCAATTTTCATATTAATCCCCAACTTTTCCAATTTAACTCATAATTCCCCAGGTGGAACCATATTAAGTGCCTTACTGAAATCTAGCTAAATTAGATACACTGCCTTCCCTTTGTCTAAAAAAATCTATCTTCTCAAAAAAGGAGATCAGGTTTGTCTGGCACAATCTACCTTTTGTAAAGCCATGTTACATTTTGTCCCAATTACCCTTAATCTCGATGTCCTTAACTGCTTTCTCTTTCAATTTTTTTCCCAACACCTTGCATACTACTGAGGTCAAACTAACAGGGCTATAATTACCTGGATCCCTTTTTTTCCCTTTCTTAAAAATAGGAGCTATGTTAGTAATTCTCCAGCCATACAGTACAGCCCCTAAGTTTACAGATTCATTAAAAAGGCTTGGTAATGGGCTTGCAATTTCACGTGCCATTTCCCTTAATATTCTTGGATGGAGATTATCCGGGTCCCCCAGTTTAGTCCCATTAAGCAGTTTTGAGTTTGGCTTCTGCCTCGGATGTGGTAATTTCTGTCTCCATATCCTCAAACTCATTAGCCCCCCTCCCACTATCTCTAAGCTCTTCATTAGCCTCATTAAAAACTGAGGCAAAGCATTTGTTTAGATATTCAGCCATGCCTAGATTATCCTTAACCTCTACCCCATCCTCAGTGCTTAGCGGTCCCACTTCTTCTTTCTGTTTTCTTCCTTTTTATATGGTGTACAAACATCTTATTTTTTGCTGTTTGGCTTCACTCAAATTCCTTACATGATTCGCCACAGTCATTGTACTGCCATTATCACTTATTAGCCTGATCTCTTCACCCCCTTCCTCTTCATGTCCATTCTCCTACCTACTGCTCTACCCTTTCCTATTTCATTTTCCTCCCTCTCAATGTTAAAATCAGGCTTGGAGATTACCCGGGCATCTCCCAACCATCTCCCCCAAATTCCTAGTTTAAAGATCTCTTAATCAGTTATGCCAACCTCCATCCTAGAAGTCTATTTCCCTCCCTGTTCAGGTGAAGTCCATCCCAAGAGAACAGTCCTCTGTCCATGAGTGCCTCCCAGTGGCCATACATCCCAAAGCCCTCCTTACACCACCACGGCCTGAGCCATCTGTTGATCATCAGAATCTTGTCACGCCTTTGTTGTCCTCCTCTAGGGACAGGCAGAATCCCACTGAAGATCACCTGAGCCTTGATTTCTGTAAGAGTCTTCCCCAGCCTGGCATCGTCTCCCTTGATTCGTTCCAGTGAGAATCTAGCCACATCATTTGCTCCCACATGAAGGACAATCAGTGGATTATTTCCCGCTCCCGCTAGGATCCTCTTCAGCCTCAGGTCCACATCTCATTTCCTAGCACAGGCAGACAGCACATCCTTCTGTTCTCCGGATCTCACGTAGACCTGCTTTTTCCTGGTGACTGTGCGATTCTCCGGCCTCTCTCCTGTTCTTTCTGGCTGCAAGTCCTCTTGTTTTCTATTCTCCCTTTCAATCTTCTGCAACCCTTCGTGGATCCTCCTGGGTTTCTTATTTGATGGTATCTCCATTGGCTCCTCCTCTCTTTGTATAGGACTAGCTGCTCTTCTCTTCTTCCTTGCCCTTCCACCTTCAGTTACCGCTTGCTGCACCCCTTCTTCATTTTCCAACTCCACAGATATGCTCCTGAGCTCTATTTCTCCTTCCTTAGCCTGTCTTTTCCTCTGCCTGGTTCTCATAGTCACATGCTTTCACTGGCCCCTTTCCTCACCCTGCAGTCTCCCCTTTGGTCCTGCTTCCATCTGCAAGTCTGGGCTTTTCCCTTCAGCGTCCTCACACCTTTGCTCCATCAACTGCTCAAATCCTCTTCTAAACGCACCCAGAGTTTCCACCTGCATCTGCAAGCCCTGGATCTTCTCTTCCATCAGCTCTACCTGGCGGCACTTCATATAAAAAAAGCTCTTTTGTGGTACCCTCTCCAGGATCATGTACATTCTGCAGCTGCCATATCCAATCGTCTTCATTTTCTCTTCCAATACTGGGGTCATTACCACTACTGCCTCTGTATCTGGCATAGCTACCTCACCTGTATCCTGTCAGTGAGAGAAAAAAACAAAAACCACACATACACACACACAAATCAAATCCCCCCTCGTTCTTCTTTTCTGCAGACTATTCATCTGGAAAACTATGTGCAACTCTGCTCTCTAAGAAAGATGAATTCAAACTGGAATAGGTAGAGAAGGGCTACTAGAATGACCAGAGGAATGGAAAACTTACCTTATGAGAGGAGGATCAAAGAGCTTCACTTGTTTAGCCTAACCAAACGAAGGCTGAGGGAAGATATGATTCCGCTTTATAAATACATCAGATGGATAAATACCAGGGAGGGAGAGGGAGTTATTTAAGTTAAGCGCCAATGTGGACACAAGTACTAATGGATATAAACTGACCATCAACATGTTTAGGTTTGAAATCAGACGCAGGTGTCTAACCATCAGAGGAGTGAAGTTCTGGAAGAGCCTCCAAGGAAAGCCAAGGGGGGGAAAACATGTCACTGGCTTCAAGATTGAGCTTGATAAATTTGTCAGTGGTGTCAATGTGGATTCTCTGTAACTTGAAGACTTTAAATCATGATCTGAGGACCTCAGTAACTCAGTGTGGAGTCTATTACGGGAGTGAGAGGGTGACTTTCTGTGGCCTGCGATGTGCAGGAGGTCAGACTAAATGACCACGATGGTCTCTTCTGGCCTTAAAGTCTATGAGGAACCTGATCAGCTGGCTATGCCACTTTCTGGATCAGATGTGGTGGAGACAGCCTTGCTCTGTGGGGGGGCAGGTATTCAACTCATTATTTGTTAATTGTGTTGCAGCACGGCCTAGCAGCCCCAG
Organism: Mesoclemmys tuberculata; assembly: GCA_007922155.1. Classification (NCBI taxonomy): domain Eukaryota; kingdom Metazoa; phylum Chordata; order Testudines; family Chelidae; genus Mesoclemmys; species Mesoclemmys tuberculata. Next base: position 6,758,844 of record ML675652.1, read on the forward strand.
TCGTGGGCAGGACCCATGATGCCAGATGCTGTACAAGCACAGAAGGAAAAGATGGTCCCTAAGAGCGACCTATCAAAGTGATGTCATTTCCATGGAGGGCCTGACCTTCCCCAAAGGAAGCCCTAATGCCGGCAAAATTCCCATTGAAGTTAATGGGAGCTTTGACCGTGTAAGGAGTGCAGGCTCGGATTATATGCTGCTCACATCAGAACCAGTTTACCTGAAAGGGGTGGTGGAACACTGTAGCTGTTTGACACACAAGTTAAACAACGCGGCAGTGAGCCCTGCAGAAATACCAAGATAGGAGGACATGGTGAGATCTCCGAGCATGATCTGCGGAAGGCTCCAGTTTAAACCACAAAGAAATGTAGGGAGGCAGAACACACTCGCTCAGCCTGGAATTTGACCCATTGGATTATTACCTTTAATTTGACGTTTCATCATAAAGATGGTAACTCCAGCCACAGAGCGTGCTGCCTCCGAACTGATTCACACTGTAGTGCCACCTACCGAGCACAACCAGCCCTTCGCCTGCGGCTTATAGGTCTCCCATCTCCAGAGTAGCCTGTTTAGCTTGCAAGAACTGCAATGATCCCTTCATCTGGTGGAATGATCTTTGCAAGAGCTCAGAACTGAATGCAATGACAGCTATTTTCTTCTGTCCAACAGAAAATCAATGACAGTTTCCAAGACGGTATCCCCAGCTTTCTCAGAAAAAACATCAGTTGCACATTTCTACTTCAGTGGAGAATTCCCCACGAGAACATGGGGAAACTGTGGCCCAAGAAGAATTAACTCCACATTAGAGCCGGTGGAAAAATCAAATCAAGTTTCCATGCGTATTTTGCAAGCGGTTTTGTTGATTCAAAATGGGCCAGTGTTTTGTTTTAATTTTGTATTTTCTTCAGAAAATTCTTTTAATCCAAATTTTTTAATGGAGGTTTTCAGACACGGTCACTTTCAAAATATTACGTTTCCAGATTTGGAAAGGAAACACTTTTGATTTTGTAAACATTCAAGATTTAGACAAAATCGGCAACAGGTGAGGGGAAAAAAAAAGCAAAAAATGGTAAATAAAAGCAAAAAGATTAGGAAAAAGGGGAAAATTAAAAGAAAAATTTCAGAAATGTGAGGAAAATCAATCTTTTTTACACAATGTTCTTTTTTCTGCGAAGTAATAAATGTTTGTCAAAAAAAAAATCTGTTTTGAACAGAAAAATGTCAACATCCTCTACTCAAATAAAAAAAAGAAAAGCTGAATTCTCTTTGGCCAAATTCCTACATCTTTGATGATATTCTGCCAACCTAAAAGTCCTTTCAGCTAATGATAGTATGTGGCTTCATTTCATGTCCTAAACTTCTGCATGAGGTCACTGGGTGATGGCATGCCCATGCACAGCACAGCACGGAAGGAGGACAGCATTTAAATTCTTTAGGCTCTCCTAGGGGACAGGTCCTAGGTAGAAATCAATAGGGACAGTTGTCTCTATTGCGCTCCTCTCTGGCTTTCAGTGGAGCCGGGAGCCCAAAGGTTCTCCTGTGCTCCTTAGCCAGAGATGGCTTTGGCTGGTTCCCCTCTAACTGGAGCAGAAGGAACACGACAGCCCTTTGAAGTCAGATTTTTCCGTTTTAGAAGCAGGCTTTATTGTGACATCTTGTGTTTGTGTAAAATAAAAGATAAGACAAACCAGGCAGGAGGGAAGCAGTGTTCAGTGACGACACTGACAGTAAGAAAGAGCTGGGGAAAGTTGCTTATTGCTGACAAGAAGAGAGGAAGCGTTTGAAAGATTTGTCTGCAAAGAACTTGCATTCGTTTGTTCTTTCTGGTGGTGGTTTTTTTTTGGTCCTCTATGAGGGTTCTTTTACTTTCCCATCTTCGCCTCTGAAGCGAGGCCCACCGCTGCGAAGCTGAACAGCGAGATGGGGAGGGGGGGGAACAGAAAGGTTGTGTGGCTTGTGCCACACAGCCTCTGCTTTCATTCTGCTCACATTGTGAATGCTCCGGGCCCAGCAGATTGGAATAGAGATAGCAGAGCAGATCCAGCGTGACCAGCTCCAAGAATGACTCACCAGAGGCCAGGGGCATGCAGTGAAATGTTAACTTGCCACTTCAAAGTCAGAGTTCCCGTTCCTTCCCCCCAGCTCTTCCCTAGAGCAGAACCAGCGTGATTCGCGCTGTCACATTGCTGAACAGGTGTGCTGACCGTACCAGCAGACAGCAAACTTTCCATTCCGTGGCAGGGAGATAAGGCATGTGGTTACCCGGTTACCTGTGTGACTGTTCCGCTTAGAGATGCGCTTCGTGTCTCAGAAACAGGAGACTTAGGGCTCCATTTAGATCTGAGGCCGGTATGGACCTCTGCATCTGCCCGAAGCTAAGACAAGGAACAGGGCACTTCCAGCTCAAGGCGAATCATCTGCAGGGCTCAGGAGGAACCAGGCAGTAGCAAGCCGCTGGCAAGGCACAGGATCTTTCCACCGTCCGCTGAAGCATCAGACATCAGCCACTGCTGGAGGCTGGGCTCTGGACAAGAGGGACCGGTGGTCTGCTCTGAGATGGCAGGCGGCACGATGAGCCGATGGGCTGACCCAGTGTGGCTGGGGCCACCTGGGCAGTTCAGTGATTCAGTTCCCTTCCTGACACCAGGGGCTCGTTTGTCCGAGGTTGGCTGTTTGTGCAGCGAGCCCCCTTCTGCGTGGTTTCCGATGACATTGCTGGGTGCGTTTCTTTAACTAGCCACATACGACATGGCACGGAGGAGGCACCCATGGCCAGATCGCCACCCGGGAGCACTGCGAGACAAGGTCAAGGGGCTTCCTTGACCCTTGCATCAGCGCTGCTGGACATCTTCCCAGAGGGACAGACGGGCCCATCTATAGCTGAGCAAAATGGCTCAGTCAGCTCCGTAGGCAGGGAGGGGCAGCCTGGTAGCTGCATCTCTGGGCTGGGGTGTAAGAGAACAGGGATCAGTTCCCAGCTCTACTACAGGTTCCTTGTTGACCCTGGGACCAGAGTCATTACATCTCTCTGGGCCTCATTTACCCATCTGTAAAATGGGGCTAACGATCTTCCTGTGTCTGTTTGGACTGTCATCTCTTTGGGGCACAGGCTGGCCTCACTCTGTCTCTCCTTTGCCGGGCCGTGTCCGTGTCTCATCTTTGCCGGGCTGTGTCCACGTCTCTCCTTTGCCAGGCCGTGTCTGCGTCTCATCTGTGTCGGGCTGTGTCCACGTCTCTCCTTTGCCAGGTCGTGTCCACGTCTCTGCTTTGTCATGTCATGTCTGCATCTCTCCCTTGCTGCGTGACACTTTGGTTCCTTTCAAGGATCCCAAATTTGAGGTGCTTGGTTAGCTTTGGTGCCCCACCCAGCTCACGTGATGTTGTTCCCCTTCCCTGATTGGATGAGTGCCACTCTTTGTGTCAGGTTTTTGGAGCTGCGATTCCCGTGTCGCTCAAGGAGGAGCAGTCCGAGCCCCGGCCTAGGACACGGGAGTGACTCTCACCCATGGATCTAAGTGTAGAGTGAAGGGAAGAGAAGGCCAAAGGCATCAGAGCAAATTCAGCCATTGCCTCTTTGGCCCGAGTGGTTCGCAAGTATTTGAGCCTTACAGGGTTGTTTCCGTTCGAAAGTAAGATTGATGCTGTGAGTCAGCTCTGTTCTTTGGTGGCATCTTGTTGATTTACAGAGACTGTCCCTGTCCCGAGTGCAGCAGAAACAACCAGCAGCTGGCAGTTTCCTTGCTCACAAAGCCCCGTGTTTGCCGATCACAGAGGGGGCTGAGGCCCAGAGCCATTGAATGACTTGGCCACGGCCACACAGCAGGGCAGAGGCAGACCAAGCATTGCACCCAGGTGTCCCGAGCCCCACTGCCGTCCTTCCTCACTGCTGAGGGCTAGGCTGCAGGCTCAAGTCTACAGGGCCTTTCCTTGGGGGAGGCGACTGTGTCAGCTCTGGGCTACGCAGGGCACTGAGGTGAAGGGACCCCTTGGTCAGAGCTGGGCACGTACCAGGCATCTGCTGGGCCGGAGGCTGGATCTGGGGGGCACTGTGGCACCGTTCTGGAGCAGCTGGGGACCTGTCTGCCCCTTGGTGTCAGTTAGAGCAGCCTCGGGGCTGCTCTAAATGAGGCTCCGCTGCCTAGAACCCCTGGGAAGCAGACGAGAGCGATAGTGCAGTGCACTCCAGCCGTGCCCTCGTCCCGCCCCCCGCTCACCCCCAGTGCAGGGGCTGGGGCCGGAGCTGGCGCATAGGCCGGGCAGACTGTGGCACAGCTACTGGAGCAGCACAGAGGGCAGATGCTGAAGCCCCGGCTTATTTGAATCAGCTTTCTCTTTCAGAGCCAGGGGAGGGGTTCGGCCCTCCTGACCGCTGCAGCAGAGCTGCGCGGTGCTGCGGCACACGGGGGCCACGCATGCTAGTGCACAGCTAGGGACTGGGGCCATTGCTTGAGTTGGGCTTGGGGTGGGGACTGGATCTCAGCGCCCCTCAGCCCTGTTCAGAGCCCGAAGGGGAGGATGACACCCTAAAGGCCGAGGGCTCGGTTCCCCATTGCCGTGCAGCCACGCTGGCACTAGTGCAAGCGAGAGGGAACCCAAACCCATTCTCATGCATGCAAATAACACGGGCGGTGCAGATCAGTGGGGGTCCACAGTCGTCCAGGACCCTGCTGGGACCTTCTAGCCACTGCCCAAGCAACAACCTCTTGCAGCCTTCCTCCCCCCGCCTCCTCCTCCAGAGAGAGCTAACGAGCTCGCCGGGCTGGGCCCTGTCAGTGGCACACACCAGAATGAAAAGTGAGAGCCTCGTTACTCGTCTAGATTGATGCACACTTCTATTTTCGAACTCATCAATCATGTTATTAAATAATAATGAGCTTCCAACGCTCCCTGCTGGTGGAGTGGCACCGGCTGGCAGCACGTTCGTTCCCCAGATTAGCTCCCGCTCTTCCTGCCAGCAAGCTGCGAGGCAAACAAGCAAGTCGGAGCCGCTCTGAGACCCAGTTGCCTTCCTTCCCGTCACAACTCAGCTCCTGTGGCCAGACGTGGCGCGTGCTGGTCTGTGGAACAACACGGCGCGCATGTTGTGGGTTTGCCCTGCATGCGTGCCCTGCCTGGACCCAGCACGGCTACCTGGCACTACACGAGATTTAAAGGGGCCACACAAAGAAAACAGCAAGGCCGAAGAACCACGCAGCTAAATGCGGACTGGGGGAAGAAGCGTGAGGGAGAGGCCAGAGATGGTTAAAAATGCCACATCAGGGCCTGGGAGCATTTCCCTGTTCGCTGTCGTAAATCCATTGTCTCCTCGGGCTTCCCAGCACAGGACTGAGATGGCCATTGTGCCCCACAGCACTCAAGAGAAGCAGCTGAGCTGGGGCGTGCACGAGGGGGAGGAAAGGGGACAATCAGGGACATGGGCCCCTCCAATAATTGGCCGGGCTTCCAGGGCGCAGAACTTCTCCAGCCCCTGAAGCTGCAAGCGAGGGGGAGAGCGAGCTCCTCCTGTCCCCAGGGCCACAGCGGGACCATAGAACATGCCCCTCCAAATGGGTCAACTTTTCTTTCCTGCCTATGCCCCTGCAGCTGGGAGAGGCCCATGCGTAGCAGCGGCTGGGGAAAGGGACAAGAACGCAGCATGAGCCAGGAAATGGAAATTCATTCGGCTGAAAGTTAGCGGGGAGCAGGGAAGCGTGGCATCGAATGGGGAGGATGCAGCCCCACGCTGGGCTCCCTTGTGGGACCACGCTAAGAGCCTGGGGGAATATTCCACCCTTCTCCAACCCAGAGTCTCTGCCCCAGGGGTTGCCGTGGGGTTTGCACGGGGGTCGCCCCGTCATGTCAAAGCTAAGCCAACAGCGAACAGCCCCATTTTCACAATTTCTGCCGACACGCACGAACGCGGCACCTCTGCAGCTCCACCCCGGGGGGTTTCTCAGCTGCATTCTGAAAGCAGTGTTTCCTAGTGGCTAGAGCACTAGCTCAGCGGACCTGGGTTCCAGGGCTGACTGTACACTGCTTTGCTGGGTGACTTTGGGAAAGCCACTTTCCTGCCCTGTGCCTTGCTTTCTCCCTCTGTAAAATGGGGATAGCGGTACGCCCTAGCTCTGCTGATGAATAGGGCTCAACAAGAGCTGAGTATCATGAATATACCTCTCCCTGACAACAAACAAAACCCCTTCCCCAAATAAACCAAACATAACAAAATCCCCTAGGAAAAGGGAGCAGCCAGGGTTCTAACTAGCGCTCATGGGCTTCAATTCCCAGCCGCCCTGCGCCCCGTGTGGTTATGCACACCAGAGTGAAGTGATGCAGTCGAGATTTATGCCCCCTTGCACGCTGCTGCTGTGAGATTCCCCGTCGGATCGGAGTTCCTCTCAGCCCCAGCACTGTCCCTCCAGCAAACAGCAGCTCCTGGTGCACACCAGCGATGTTACATAAGTGCTTAGTAATGAAACTCGGAGGCTGCAGTTCCTCCTGCACGTGACCCAGCAGAGGGGAGATCAGACGCCTCCTGTCCTCCAGCACGGTGTCCCTGCAGCCTCGCTATTCGTAAGGACGCCGGAGCTAATGAACAGGTCTAGCAGCGGCGGGAGGAATCGTGCTTGCACGTTGCTTTGAAGACGCCAGCACGAAGTATTAGCATTGACTACATCTTATTCCCTGACTTATTCCTCTTGGGACAAAAGACTGAGCAAGTCGGCCACTCCTCCTAGCTCCATGGCAGCAGATCTGTCGGAGCCCAGGCCCCTGAGCTGTTAGCAGTACAGGGACTATGACACACAGCTGAACGGTGCTAATACGGTCCAGAAGATGGGGCTGGTTACCCAAGAGATACCAGTTGGGCCCTGATATAAAACAATTCACCAAAACTTTCTACCCAAGATGCCTGCTGGTTCTGCGCATGCACTGACTGCAGGGGTCTTCTGTACAGGGCTGGGGCGGGGCCAGCATCAGCATCTGGGATGGTTAGAATCAGGAGCCAAGATTAGTGATTTGGGGGGCCCACCAGGAGACAGCTTAAAGGGGCCCGATTCTCAGGGAGGGGGTGGTTCTCAGCACTGCCTGGAACCGGGTCCCTTGGGGGATGTCTCAAGACAGGCTCCCAAACTCACTGGGCGCTTTGGAAGACCTTGGCTTTTGTGCCCACCGAACCCCAAAGGCCTCCCTATGCCAGCTCAGCTCCGCTCCGGGGGGGGGGATCGTCCCCTTTTTAACAGCAAAACCAGAGGCACTGCCTCACCGCTTCAAATTCCAGAGCGACAGGCTATGAAGGAGCAGTGGAGGGAGGAACAAGCCATCTGTCCAGCTCCCTCTATGTCTAACACCCCTGCCCCTCCTGGGGCGATCTCCCCCGGCACATCCGCCTCCACAGAAGCATCCCAGTTTTGCAAGCAAAGGGGCAGAAGGGCCTCGCCATGCCAGGCTGTTGCTAGGACACTGGGGTTCTCAACCTCCAGGAACAGGCTTTGGTCCCACCCAGCGACTCCTGGTGGTTGCATGGACCCCCTGTTCCACGCCATTCGGGCTCTGCTGACGCTTGGAGCTGGGCGCGAGTCCGACCTTGAGGAGGCATACGCGCACCAGCTCTCATTCAGCCCGCATGCGAAACTAGGAGCAGCGGCTTGGACTAGCCACCCAAATGCGTCCCCACGGGGTCCCGATGGAGCTGTACTCGTGGCAGCGAGCCCCTCCCGGCTGTCACGGCTCCCCTCTCTCGTTAGTGCTTTAGCTGTATGAGAACTAGCATGAGCATGTCTCCTCCAGCCAGGAATCACAGAGGAAACGAGAGGCTTTTTTCCCTGCCTCCCAACCCCAGGGTGATACCACGCTCCTGCTGGCTTGGGCCGCATGCCTGGATCTGCAGGCCAAGCCTGGCTCTCAGGCACACCTGGGCAGCCCAGGACCTTTTGCTGCTTTGCACAGGGGCAATCAGGTAGGATTTCATGGACTCTCCTCTTGGGGGTGCACAGGAGTCGTCTCCCTCTCCCAGAGCTGGGCTGGCTCCTACAGGCTGGAGGGGGAAGAGAACACAGCCAGGGCTGGCGTGCTGCCGGGAGCAGACCTGCGGGGAGAAAAGGTGTCAGTTTTGCACAGTCGGACAAGAGTCGCACGCTCATGGCCGTGGCATCCCTCCCCTCCTGGCCACCCCCTCAGCTCCAGGAGATCTCCCTTCATAAGCCCGAGGGGTGTCTGCAGCAGTGCACAGAGACACCCCTCTGCACTTGATTCCCCCTGGAGGACACCTCCATTTGTCCTGAACCCACGGTGCTCTGCTCGCAGGCTGCTGAGGGGCCTCGCAGCAGCTGGAGATTCCCGGCCAGCACTATTGCCACGGAGCCAAAGGTCCTGTTGCCCATGGGGAGGCTTCCTGCAGATGGCCACGGGGCCTGGGACAGAGCCGCTGGCCATGCTGCAGGACCGTGGCCCCCCCACTGGAATGATACCAGTAAAGATCCATGCAGGGGAGAGTCTCACTGAGCTCGCTACTACCCCGATTCATCCTTCCACGGGGGATCACAGCAGGTGTGATAAAGTCAGGCCGGATGGCTATGAGAAGGTGTGCTGGGACCAATATGAGGGCCCAAAAGGGTTAAAAACCCTCTGCCTTGCATGCAGAAGAGACATTACAGCAGGGCAATTAAAGGCACCTGGACCCAATGAAGGGTGGGGTCAGGGGTATTTAAACCCTGCCTTCCCTGAAGGAGGGAGAGGGAATAAATGCAGGGGAAGCTGTAGAGAAGCTTCTTTCCTGGGCTAGAAGACAGAGTTCCTCTAAAGCCAGGGGAGATGAGGTAGCTGTGGGTGCCCTAGCCTACAAGCAGAGGTAAAGTGTGAGACCCACTGGGGGAGGCTGGCAGTTTGCTATGCAGGGGGAGTGAGAAAATGCCTTAGAACCCCTCCCACTGCTGCCTTGTGTCAGTGTAGCTTGGCTGGAATGCAGGAGTGGGCCCCAATATTCCCAAACCTGGGGGGCTGATCACTGTAGGGCACAGGGAGTGCTGGGGTGGATCCAGCAGCAGCCAGTCTCAGAGGCCTTGGAGTGGGTAATCAGAGTTACTTACCTGAAGGAAAATTCCTTCCTAGCCCCCAGTAGAGTGAGATTAACTCAGGCCCTGAAGCTACAGGGCTCGTATCCCACCTAGTTTAGGCTCTAGACCTCCAGTGATTTCATGTGGCCGTGAGTTCTGCTGGATTATTACATGCTGTATAAAGCATTAGCTTCTATCTGTTTGGCATTTCATTCCGTGTTGGCATGTTATCAGAAGGTAAGAAAAACCACCAAGCTCTTTGTTGTTCACTAATTGTTTGCAGTGCTGTGGGTGGGTTGGCTGCATGGTATGAGAGACTAGGTACCTTTTATTGGACCAACTTCTGATGGTGCCAGGTACAAGCTTCCGAGCTACACAGAGCACTTCTTCATTCAATGTCCTGTCCCAAACCTGGAGAAGAGCTCTGTGTAGCTTGAAATCTTGGACCTTCCACCAGCAGGAGTGGGTCCAGTAACAGATATTAGTTCACCTATTTTGTGTGTCTCTGTGCTACTCTGTCTGGTCTCCTGGGTCCATGCCCTTTGGAGCCATTTCCTCTAACCCAACCAGGCCCAATCTTTCCAACTGCTCTTCATATAGAAGTCTCTTGAGGCTTCAAGTTATTGTCACCCATTTTTTTTTTTTAGCCTCCTGTATTCTGCTCTTTCTCTTGTGGCATGAGGTGCCCAGTTTGCATGCTGCGTTCCAAGGAAGGGCACGCCACTGGGCTATGCCGTGGCATTACAATAGTCTGTTATTCTTCTCGGCCCTAGTCCTCGGGCAGCGTAACAGCTTGTTTGCTTTTCTGACTGTGCCCTGAAAACTCCTCACTCAGCTGCACAGGGCTGTCGCTTGAGAGATTACAGTTAATTTATGACCCAGCAATGTCTCTGGGTAAATCAACCTATTCCTTCCAACGTGCTTTGCTTTGCATCGGTCCACAGGCCGCTGTCTGAATGCTCCGTGGCTAATAAGACCCTTTGAATAACAGCAGACTATAGCTGGCCTACTTAGTTTCAGAAAGGTATTGTATAATCTTAAGTACTTATCTGGTCCCTGTCACCACAGTATGAGTGCCTCAATCTTCAACGTCAGCCTTTATCTAGCCTGGGAGGCAGCGCAGCACCACCAGAGCTGTCCTCTAGCTGCAGAACTGAGGCATAGAGAAACTATGTGACTTGCCCAAGGTCACTCAGCCAGCCTGTGTCAGAGCTGGGAATTGAACCCAGGCCTGGCAAGCTAGCCCCAGACCACTGGACTATGCTTCCTCGCCTGCTTGTGTTATCCAGCCTGCTCTACAGATCACAAAGGGACACTAGGTAGCTGTATATGACACTGACAGCCAGGATACTCCCCCATGAATTTATCTGTGCACTTACCGGTAAAACACAAAATTGCCTGCAAAGCTCTTGCAGCCATGGATTTGAAGGGCAGATCAGATTGTCTGCGACCTCATGTGCAACGCAGACGCAGCGACAAACCTATCCGTGATGCTGTTACCGCAAGTGGGACTTGAACCTTTGTCTCCTTCCCTTCCTCACCTCCACCAGACATGCTGAGGCTGCCTCTCTGCCTGAGAGTCGGGGCTCTCTGGGGCTCGGGTGATTACAAAGGACTGTTGTGTGACGGTCCCCACAGGAACCGGGCTCTGGAACCCCTGGGGGGCGCTGCCAGTTAGGACTTTACTGCTCGGACTCTGCCTCCCACCCGGGTCTCCACATACCAGTGCAGCCATCTCCGGAATCTGGCCTCGGAGGGTCCGGCACCCCTGCTCTGCCAGATTTCCCCTGTGAGTCCCCTGGGATGGGATGCTGGGGAGCTCTTCCACACCCCAAAGGGGCCATGCACGCTGCTTTTCAGTCAAAAGCGGTTCACAGCCAGCATGGAGATCAGAAGGGTTTATTAGTTCTCAGGATCACAGCATAGAAGACTTAGTGGCTTAATTAGAAGTTACAGCAGCAACCAACTAGGGAGCCCCAGAGTCCATCCTCAGCCCTTGCTCCCAAGCCCCTCTATGGGGGACTGGGCCCTTCCAGTCAGCCACCACCCAGGCTCCTCCTCTGTCGTCTTCCCAGGGCAAGTGGCCACTCCTCCTTGTCTCTGCACGTTGGTGCAGCTGGTTGACCCAGGAGGACAGAGGGGTCTGGCTATGGTCTGCATACACAGGGCTGGGAAAGGCCCATCCACCCTCTAGTGGTCTCTGCAATGATCACACACCTGGCTCCATCACCAAAATATGAGTAACATATGGGGAAACTGAGGCACACACCTAGCAGTGAGAGAACCCCAAGAATATCTCCACTTTGTCACATCTTGGCTTTCAAGTTTCTAGCCTAAAGGGCTGGGGGAGAAGCTGGAAAAGGCGACACCTAAAAGAAACAAAGCCCAGGAGGCAAATAAAAAATTCCTACATTTGTTTTTTTTAAAACAATATCACTTTTGACCCAATCTCATGAGAGTAGTTGCTGGATCCTGAGATTTGAATGCCCTTGCATCACTCAGGAGCTCAGAAAATCGCTACAGGACCAATCTGGGGATGATGTAAGTGTCCTTGGTCCTGCCTCAGCCGAGGGGGCTGGGCGAGGTGGCCTCTTTAGGTCCCTTCCTACACATCTATGATTCTAGGAGGACTGGAAAACCTGCCTTCTGGTGAGTACAGAAATTCCATCTATTTATGTGAACAACAAATTGATTAAGAGATGACTCGCTCACAATCTGTGAGAACAGACACGGGGCAGAATTTCTCAAAGCAGTAGGCTCTTTAATCTAGCGAAGGCCAAACCAAAAATTCAGTAGGCTGGAAGATGAAACTCAACATGTTCAGGCAGGAGATAAGGTTCACGTTTTTCACAATGAGGATTAACTGTAGGGACACGGATTTGCTATCACTTGGAGGGAGTCTTCAAACCAAGATGGCTGTCTTTTTTGGAGAAACCTTCCTCTAGAACAGTGGTTCTCAACCTTTCTAATGCCGTGACCCCGCAATACAGTTCCTCATATTGCGGTGACCCCAAACCAAAAAATAATTTTGGTGGCTACTTCAAAACTGTAATTTTGCTACAGTTATGATTCGGAATGTAAATACCTGATATGCATTATGTATTCTCATTGTATAATTACACACAAAGCACCTTACACTTACACAGTATTGTGTGTATGGTGTGTGTACTGTTTTTACATTATTAACCTTTTTTACACCAGCAGGCTGTCTCGCAGGCTCTCTTGGCTCTCCGCCTCTTGGCTCTCCGCCTCCTAGGCTTCTGTCCTCCGGCGCTTGCTGCGTCCGCCCACTGATGACGTCAGCAAGCGCCGGACACACATAATGCACTGCTATGGACTGTGGAGCGTTCCCCCCGCTTCCCCCGCCCCTTAGGCCCCGGACAGATGATGCAATCACGTCTGCGCATGCGCGCAGGCATTCAGTTTGGAACGCGCATCCATAACGGTGTGCGTTCCAGCTGAATAGCGCTGCTACAGATGGTAGCGCGACTTCTCAGAGGCTAAAGCCATCGGAAATATGTATTTTCCGATGGCTTTAGGCGACCCCTGTGTTTTGGTCGTTTGACCCCCGCCGGGGTCGCGACCCACAGGTTGAGAACCGCTGCTCTAGAAGTTCTGGGTTTGCTGCTGTGGCCATTGGGTGTAGTTCTCCGGCCTGGGTAGAGATGTCAGGCACTAGATGAGCATAAAGCTTCCTTAAACTCTGTCTGCAAGCAGCTCTCAGGATATGATTTCCAGCATACTCAGACTTGTTCGCATCCAGCTAGCTTGCTCAAAGTAGTAGGGTAGCCACAATAGCCTAGGCAGTGATGAGCCGTGGTGCCAAGTGTGTACCCATGGGATTGAAGTGGGTTTGTACACAGCTCGGCTGGTGGTTGTAGTTCTCCACATGGAAATTTGACCAGGACTCTCTGCACATTGCAGTATGGAGGGGATCTTTGATACCCATGCCCGTGCTCAGGATGTGAGCTTGTCTCAGCTTCACATTCTGAGCCTCCAATTCCAGTCAGCTTCTCTCAGAGGGCTCTTTCCTTGCGATCAAATTCAATTTCATTTTGGTTAATTTTATCTTTGCCCTGGCTTTCCTGGCCCCTTCCATTCTGGGTTGGCTAGATGTTAGGGAATTCAGATGGGCCATTTTTATTTGCATGTACAAATCGAGGCTGGAATCTGTTGGATTCACCTGCATTAAGTTAATTACCACGGGGCCAACCTAAGCTAGTGGATGTCCTTGAGCTGGGAGAGATCCTAACAGCTAACACACATGGGTGGCATGATTCTATGTTAAGTTGCTCACCATTGTTGCACCAAACCAGCACTGGGGAATAAAGGGGCAGCCCATGAAAAACTAGACTATTTTGTGCCACAGCGAGAGACCAGAAGGGACTGAGGAACTGGCAGGGAAATTGATTAAATAAGATACGCCTAGATAACCTTGGCAAGGGACTAGCCCCCGTGTGCTTTAAACAAAGGTGAAACACTCCTCGCACCCCAGTCACTGTCAATCTGACCTGGAGGAAATCCCTTCCCATCCCTGTTTATGGTGATCACTTAGACCTGCAGCCTGTGAGCAAGAGCCAACCAGCTGAACACCTGAGACAGAATGCTTGGTGCCACCTTGGAGCCCTGGACCTGCCCACCCAAATCCAGCCATGGCCATTCATGATGCTTCAGAGGAAAGACCAAAAATTCCCACCCCAAATACACTGGGAGGTCCTGTCCTGACCCCTGTAAGTGGTCAGTTGAAGTCCTGAAGCATGAGCTGTAGGGACATAAGCCAGCTGCCGCACCCTGCCCCACACCATCACAGCAATTCTGTCGCAGTTATGCTCATAAAGGTGTCCCGCTCGCTCTCAGAACTCATTAAGTGGTTTGCCTCGTGGCAGAAATGGAAATTTCCTCCAATGAGCTTGGGTGGCTTACTGATGTAAGCTGACATATCTGTGGGCTCCATTGTATTAAACAAATGGATGATGGATTATTGTGGGCCTGGATGCTCAAAGGATGATGCTGAACAGCTTGGCGGACAAGAATGGACTTTTAGGACAAGAGGAGTGAAATGGATTTCCTGGAAAATATGTGGGGGGAAGTGAATGCAAAAATCTTCCTCCACTCCCCACCTCTGGCCCTGGTTATGCAAAAAATCAGCTGTGACACTTTCTCGGGTTTACCCACAGTGTCCAGGTGAATTACTACCCCCCAGCTCACAGCAGGAGGGAGTCCCCCCCACACCTGTCAGTACCCACTAGGGGAAACTCTACGGGCAACACTGGTGTTCTGCTCCAAGCTCCACAACCCCCCCTCTTTCCCTGCAGCCAAGCAACAGACACACCCCACTTTGTTACACCAAGGGTCTAGTCCCCTATCCTCCAGACAGCCACCATGTACACTGATCCACCCCCTCTGTGGAAACAGTTCACCGGTTTCACCTCAGTTCAACGCTTTCCATAGCTTGAGGCACACAGGTTATAGGAAAACCAAACTGCAATAACAAAGCTTGAGATAAAGATTCAAATAAAAGCAAGTCTGAGGTTTTGGAAACATCAGGTTACAGATAAACTCTCCTTCCTCCCCCACAAGCTATAGCCTGTACGTCTCAAAAAATGACTTCCCTACCCAATAAGATATCTCATTCTCACCTTCTCCCCCCCCCGGTTAGTGCTCGGGGTACTTTTCCAGTTCAGAGAGGTGGGACCCACTTTTCATGGGACCCACTTCTCCCCAGGGACAGTGACTCCAGAGGAATGGATTGTCAGTTGGGCCCTTTTCTCCTCATATACAATCACAAGCTATTGTCTTTTAGCCCAGGGGGCCTCTCTCCTAAAAACTCTCCTGGACTTCCTTTGTTTTTATAAATTGCCAGCCCGCACCCAGTCCAGACAGTAAACACAGGCTGTCTCCAGGCCTGTTCCCTGTTCTACGTTGATTGGGCTAGCAGCCCTCAGACTCTCCCTCCTTAGGTGAGAGGTTTCACAGCTCACAGATTTGGATCTGATTGTCCTACGGGTCACATAGCTCTAAAATAGTTTCCTGTACAAAAAGCTGGCAACAACCTTGGCAATCAGCTAGTTCTTAGCTTTCGGTAAACCCCCCTGGGTGAAGAATTGAGAGGATGGTCGGTCCCAGGGGCAACCACCTGCCAGGGTATGTCTGTGTGTTACCCAGCTGTGTTCCAAAAGCTTTTGAAGTCTGGCCCTGAGGAGGGGCCTTGTTTGCTGATCACCTGATCCAGGAATCTGAAGATCAAAGGCCCGTGCTGTGTAAAGGGGAGCCTGACCCAGTAACAGGCGGGGCTGTTCTGAATTTGTAACCATAGGAAAAGCGGCTGTGTGGCTGGGGTTTAAAGGCCTGGCTCCTATCAGAGCTCTCCCTGGACCTGGTGCTCCGCAGCACGCATGCATATGCTTTGATTGTGTTTTCTCCGTTTTGCTTTCACCTTGAAAATAAAGGTGCTTGCTTCGAAAGAGCCGTGTGGTAACGTAACTGTGGCCATTACAACAGGTCACAGCCTCTGAGGAGACAGCAAAGTGCAGACGCAGACCTGCTTAGACAGTCTGCCTTGCTGGACATATCAGAGCATAGGCAGGGAGCTGGGCAGCCCGTAAAACCTTGGCCAGAGATCTCTGAATAAGCCAGGTGTGGCTGAGAAGCCAGGACCCCAGAGCAGGTGCCACTGCCAGACCGCAGTGGGGGAATACGTGTGCCCCGATCTATGACACCCCTACAACTCTGACTTTCAGAACGTCCGTCCTCTGAGGGTTAGATCTTCTCATTTCCAGCTGATGGTGAGTTTATACCCATTTGTCCTTCAGCTTCCAATACCTCCCCCCCATGTGTTTATAGAGAGCCACCATATCCCCTCTCAGCTTTCTGTCTGCAAGACTAAACAAGCTACGCTTTTCCAGTCTCCCTTCCGTCTTTCGGACTGATACTGTCAGCAGGGGGAGATGGGCAAAGATCTAATCCGCCCCCGTCCCTTAGCTAACTCCTGTGGGCTGTGCTTGCGAGCAGCACACAGGTAATGACAGTGAGCTTGCCGGGGCCAGGATGTACAATGCTCGGTATAAGGGGCTCCCAGTTGCTGATTGTATCTCCCCCAGTTAAATAACAAGTGTAATCACGCCGCATGTTACATACACAAGGAGGCATGTGGGAACTCAGCTGTGACTTTGTCACATATGGATGAGGCTTAGCTGGGCTAAGGGATAGTCTGGAGTAGGGCTGCCTCAGTCTCCCCTGTTGACGCCTCTTCACTTTGTATCAGATCAGCAGGCATTGGAGCAGGGACCGAAAGTTGGGTGTCTCCTGTTCTAGGTGAGGGCCCTTACCGCCAGACTCTAGAGTCGTTTTCTCTTTCTTTGGCCCAATGACTATTCCTTGCAATTCATAGTCATTCCTGACGAGCCACGGGCAGAGATCAAGGTGTCACCAAGGCCCTGTAATGGCAGGGACTTGATTAGGTAAGATGTGCCCAGCTGAACCCAGCAATGATGCACGCCCCATGTTGCACAGGAAGGTGAAAACCCGCCAAGGTTGTTGCCAATCTGACCTGGGGAAAATTCCTTCCCAACCCCAAATCTAGCCAGCAGCATGTGAGCACAGCCCACCAGCCAGGTGTCTAGAAAGAACACTCACTTGTACCGCCTGAGAACTGATACACCTCTGCTCAGGGCAGAAATGCAGGGTTCTGGCCTGTACACGGAGCTGCTCTGACTTCCGGTCAACTGCCTGGCATCCAATAGCCACTGATAGCCAGAGCATCGCCCTTCTCCAGGCATGGCTGCTCCTGGGCTCCCAAAAACTCATTCACAGGCACCAAATCCTCTGAACCAGCCATTCCAGAAAAGACAATTCAAAGGCCTCACGGAGCCATGTTCAGCCCATGGCTAGAAGTCAGCTGGGCAAAGGGCTCCCCTCCAGCATCAGCCTGTTAGCCTAGCACTAGACTAATTGCTTCAGCTGTGTGATGCACAGCGTTATTTTGCAATGGAGACTTTTCCATTTCTCATGTTTCACGCTGGGACTCCCTGACACAATTCCGTTGCGCCTGAAAAAATGTAGAAGGCGTCATTGAAGGGAAACCAGAAACATGGCATTACATAACTGAAGGAAAACACCATCGCAAAACCAACTGGAAATGGACCCACGTCCCCAGTATGGTGCAAAGTGGGACACAGGAACTGCCTAATGGGATCAGCACGAGGCTCCATCTAGTCCAGGATCCTGTCTCTGGCAGCTCCCAGCATCAGAGAATAAAGGAAAGTGCAAAAAACCCTGAAGTGGGCAATTCTGGAATAATTTCCCCCACTAGTAAGAGGCTGGCTTGTCTGCAGATGGAGGATAGATGCCTTTGCTTTAGCCGAGTTTGTGAAGGCCTTACACGTTTCTGTGTTTGTCTGTAATGTGGTGACTTTTGAATGCCTCATTTGCCCAATTTCAGCATTTCAGGGAACATTCTAGACATCAATGGGCAGAACCCCAAAAATCTGGGGGAAAATGGGAAACCAGAAAGGGGGGGAAATGCAGTACATCTGGAGCCCCAGCAATCTGTTTAGCACAGCCACAGCTTGGAGCACTCAGCCGGTCTGCAATTGTCTGTACATCAGGTCGATGGCACCTATTAACACCTTCCAGAATAACAAAACCCCATCTCAGCACTGCTCATCTGTCCAATGTTAATAACAGCCTGATAGACTTCTCACCCAGACAGAAAGCAGTATTGTAGTCGAGGGAAGGGGGGTATGCAAAGTGCCCTGGCATGTGTGAGAAATTGGGGGACCTGGGAGTGGAGCACATAGAGCTCCTGGCGTGGGGGGGCAGGAGGAAATGGGGGAAGAGGGTGCGCAGAGCTTCTGGCATGGGGCAGAGAATGGGAGACATTAGTATAGAGGGAGGGGGAATGAAGAGGACACAGAGCCCTAGTGGGGAGACTGGGGAACCCTGGTATGGAGGGAAGCAGGACTGGGGACAAAGAAGGAAATGGGGGCATACACAGAGACCGTGCCATGGGCACAAGAATGGGGTACCCTGGTAGGACAGCAGGGGAGGACAGAGGCAGTCAGAACCCCTGGCAGTTTCCAAGTCCCTGCCCTTGAAATAGATGGGATGGGAGGGTGGCAGCAGGGGGAAAATGGGGTGCAAGGAGCCCCTGGCGTGTGCAATGAGCTTGTGTGAGTTTTTGTGGTACCTAGGACTGTGAGTCACGTTATCTGCCCACCCCCCAGCCAGAGGGAGACTTGTTTGTGCTAAACTGTATGTCAGCTCAGCTCCGTGACACCACTGGCCTGTTAGCCACCGAAACAACCTCCTGCTTTGCCTTGCAGGTTGACAGTAGGTGGCCCCAGTCCCTGTTCCCCTGTAGTGTCCAGACCCTTCTCCGCTGAACACCCCCAGAAATCCCAGCTCTGCTGGCCCCGACGGACTGTGCACACGCCAGCTTGTTTGATTCAGTGCAGCATCGGCTCCTTGGATAACACCACAGCACGGAGATCAATGGATGGTTGTTTTCACTATAAATCTATTCTCAAAGGTGACGATGTAAGAGCTAGTGAGAGAGGCTAATTGAAACAGAGGGTTACACGTAGAACAAAATCACAACACGCTTCCTAGAGGCCAAACCAAATGCACCAGGCTAACCGCTTGCCTAATAAGTTCATCTCCCCCCAGTGTCCTCGCAGCAAAGCCTGGCTGAGATCCTGTTGGCATGAATGTAACCGTGCTGCCTAACGACTCACTAGACGCAGGACAAAGGGGTGTCGTCCTGGCCTTTTCCTGACATTCCCCAAAGTTCAGTGTTTATTCCTCAGAATCAGGATGACACCCCTAGTTTATTCTCTGGTACGCTGCTGACTTCACATCCCTTCCCAGCAGAATGTGCATGTAAATGACCGCCCAGTGTGTTAATTTACAATCTTAATTTACTTTGGGGCTGACAGAGACAGTGAATAAACACCTGCTGTCTGGCAGAAACTGTCAACTCTGCCTTGGTACAGACTTTAAGGCCCCATTTTTAGCATATACAACCCCTTACATAGTATCTGTACGTACATTTCACTGCAGTATTAATGACCAATGTGACCCTAGCTTTTATGTAAGGCCTCATGTGCTATTCTTTGGTGACCCAGATTGTACATACCCTAATCAGGATAGTCTTGCAACCCCTTTCCCAGTTGGCACGGAGGGGGCCATAGGCTCCGTCTGCACAAAGTACGAAGCATTTGAACCACTAGTTTAAATCGCCCTAGCCACTGTAGGATGGATATTTGATGGATATTTGATTATCCATATCAAATCTTTTTGCTGGTTGTAAGTTGTCTGCCTTTCCACTTCACCCAACCCCCTCTTGTCCTTCTGAAGATGGGTAAAAAGGAGGGTCCGATCAATCTCTTCTTAGTTTGGACCCCACTCATTTGCTGTCTTCTTTGGCCCCTTTCTAAACTAAACAGACCCCATCTTCCCACTCTCTCTTTCTATGGAGGAGCTTTTCCAGCCTCCAACCCCTCCCATCTTCCACTGGCTGAACAAAAGCCAGGGGATGTTCTGCTGCATGTTCTGGGGGAGAGGGATCTTCTGACCTCTTACCCTATTATTTCAGAGCAACCCGACCTGGAAGGGGCCCGATGTCTTCTTGGAGCCATGCAAATGCCCCCACAGATCCCCTCCTGGACAGCTGAGTCCACAGTGTGGGGGGGATGGTTGGGGGACGGGTCAGAGGCCCATCTGAGACGGGGTTCTCTCTCGCAGGCTGTGTCTACACTGCCACAGAGATCGCGGTCTCAACTCCGGTTCAGACAGCAGTGAAGACAGGCACCCCAGCTTTTAACTGAGGCTCACAGCCGGGGTGGGGCTTGGGTTGGGAGCCCTCCAGCAGTCCCAGCTCTGTGCCCGGTCCGCCTCCCCCTCGCACGCAGGCTGAGGCCTCGGCACTCATCGCATGCGTGGGCTGCCCCGGCTCTCCCACGGCCCCGCCCTGGCTGCACGGAGCAGAGGCGCCGGCGGCCCCGATCCGAGGAGGACGGCGAGCGCGTGCGCCCACGGCTCTGCCTGCACCAGCCGCTGCTGGGGGCCCCCCCCCCTTTAAAGTTGCACCATCGACAATTTCCTCCCGGAATCCGGATCCCCTGGAAAGTCGGGGCGGAGCCGGGGCCCCCCAGCAGCGGGCTCCTGGCCAGGCAGCAGGCGCACCCGGGTAATCATGCAGCCGGGGGGGTTTCCTGCCCCCCCGGGCGCCCGGGTACCCACCGGATGCCATTTTAGCTCCGTTTCCAAGCGCCGGGCGCCCGCGCTCCCTGGAAGCGAAGCGGAGCGGGCGTTCGGGGCCGCAGCGGGGTCCCCCGGGGGCGCAAGGGGCTGGGCTAAGGGGGAGGCGCTTGCGCCGGCCGGATCGGGGCGGGGAGCCCCCGGCAGGGGAGGCTGGGCGCACCCGGGCGCTCCGGAGGGAGGCCCATTGTCTGGGGCGGCCAGGCGGGGAGGGAGCGGCGGCGCCTGGCTCGGCCGGGCGGCTCCGCTGCGCTCCCCTTGCGCGCTCCGCCCGGCCCCCTGCGCCCGCCGCGGCTCCCGGGGCGCCAGCTGCCCCCCGCGGGCTCTCACGGGCTCTCTCCCCGGCGCCGCAGCAGGAGGAGGCGATGGACGCCCCGCGCAGCCCCCCGCGGCTGGAGCCCGACCTGCTGGGGTCCCCCGAGGGCTGCCCGTCGCCGCTGGAGCTCAAGTCCGCCCCCAGCAAGAAGATGTGGGTCAAGCTCCGGGCGCTGTGAGTAAACCCGGCCGGGCAGAGCTGGGACCCTGTGAACCCCCCCCCACTGCGCCCCAGGGACCCCTTCCCGCTCCTGGGGGCCTTCCCCGCTGGGTGTCCCACCCCATCATCCTCTGCACCCCCCCTTTCGCCTTTCCTGCCCCCCTGCGCCCTAGGGACTCCTGCCCCATCCCCCCGATGTTTCCTGCTCCCGCTGTCCCCCCCCCCGTGGCCCCCGTTTGCTTCCCCTCCCCATGGTCCCCAGCCCTCGGAGGGGATCCCTGCCCTGGTCCTGACATTACAGTTTCTGTGGGAGGTGGGTTGTGTGTGGCTCTTTGCGGAGAGCAGTTTTTAGGGGGGGAGGTTTGTCTCATTCCCCAGTTGAAGGACATCTGTAAACATGGGATTGTATGGTGACCCCGGGGCCGGGGGAGGCTGTGATAAAGGGAGATATGTGGGGGGGGGGCATGGGCGATGGCTGGGGGCTTAGCAAGCCCCATGTGCTTTGCCCCAGTTATTGAACCAGTGCATCGAGTTCCCTCTTGTCATCTGATGCGAGGCCCTAGATTGAGAGGCGAATGATCATGCAGGTCCTGTGCAATTAATAGCACTTGCCGAACATCCTGGTGCTAGCTAGCCTAGGCAGGGGGGTTTATAGGGTTTTGAGCCTTGGGAGCAGCTGGGTGTGTTTGAAGTTTAGGTGTCAGGTACCACTGCTTTTAGAGAGCTGAGCAAATAGATCACCTTTGCTTTACGCAGTCAGCATTCTGCCCTGGGCATGCAAAGCCAGAGGTAATCTTGTATCCTTAACGAGCAGAGCGCATATTAGCGCCTAGATGAAAGAGTCTAACACCTGTGAGAACTCACTAAGAGATGCAATGTGTTATCTGTCCTAAGCCCAGCTCCGTACACCTGAGAGGGTGCGCACACATTTCTTCTGCATGGGCTGAGCACTTTGTGTGTGCCAGGGAGGGGGGTTATATTTAAATGCATGAAAAACAGTAACATTCAGGGTAAAAAATAGGTGGTTTTGAAAGGGCGAGTAAACAGTAAGGTTAGAAAAGGACAAGGCAAAGCAGGAATTTCCCATGGAGAGTGGTCGCCTGTTCCCACCGGAGAACAGGAGAGACTGTCCGTAGTAGAAAAACTCTGAAATATCCCTGGATGCAGAACATATTGATAGGAGTGAGGTGAAGACACTGAACTTGATGCGTGTTGTTCATCATTGTCTATGACCTGGAGTGATGAGCTGCATTCCACAAGTCCTCGTTAGGCACCCTCTTTACACAACACAGGAGCAAAAATAATAGTTGCTTGTCATTAAGTCATTTCTGAAATCACAGAATCGTGGACATGTAGGGCTGGAAGGACCTTGAGAGGTTGTCTAGCCCATCCGGCACTGAGCGTCATGGGGTGCAGCTGTTTCAAATGGCGAGATGGCCAGCGTATCTTTTAAGGCACCTTTGAACCTCTTTCTATGTGATGGTGGCTCAGCTCCACCACATGAAGAAATATTTCAATAGCTATGGAGGAAGCTAGTGGTGGGAATGGGGTATGTAGCTATTTTCACAGGCAGAAGTACTGGGTTCAGGCGGGTGTAGTTCATGGTTTGGATTGTATTTCTCACTTGGGAGTGTCTGTGTAACAATGAGGGCTGTGCAGGAACTGGTCATGGATCCTGGATTTTTAGCCCCAGCATTTACTGTCCCAGAAAGGCCCAATTGTGTCCGAGTTTTAAGTTCAGAAAGCTTGTCGTCCAATTGGGGAAGAGAAAAAATACCATGCGATGTAGGTGACGTGCTGTGAATAAATTGTAGACTGAGAATTATTTGTCTGAATGTTTGGTGGCTATTTGCTGATAACTCGCCCGTGCCTGGGAAATCAGAAGAGGGGCTTGAATGGTTTGCTGATCCAACAAGGGGCACAGACCCTAGTGTCAGATCAGTCCGAGTCCCGGTCCTTACACTCTCTCATGTGGAGTCCAGTTAGAATCTGTATAGGTGCACAGGTCTGCATGTGTGGATGGGTCGGAGTACAGGGCCTTGGCCAGTAATTGTAACAATTATTATTTGTAATGAATAGGTCTAGTTAAGAAATTCAAGAGACCTTTATTAGAGGCACAGCAAAGCCACCTACGGCTGCTGCAAAACTACAGCGAGTCCCTTAGCCCTGTCCCCTTTCAGTGAAAATAAGTACTTCAACCTGCCTGCGCGGCACTGATTGCTACTCACGATAAGGTCTTAAACTAGTTTCACTGTCGGAATTTCATTGTCGCAAGAACCCAGTCTGGGGTTAATGTTTCGTAATGACCAACTCGCCAGAAGGAGTTTTCCTTTGGCATACGTCACTTTAATGCAAGAAAGGCAGCCTCCAGAGAGGGTATCAGTAATTATAACATCTGTCTGTCACCCTCCGAGGGGCTGTGGTGTTCTCTCACTGTGATATTTTAATATGACAAGGGTCTGGAGAGGCCATATAGATGGTGTCCGAGAGACACATCTCCTAGTCCAGGGACCGTCAACAGGCGGACTGTGTGCCAAAGACAGGCCACCAGACACTTTTGAATGGACCCTGAATTCTTTTTCTTTACTTATTGTTGTTGTTATTATATGATACCATGACCAAGAAATTTGCCCCATGACAAAAAATAATGGACGACCCCTGTCCTAGTCAGTTTCACTCCAGTCACTTTTGTCTCCCCTTGGAGATCCCTTTGAAGGGAATATTTTGGACCTTTGCCCATGGTTAGGCTCCTCTGCTATTGATACAGCATCTCCTAGAGCTGTGCTGGGACTGTGCGTTTTTTTTCCTGTTCAGTGGCCAGCCACAACCTCATTGCACCTTGGCCACCCCTAAAGTGCCAGGATTAGGGCAGGGATGTGGCCCCTTCTCTGCTCCAGCCAGCCTAGCTGGGCCACTGGGGGAGCACAGAGCTGAGATGATGAGTTGGCATGAGCACCCCCAGAGTTTCTGGGGCTCACTTAACCTCATCCTCCCCTCCTACAATGCACCCACTTGTTAAAGCCAGCCTGCGTGTGTGTGTAGGGGGGGAGCATGTTTAAACAGGGTATGAAAAATTTCCTATATACCTGCTAGTCAGGAAATTAAATTTACTAGCCAGAGGCTGTGAAAAATTCCCTCCTCCTCCTGTATTATTCAGAGAGCAGGGCCTGGTGGGAAACAAAGTGGGCCCTTACTTCCACCCCACAGGGATGTGCGTGTGGGTGTTGCTGTTTCACTGTGGTGCCAGGCCCCTGGTGAGTAGGTTCCATGTTTCAGGGTTCAAGGGACACGTCTTTTGGCTGCAAATCACCAGGGTTCAGAGTCCCTTGAGTTTGGGTTTGGATGAAGTAAAAAATTAACTGGAAGCAACGAGTTTCTCTTCTTGTGTTGGGGCCTGATGGGCTCCTGCGGATAACATTCTTACTTAGTAATGGGGCCGTGTCTGCTTGGAGCAGGGCTCTGGTTCGTCCGTCCAGCTCACACAACGGATTTGGCAGCTTGGTTGCTCGGGAGTGTCTTGCAGAGGAGTCACAATCCCCATTTAAGCCCCCGTTTCTCAGGTGCTGATGAACTGCTGGGAAAAAAAGAATCCCTTGGAGGCTGAAGTTTTGTTCTGTTGCTTCAACGGAGAACAATAATTTTTGTGGTTCTGACAGTTTGGTAAAATCCATATTGGCCATATTTAATTTGGGTGAGAGAGGGTTAAATCTATGGACTAAGTAAAAGTGACTTTTGCCCTCTAGGGCACAAGGGCCAGGCTCACCCCCATGGTTGGTGTTGAAATACATCTCAGCTTTGGTTCTTCTCTGTTTCTGTTCCCTCCATCTTCTTTTGGGGCTAAATCTAGGCTGTTCCTTCTGTCCAGCCGGGTTGTCTCCTTCAAGGTAGGCTTCGGCTGTGATCTCCCAGTCCCTTCTGCTAGGATGAGCCCCCCCGCCCGGCCAGTGCTAGGAGCCCCACAGCTCTCAGGTGAACAGGGAGTGGGAGTTTGAGATTTATTCTAGCATTCCTAGTTGTGTTGCTCAGGTCCGGGGGCTCTCCACCCAGCAAGAAGCAGGGCTGAAACCTGATGGGGGGCTTCAGTAGGAGAGGGAGGATTTTGTATCCAAGCCACAGGCTGTTTAGGAAAACAGAACCACGCTACCAGGGGCACTGTGGGTTCCCCAGTGAACTGATGGCTCAAGAGGCTGGTTAGCGCGGCCCAGGTCAGGGAAGATTCAGCTACTCCTTACATGGGGGGTTCACAGCATTCCAGCACAGATGCATCCCCCTGATTTGTTTCCCTTATGGCTGATTGTTTTGCACGTGGAGCCAAGACAGTAAAGAGCATGAACAGCGTAGGCAGCGCCATGCCAGGGACCATCGAGGCTGCTCCAGGAGTCCCAAGGGCAGCTTCTCAGCTCAGGGCGGGATGCCTACCCTGTTCCCAGCACCGAGTCTCTGGCCAGGCAGGAGCTGCTGTCCTGAGCTCTGCAGTCCCAAAGCTCCCTGCTGCTTCCCTGTGGGGCAGCGGGGGCTGGAAGGGAGCTGTTCCAGCTGGAGCTCCAACTGATCCCGTTGGTGTGGGTGTGCGCAGAATGAGGCACGGCAGGTGGCCTGCTGCGTGCTCCTGCCCTGTGGAGGAGAGATGTTGCAATAGGTCAGGGTCCCAGGGTGCAGTGTTGTTGAGAACGGGGTGTTTGTCAGTATAGCTCGATCTGCATTCGCACATGAGTGGCGCAGGAAGATCCCGCTCCAGTTGCCGGAGGGTGAAGCAGGAATGCTTCTCTGGTTGCAGCTGGGGAGAGTTGAGATTTTTCCAGGATCAGACCAATTTAAATTAAAGCAACAAACAACGTGTTGGGGTAAATCCCATCTCGCTAGGAAGGGAGCCAGTCAGAGAGCTGGAAACAGGTGCAGTTTATTCACAGGGAGCGGAATTAACCAGTGAAACGATTTACCAAGGGACATGGCAGATTCTTCATCACTTGGAGTCTTGTTCTAAAAGCTCTGCCCGGGCTCGGCCAGACATTATTTGTCTCCAAGCAGAAATTACTGGGTGAAATTTTATGGCTTGTGTTATGCGGCAGGTCAGACCAGATTAATAGATTTTAAGGTCAGAAGGGACCATTCTGAGCATCTAGTCTGACTTCCAGAGAATCTCAGCCAGTGATTCCTGCCTACAGCCCCATAGCGGTCTGGTCACAGTCGTTACTTCTGACTTTAGCATTGATGACTCTCTTCCTGGTCTCACTCAGTCCCTGGTTAGCAGCTGCACTGGGACATGGCTCTACAACTCTAAAGGGAAGTGCTGGCGATTTAGCTACAACATCTCAGCTGGCCTTGCTAACTGAGATTCAGTTGTAACGAACCTGTGGGGTGAGAGCGTGTGCGTGCTCTGCTGCCCCTTAGCAAATGGAATTGGAGCTGTGTGTCAAAGGCCCCATACTGCCATAGCTGATGGAGATTCTCCTTTAGCTTGGGAGGCCGGGGTGTGGGCTAGAGGATTAGGAGGGTTGGAGCTCTGTCCCTGCGGCTGTCAGGTTTCACAGTGCTGCGGTTTGCAGCACAGGGATGAACTGTGAAATGTGATGAAGCGGTGGATTTCCTATGGCATGTTAATCAATATGCAAAAGGGCTTAAGACAGCATGTGGAGTTGGCTTAGCCAGTAGAGACTTGTGCATTTAGAGGGAGAGGTCATAGGTTGATCCCCACTGGCAATCCATTGGGGGCAGGTGGGCTGTGGTCTATATAACATCTGCTTTTTTTTTTTTTTTAAACAGTTGAGGTTTTAAACCTGTCATTCTCAACAGGTAACAGGCCCTCAGCCCGCCGGCTCTGCCAAACTTCACTGTAACAAAGTCCTTTGCTTGTCTGTCTATCCCCATTAAAGTGCCTGACCGCAGACCCCACCGGCATCAAGCCAAGATCGCTAATGTGCGTGGTGCTGACGCCTCTGGTGGGGGAGCTGCTGTTGTGCGGAGCCGCCCAGCAGGCGGCGTGGCTGGTTGCGTAGGCAGCACGGTGCCCGGCCAAGGCGTGAGAGGGGTAGGAGGCTTGCAAAGCTGTGCAATGATTTCTTTGTTCTTTTAATTAGTGTATTGGCAAATATAACGGCATCTTTAATCCCTGGTGGGCTGAGATGTCCCGATCTGCTGTAAAACAGAGGTTCTGTGCTGCTGTAATCAGCCCGGACCAAAGACTAACACACGCTCTGCCCCTGCTGTTAAAGTGTTACAGGGGCTGGTGGTACAGCAGAGGCAGGACGCTGCTGCGGTTAGGATATTAGGTCTCTGCTGGACACCCACCGATGCACCCTGTAGCTTCTAGACTCGGGTCTGGTATCACGGCCCGGTCTCCCTGCCTCCTGGCCCAGGCCCAGAAGGTATGGATCAAGCTGGGGGCTGCTCTGCTGCACATCAGCGTGATAAATTGGAGACTCAGCCGCGCCCATCTGCCAAGGGACTGGCCATCTATAGGGAACAGCCTCTGCCTTGGGGGGGATCAGTCGCAGGATCAGCCAGGCAAGTGCAACGCAGTGCCTTACAACTGCAGTCTCAGGCCTGTTGCTGCCACAGACTCACACTGTGCCCCAATGGCAACTCCAGTGGAATATAGACGAGGCCTCTATTCACTCTGGATTAACTGCTCTCTCTGTTACCTGCTCGTGGGTTCCTTCCCCGTGTCGACGATGGGCCAGATTTTCCAAAGAGCTCAGCCAGGGGAGGGATTCCCCAGTGCGCTCAATGGGAGCTGGGGGGCAGTTGGTGCTCCTGGCCCTGCTGGGTTAGAGAGCTGATTTCCAGGGGTGCTGTAGTGCTCCTGAGGCTGACAGGAGCTGCAGGAGCACGGCTCCTTGGCGAATCAGGCCAGAAGCTTATTAATAAACATCTGTCTTGCTCCAGGACTGTAGGATGCAAAATAAGAGCTGGTCCCTGCCCCAAAGAGCTATGGGATCATACAGAATTCCTCTCAGCAGGGCTGGGTAACGGCTGGTCCCCTGGCCCCGTGCTTTGGCCTGTGGGTTTTTTAAAAGGCACTGGACAAGGACAGAATTGGCTTGCAGAGTCCTGTCTGGCACGGTAACGTAATACAAATAGCAGTCTCTAGTTGGCAGCATTGGTGAATAGCCTAAATCAGTGACCCCTAGATCTCAGGGGTTCAAGAGCCAAATCAGGGATCAACATTACCCCAAAGAGCCGCAGTGTTGTGAATCCATTTTCATTTGCCTATATGTCCTATGTATATAGCTCATTCCCCCAGCAAACGAGTTAATAACTTAGTGCTATTCCGTGTTAGTCTGTATACAGCAAAAACGAGAGGCCTGTAGCACCTTTAGAGACTAACACATTTCTGCGGGCAGAAGCTTTCGTGGGCTGCACCCCACTTGGCCAGATGCATGAAATGGAAATCACAGATAGGAGGTATATATACATCCAAGGGTAAGAAACAGAACAGAGGGGAAGGCAAGTGCTAATAGTCAATTCAGTAGGGTAGATGAGGCCTATTTGCAACCATTGATTAGAAGGGAGAAAATGCGATCTAATCAACGGTGGTTGGGTCTAGGCTGCATCTACTCTGACTTCATTAGCAGGTGCCCATCCCACTGTTGTTTCTTACCCTTGGATGTATATATACAACTCCTATCTGTGATTTCCATTTCATGCATCTGCCCAAGTGGGGTGCAGCCCACGAAAGCTTCTGCCCGCAGAAATGTGTTAGTCTTTAAGGTGCTACAGGACTCTCATTGTTTTTTGTGCTAGTTGATATCTTAATTGGTTAATAACATAGTAACAGCATCCTGACTGGTGAATAATTAAATTGCACAGTGTTTTAATATCATGAGCTGCAGGAGACACATTAACGAGCCACTTGTGGCCCAGGAGTCACAGTCTGAGTGTCTCTGTCCTAAGTCGATTGTCCCGGGTTTGTTTGAAAAGCTTGAGGGGTGGCGAGTAGCTGCCTCGCAGTTCTGGCTGCAGCAGGGTTTCTGTGCAAAGCTGGATTGCGAAAGCGCGGTCAAATTCAGGTTCAGTTGGACAAACCCGGAAACGGCTGTGCTAGGTCAAACCCCGGGGGTGGAGTTAGTTTGTGATGGTCATTTGGTCAAGTAGTTTCTGAGATCTCGCCTCAGGCCCCCAAGGCCCACGTTAAACTTCTCATCGCTCTCCTTGCACCCCGGGGATGGAGTTGTGGTCAGTTCCACCGGCAGCTCCTGTTGAGCTCTAGATCTGGCTCCAAACCACCCCCCAATAATTGAGCAGCGATTGGACTTCGAGTTTGGTGCTGCAGAGCCACGTGCGAGGAGAGACAGACTGAAGCCAACCCCCACAAAATACCCTGTTGCCTAGGAGAAGGTGCACTGGGCTGGGAGCCAGCAGACCATGAGTTCAAAACTCCTCTTTTGACAACTGCTGTTAATATCTCTTCCAAGCTTCTATTATTCACCGAAGCCACCTCGTTCTGTCCTGGCAGAAAGGGGACCCCCACGGCCCTCTCCCGCAGGGAAGAAATCCAGTGAAGGTTACAAGGAGCACAGGGCACGGCTGAACCTGCAGTCTTCGCTCCAGATTAATCAAGCGTGTGAATAATTGTGAATGAGTTTTCATTTCACAAACCAGCCAGCAAGAAGATGTGGAGTGGGGGACAGGGAGGTGCTGGCTTGCCCTCAATTAACAAGTGAAATGAAAGGAGCTGGTGAAGGGGCTGGATGTTCAATGAAGTCCAGTTAAAAGCTTTGGTCAAATCCAGCCAGTGCTGACTGCTTAGAAGAGACCAGGATTGGAGGCTGTAGGTCAGAATAGCAGAGTTGTGGGGGGAGCCCAGGGCTGGGGTAGCAGGGGCTGTGGGTGGAGGTTGAGGGGCACTGGCAGAGCTGTGGGTGTTGGAAGCCCAGGGCTGAGACAGTGGAAGGATTGAGAGCAAGAAGGGCAGTGAGTGTTGTGGTGTGTGTGGCGCCCAGGGCTGGGATAGTGGGGTGGCGGGGGACTGTGGGTTGGGACTGAGGGGCACTGGGAGAGTTGTGTGAGCGAAGCTTTCGTGGCACTCCCTAGCTGTGGCTTCAGCCTGTTACCGAATTTAAGCATAAA
Organism: Mesoclemmys tuberculata; assembly: GCA_007922155.1. Classification (NCBI taxonomy): domain Eukaryota; kingdom Metazoa; phylum Chordata; order Testudines; family Chelidae; genus Mesoclemmys; species Mesoclemmys tuberculata. Next base: position 6,788,676 of record ML675652.1, read on the forward strand.
ATAGCATTCGCCAACTAAATATACATATATTTTTTTTTTAAGGAGAGAAATTGAAGTTAACTGAGTAAAAACGCAGGCGGCTGGGAGGCGAATTATTTCTCCCTTTTAATCTTTGCATGAATTTACGTGCTTGTGATCTGCATTTGCCTTTGAAACGAGAGGAGAATTTCTGATTGTGTTTCAGCATTTCCCGCCTACTTATCCTACACTAACTACAAAGCAAGAGCACCCATACAGGGGGGGTTTAAATGCCTGGAGCTCGGGGGTGGGAAGAAATCTCTGGCGTGTATTGAAGCTAGAAAACTGCGCTGACTTTCTCTGGGGACGAGAGTGTGTCTGGAGGGGGATGAGTCTTTGGTTCGTCGGTGCCGGTTCTTCTCTTGGCACCCACCTCGTTAGTGTCTGTGGGGTCGCCCTGCTGAGCTCCTGTTGACAGAACTGGGGAAGAGGGGGGAGGGGATACCAGCTGTTTATTGCGACTGTCTGCGTCACTTGCAAGCATTTGCCTGCAGATGCCATGTGATGCGAAGGGTTAAGTACGTGTCGGATGGGGGTGGTGGGCTGGGGGTCTCTCTGTGTGGCATATATGCCACATCAAGGGGATATTGCTGTACATCGTGCTGCTGGCCCCTTATCCCCAATATATTCCCATGAATCAAGCAGCACGTCTGGGCCCGGTTTAGTGAGGCAGTGGAAGCGTCTCTCCCCTGCGCTGCACGGTACCTACAGCTCCTGCCTTCGTGCCCTCAGGTCCCTGGGTCCTTGTTCTCAGTCTCTGATGAGACTGCCTCTTCCTTGCTGCATGGCTGACTCTTGACAGCTCCAGGAGACGCGCTGCAGTTGGCCGTTTTCTTTCTTTTTAAAAATATCTCCCCCCCCCCCCCCAAGAGAGACTGGTTTAGTGTATTTTCTGCTGGACGTTTATTTCCCCAAAGCTCTGCACAGTGCTCAGAGCTCTGGGTCGTGGCTGGCAGGAGGTGCTTGAACTGTGGTCAGAAACGGGCGCCTCCCCAAGGGGTGAATTTCCACAAATGCCGTGGGCCCAGCCTCCCTTCGCTGCGGGCACCGGGCAGAGTTTGCTGGCACAGAAAGAAATGGCGATGGCCAATAGGAGTCGGGGGCCCAGGTGTTTGAGGTTGCACCTCCCTGTCACGGCCACCATGCGGAGCCAGACAGGACCATTCGCTCCTGGAGAGATCTCTGTCCCGTTCCTCCTGTGCGGAGCCCTCCAGCTCGGGTCTGGCTAGTGTCTAAAGGCGCTGTTTGGCTGGCTTGGCTCTGCTGCGGTTTGTCAGCCTAGACAGGGCTGCATGGGGGATCTGTCTGCCTTGGCGGCCGATGTCCAAGAGCTCTGTTCCCACGGACTTTTTTTTTCCTTTCCTGCGGGCAGGCCAGGGCCTGGCTGAAGTGAGGACTCCTGGAGTCTTCTCTTCGTGGCTGTGCCCCATTCTTGCTGTGTGTGTGTGACCTCTTTCCCCATCCTCCAAGTGGCTGCCTCGTTTCCCCTTTTGGGGAAGTGCTTTGAGATCCCAAATGGAAAGAACCTGAGGGAGGCTGGGCCAGATTTTCAACGTGCTCAGCTCCCTGTTGAGAACAATGGGAGATGGCAGAGGGGGAGTTCTCCATTGTTCTGCTCCGCGGGGGAGGAGTTCTCCATGGTGAGCGTGACTCCTCACGTGCCAGCAATGGGAAGGTACATGTGAGGGATCTTCCATTCCCGCTGGCCTGTCTCTGGGTGTCAGCCTGACGTAACCCCTTCCCCGGCTCTGACATGCCGACCATCTGGGCTCTTTGCTGATCCGCTGGACCGTCGCTTCTGTGCCAGCCCCACGCTGCGTCCTCACCTCTCGCCTGGCAATGACATCGTGGCTGCCAGCTTCTGTTAAACACCTTCCCGGTGCCAACCGGTGCACAGATCGTGTTGTGGGCTGGGAGCTGCCCAGGTGGGGAGGTGGGATGGAGAGGGTTCTGTGTTGGCCAATGGACCTCTGCTCTGTCTCTATTTTCCCTCTTCTCTGCCGGGCTGTTTGGGCAATAAATCCTGCTTGAATGATGCTCATCGAGTGCCCAGCCGTCCGCTGGCCCGTGCTGCCAGGTGGACTGGCCATCTGGGCTGCCACCTTGCCCACCACACCTGGAGTGCTTCCCATGTCCAGGACGGCTGCTCTGGGGTTCCACTAACCCGTCTTAGCGGAGAACTCCCTTTGGAGGGGTTGGGGCAGGTGATTCACGGCCCCTGCCCTGGTCACTCCATTGCTGACTGGTCTGGGGAGGAGATGTGCACTGAGAGCAGCCGAGGGGCATTGCTGTGTTTTGAGATGCTCATTTTGAAACTCTTGCTGAGTTTGTCTCTAACCGATCTCACGATCGGAGGGATGGTCGCTGTTCTCGCTGAGATCTGTGCTAGAGACCACGCCGGCTGGGGCTGCGGGCCCATGAAGTCGCCCTTCTGTATCTCCACAGGTTTTCCAATCCCAGGTTACCCACCAGGGCAAACTTGCCCCTGTCCGGTGGGCTTGGCTCTTCAGTAGCTTTGGGCCACAGCTGATCTCAGAACCACCCCTTGGCCATCACCAGAGACTAGGGCTGGGGGAAACGGCTTCCCACCCCTTGGATGTTTTTGAGAGTTCAATGTTTCTTCTCATCTCGAACAGGGACGAAAAGTCCAAATCTTGAAAATATTTGCAAACCAACCTCCGCAAAAGAATTCCCATTTGGGTGAATGGCAACGTTTTCTTTTTATTTCAGCCTTTTTTTCCTTTTAACTTTTTGGTCTAATAAGCTTAAATTTCCGAACAAAATGTCATTGTGAATCAGGAAAGCTCAAGCTTTTCCTGGTTGGAAAAGGTCAAAAGGAAACATTTCAACACTTTCGAAACTCTTTCCCCATTTCTCCGAGAGGGGAAGTTCCTTGGTTCCAGCCCGGCTACGCCAAGAGTTTTGGTTTCAACCAATCAAAAATTTTCAATGAAAAACATTTGACTGAAAAATTCGCACCCGCCTCAAGCAGCGACCGTGTGGAGTGGGACGCCCATGCGCCGGTTGCCCTGGCAGGAAACTGATGGCGGCCAGGCTGATACCTCTTCTGGTGATCTGGGAGTGGGGCACCTGGATCGGCCGCAAACAGAAATGATTCTGTGGAGGAGCTGGTGGATGCAGGGAGGCTGACGCAGGTCGTGCTGTGACAAGCCGATCCCTTTACGCTTGCCCAGAAGGTTGGCGCCCCGAGTGCGTCAGAGTTGGAGCTGCTGCCTGTGGTCATGAAAACAAGCGTGTGGTGCTTTTTTTTTTTTTTTTTCTTTTTCAACCTGTTAGCTTGGCCAGAGCAGCCAAGATCTGGGAATAGCAGCCTAAGTCTCTTCCTCCTTATGTGCCGTCCCCAGAAGGCGATGGGCCTGGACTGGTGTCTAGGGTGGGATTTGGCCTGGTGGGGAAAGGCCATCAATGGGGCTGGGTTTGCTGCGATGGCAGCTGGAAACCCCCCTCGTCTCTGGCAAGGGGAGCATGACTGCTCACGGGGGGACGGAGCTGCCCCCCAGGTCATTTTCACCATCGTGCCGTTTGCAGAGCGTCCAGTGGGAGGGTCCGGTGACTCCGCGGCTTGCATTCGTGGCACTGGGTGCGCTGCCTCCGTGCTGCTTCTGGCCGAACCCCAAGGGCTCGGTTTACAGAGTGGTCCGCTCCAGCGGGCCTGTGGGAACCGTGGGCGCTCAGTCCTCTGGAAATGAGACCCCCAGCAACTATCTGGGTGGAGCGTGGCAGGTTCTGTGCTGACAGGTCCCACATCAGCTCTCCACGCTTCTGTGCTCAGGGATGCACGTCCAGCGCAGCCAGGACCATCTCTCTGGCATTTCTGGCAGAGGGCGCCCGCTCTTGCCTCAAGGCTAAACTGGAGACAAATCCTCCCCACCTTTCCCCTCAGGGCCATACCCCTCCGAGCAGGAACAGCATGGCAGCCAGGACTCCTGGGTTCCATTCCCAGCTGTGCCACAGATTTAGTGATGGGCCTCTGGTATGGCTCCCATCGAGCTCACGGGGCGCTGGAGGGGCCAGTGATGGAGTTTTGGGCAGATTCCTTCCCCATCTGTAGAATGGGGCTCGTGACAGTGTTTCTCACCCCCCTTCCCCCCCTCCCCTCCCCGGGCGCTGAGGTTTTACCATCCAAATACCTGTGAGTGCTCGGGAAGGGCTGAGAGGACTTGTTCCACCTGCCTCTTCATTGGAGATTCCCCCTGCTCTCCCCTTCCATTCGGAGTCTTGGCAGCGGGCGCTGCTTGGAGACGGGTGCGTGTGTTACAATCGATCCTTAATGAGGGGCTGGAGAGGGAACAGATGATAAACCAAGGCAACGCTTCTGACTAATGCAGCAGAGGCCGTGGGAGACCTCACCTGCGCTCTGGAGTCACCCGCAGGGCTGCAGTACCTGTCAGACTGGGTGCACCTGTTGGCAGAATTCCCTCAGGGCTACCTGGAGGCGCAGGGAGCTGCCCGCACAGAGTACATGTTGCAGGGTTAGGGCTGCCACTCCTAGCTCACTGTCACTGCCATGGAGGAAGTAGAATGGGCCTGAAGTCTTTGTGTCAAATCACAAGGCACCTGCTTCGATTGTATTAACAAAATCCCCGGCCTGATTAAAGGGACTGGCAAAGGGGGAGAGCGGGGGCTGGTTGAAAATAGAACGTGTTCCCCTGATTTGCTGCTTCATGGTGGAGAAAAGTGACAGGTCAGTTTATATATATGCATGTGAGCTCTTTGGGGGCAAGGACCCTCTCTTAGTTCTGTGTTTGTGCAGCACCTGGCACCATGGGGGTCCTGCTCCATGAATGGGGCGTCTAGCAGCTACAATAATACAAAGGAATAGTAATAATATACACTTGCCTGTCCTGTTTCTCCAGCACAGAACAGCTCATAAGTACGTGTGCGTATGTGTTTGTTTTCTGCTCATTTGTCGTTCTTTAGAAATACGAGATGCCGGTCTCTCCTGGGTTTGCTAGGGGACTCGTCGGATGTCTCAGAGATGTGGATTGTGCGCTTGCGTGCTGTGTAAAGGGAGGGAAGGGTGGGTTTTTAATCTTAAACAAAGACCTCTTTTCTCCTAAGGGTTTCTCAGTCATTTGAATTAAATTAACCAGACCCAGATCCAAAGATTTATAAATAGAATAAAATAATAAAAACCTGTCCTCTGAAATGCCAAGGTTTTTCTGATGTGTCTTATCACCTGTAGAGTTTTGCATGAAAGACGGGCCTGAATTTCAACACAGGGGAGGGTTCTAGCCCCCCTGGACAAGAGAAGAGCTGTTGCTTTGGTGGTGGTAGCAACACATGCGGAGTAATGCTTGCTGTCATGTGTAACTTATTTCTTTTGAGCTAAGAAACAAACATGGAAATTAGTTGCCAAAAACTGTCACAGACTCTTTAAAATCGGCACTGTTAAAATTACACAGTTGGGAGCAGAAGGGAATTTGTCAGGGTATCCCGCAGATATGCAGCATCTTATGTTCTTGGGGTATGGTTTAAACAGGTGGCGAATGCCTGGCTGTTCGTGGCATGCAGCGGGTGCAGCTGAGTTAATGTTAACTTTTGGAGCCTTATTGTTTGCGTTTCCTGAATTCCTCTTGTGATCTCTGCTTTGTTTCCTAACCCGCGAGACTGCGGCAGCGCCGGCTATGCTGTATTTAAATAGGGGTACATGTGAGCCGTGGACGAGATGGGAGATGAATGAGGCCAGGGAAGCCCCATCTCCAGCGAGTTACCTACTGGGCTGGTGAGGTGAAGCGAAGCAGTGAAGGGAGAATTGAAATGAACCATGCTGGGCCTCCTTCGCAATCCATCCTACAAAGGAGATCTCCTCTCGTGGGATGCCCTTCCCGTGGGGATTTGGGGAGCCGTCGTCAATTCTTTTGGTTGTCCCTAATCTGAACTCGTTCACCAAGCGGTGGGATTTTTTTCCTCAGTGCCTTCTGCCCTTATTTATTAATTCCTTCATAAAGTAGCATTACGCCCAGTGGTGACTGACTTACAACGTCCCACTTATCTCCCGGTAACACCCACTGCACGGACCCCTGAAGACGGGTGGTCCTGGCAGAACAGCAGCAATGAAACCGATTCTTGGAAAGAGACGTGAGGGATGTATAAACAGGCTTGAAATAAATGGGAAAAGGCACAGAGGGGCTTGCTGGGGGGTAGGGGCATGGGGAGGGAGGGGGAGCAGAGCGGTATGTCTTTCTGAGCTACAAAAATATTAAATAGTGACAACCCGCTGGAAAAGAGCTTGGTCCCTGTAGATGGGAGAGGAGCCTTGCAGTCAGCTCTGAGCCGTATTGTGGGACTCGGGGGGAAGGAGGAGGAAAGATGGGGCCGCTTATCTCCTGCGAATCCCTGCTTCAGGCAATTTTGCAAACAGCCTCATTTTCTCCTTGGCCCTGGGCTGAAATCCTTTCTGCCAGTCACAGGCTGCTGGGATGAGGGGCTGCAGGAACGCTGGGTTGCCACTGGGCCTTATTTGTGGACTGGGGAAGGAGCAGATTCAAGGATGGCGTCGTTCCAGATGGGGACTTGGAAGTGTAGCCCGCCTGCCAGGTGCTGTCAGCAGCGTAAAGAGCCGGGTTCAAAACATGGGTGTTCCTCTTAAACTCACAAAACAAAATGGGCGTCTCTCGAGGTGGAGGAGGGAGCAGAGAATAAACTCCGCAAGAGCAATTAATAAAGCAGAGCCCTCTGTTCCGTCAGGCGCCCTGCCCCGGGGATCCTGGCAGTCGGCCGGGCCTCCGTCTGCCCCTCGGGGTGGGAGGCGAAGGAGGCGATGTACGCCAGCATTCCCAGCTCCCCAAGCAGTTTGCTGTCCAGAATCCTGTGGAGGCAGGTCCGTCTCCACCCGCAAGGAAGGGCTGGGAAAGGCCGGCTGGGAAGTAGCTAGAGCTGAGGGGCTGGGTAGAGACACCCTCATGGGAGTCCCGCTGCTAGACAGCTGCTGTCTGCAGCTTCAGCCGTATCAGTGTCTGCGCTGCCTGCGTCCTCCCAGCTCCCTCCCTAGGGAACCTCTGTCCATCCCGCGTTCCAAAGCCGCTCTTCTTCCTGTTCACCAGCAAGGGTCAGTAGCGAGCTTCCACCTGTCCCGGGCTTCAGGCCCCAGGGTTTATAGATGCTTGGGCTCGTTTCTCTCCTAGCTATAATAGCTCCATTGCCTCTGGATTTGGGGGAAGACGTTTAGCATTGCAGTGGGCAGGGGTGTGTGTGTGTGTGTGGGAGAGCACTGTTGCCTTCTTCTGCATGGGACTAGAATTACTCAACCATGTGTCATGAGCCTTGCACTGTTGACAGCTGATGGGGATTCTCCTTTAGCTCGAGTGGCAAGGGGCTGGGGCTTTTGGACCAGGCAGATCCAGGCTCTGTCATTGCCAAGTCCTGATTGTTCACGGTGAGCAGCACAATAACAACTGTGAAGTCCTGCGAGGCCACAGATTTGTTACAGCCTCGTGTTTCCAAGGTGCAGGGTGACTCATTTCACCGGATGACGGAAGCTGCGGCTGTCATGTGGCTGGCACTTAGCTGGGTCTGTTTCTGTGCCACCGCTTCCAGCCCTGGGTTAAAGGACAGAAAGGCTGATCTCTGCGCCCTAAGGCCACGCGGACTTGGGGAGAGTCCCATTACCCTCTTAGCATCTTTCACTACTTGCTCCTCAGGGTCAGCCTCTCTCTCTCTCTGAGAATTTGCTCTAGCTCCCTGGCTTCAAAGAGTCCAGTTAAAGGCTACCTTCGTCCTGAGATGCCATGGGCATCACAGCTCTCCAGGGACACTCTCTCCTGCCCCTTCACATCTGCCTCCATCCAACCCCAACACTCCCAGCCCGTGCCACCGCCAACCACTGTGGTTGCACTCCCAGCTCTGGGTCCCGCTTGGAACGGGATTGGTCAGCTTCGAGCGTGAGTGCCCCTGCATTGGCTGACTTCTTGATGCAGTGGGAGGGTCCGTTCCTAAATCGTTTCAACCATCAGCTGTCAATCCGGGTGTTTGACGGACAGGCCGGGCCGCTCACCCCAGTGGCTCTGGAAGAGCTAACAGAGGCAGGACGTCTGTCATGTCAATGGTGTCCGGACTACAGCACGGGCTGCTTGACTCTCATTTCTCCCCTCTGCATTCGGGGATCATGGTAGGAACGGGATGATACCCCGCCAGTTATAGGGGGATGTCCTACATGCCTGTCTCTGTCTGCGTCTGCACCAGCCTGGCCGATCCGGCTTTGAGTGAGCCCAGCACCCAACACTTTGGAAGATTATTAATTCCTCTCTGCACCACCACAAGCGTCATGGCCTCTGTCCCTCCCCAGCCCATTAACCCAGGGGAAATAGAGTGATTGTTTTGAGTGACGGCAGCAGTTGGGTCCACCTGTATCTGCTTCCAGCAGCCTCCAACTCCCCCGAACACCTGCCCCCTCCGTGGCTCAGCCCGCACAATCCAGCCCCATCCAGCTCTTAAATCAATGGTTTCAGGGTGGGTTTTTTAAGACAATCTACGGGGAGGTGGCGAGTTAGTGCTGCCTCCCATGGACCTGCCTGCAGGAGGAAGTTTGGGGGGGGAAACTGTAATAAGGCTTTTAACTCCATGAACTGGCTCCGAGAGCCAGTTGGCACATGCTCCAGGGGGAAGCCGGGGTTTGCAACTTACAAGGGGATTTATTAGAATGTGGAAGGAGCGCGGGAAAGAAATTCACCCTTTAATTTAAGTAGCTTGCCCATTGATCTACCAGTTAGAGCATGCAACTGGGAGGCAGGACGCCAGGGTTCTGTTCCTGGCTCTGCTGCTACTTGCTGTGGTCTTTGCTGGTTTGTGCCTCAGTTTACCCCTCTGTCTTATGGGGGTAATGTAAAATGCCCTGTGGTCGATGGATGGGAAAGCACTGGTGTTCTGACAGCCCCGGGCTCCCAACAGGGTGCTGTGTGTTGCTATGACAGCTGCCCGTTTCTGGGTGGTGCTGCTGTGGCTAATCTGCTGCTTGGGGCGGGAAGATGCCATGTGGAAATGTATATGGGGCAGTGGGTACTGAATCATATAGGCTCTGCCAGGCTGCTGTAATGAATTCAGGAGCGCATGTTGCACAGGCTTTGGCTCTGGCTGAGGCAGCCCTGTGTGCCCCTGGGTGGCGGGCTCATGAGGGTTGGAGGGTGGCTGGGATTTGTGGACTCCATCAGAAAAGCTGAATATCTTTCCTGTCTGGGTCCAGGCCAAGCCCAAGAGAGAGCCCGTGGACAGCCTTTGCCTCCATTGCCCACAGTCCACCGTGGTCCCACTGTCTTTGTCTCTTCTGCCCTTACTTTGGCCGTCCCTGTCCAAGTCCAGCTCACCTCCTGTTGTAGCCAGGGCGGGGAGTTCAGCAGCAGCCTGTTGGACAGACTTGAGGACTGCTGCATGCCAACGCAGAGGACGGGGAGGAGCGAGAACAGGACTATCCAGGATGTTGAGGGTGCCTTTGTGGTCGAAGTAGGGTGCTGGCGCTCAGGAGATCTGCCGTCCATTCCCTGCTCTGCCACAGACTCTCTGGGTGACCTGGGTGAGTCACTGAATGTCTTGGTGTCTCGGTTCCCAGCTGTACAGAGTGATGCTAACCCTGCCTTTCTGCCTTGTCTAGCTGGATTGTAAACTCTGGCTCTGGGCACCCCGCCCAATGGGGCCCTGATCCTGGAAGGGGCCTGTCGGCCCTGCTCCAGTACGAGTCAGACATGCTGCAACCAGCTCTGTGTTCGCAGCCCTCGCTCCATTGCTAAGGCTCGCCATGGGCTGCCTTTGTGCTAGCAAAAGCTGCAATGGTTTCAGTGACAGAGGGGTGGGGTAGAGCTGCCCTGTTCGGCGGCGCAGCGCCATGGGACACTTTATGCAGATTTAATACAAGTTGTTACTAATTTGCATATAGCCATGAACTCTGGTTTACAGACGCAGTGTGGATTTAGTGCAGGTAGAAGACGGTGGTGAACAAAACCCTCCATTTATCTCCAGAGCCGGTTTACTCCCCCGCCCCCCCATTCTGGGGGACACTCCTCTTGGTGTCATTCCAGCCGGGCCGCTTTGCACCTTTCTGCCAAGGAGGCCCATGAGTGTAAAGCCCTGGGGCGAGTTTGTGATGGGGGAGCTGGAGCTGAAACCCACCAAATTCATCTCACCTCAGAGCCACTCATCAGTTTTCAGGTGGGAACAGTTTATAATCCCTGCAGAGGGGTTGAGTCCGATGATGACTCATGAGGCATCCAGTCCCTGCTGGCGCTGACGTTCCACCCTCACAGGAGCTGGCTTTATAGATTCATGGGTTCCAAGGCCAAAAGGGCCCCCTGTGATCATCTGGTCTGACCTCCCGGGTAACCCTCAATCATGCCTAGAACAGAGCTTTGAGAAAAACACCGCGTCTGAACTGAAAAATTGCCATGGCACTTGGTCATTTGTTCCAATAGTTAATCATAGAAATGTGGGGCTAGAAGGGACCTTGAGAGGTCATCAAGCCCAGACAATTGCCCTCAGGGAGGAGGAAGCAAACCTGGACCATTCCTGGCCGGTGTTTGTGCAACCTGGACTTAAAAGCCTCCCATGATGGGATTCCACAACTGCCCTGGGAAGCCGAGTCCAGAGCTTAAATACCCTGAGGGTGAGAAAGTTTCCCCTCATATCTCACCGAAATCTCCCATGCAGCAGATTGTCTATTATTTCTTGTCCTACCTTCAGTGAACATGGAGAACACCTGATCTCCATCCTCTTTATAACGGCTCTTTTTAACATAGCTGAAGACAGATCAACACCCCACCCACACACACACCTCAGTTGTCTCTTCTCCAGACTTAACATGCCCAATGGTTTTTAACCATTCCTGTTTATAAGTCAGGTTTTCTAAACCTTGTATATTTTTTGTTGCTCTCCTCTGCACTCTCCAGGTTTTCCACATCTTCTCTGAAGCGGGGTGCCCCGAACTGGACACAGCACTCCCGCTGCGGCCTTCCCAGGCCGAATAGAGCAGGACAATTACCTTCCATGTCTCACCTCCAACACTCCTGTTCATACGGCCCAGAATCATTTTGGCCTTTTTCACAATCGCATTCCATTGTTGACTCAGTTTCACTTTATGATCAACAATGTGGTGCAGTTGTAGAAAAGGCTAATATCATTCTGGGGTGAATGTAATATAAAATTACCCTCACTGTTAAAACACGTAGGCCTTCTTTCCAGCCTGTCTAGCTTCAATTTCCATCCATTGGATAATGTTCTACATTTCTCTGCTAGACTGAAGAGCCCATTATCAAATATTTGTGCCTCACGTAGGTATTTATAGACTACAGTCAAGTCACACTTTAACCTTCTCTTTGTTAAGCTAAATAGACTGAACTCCTTGAATCTCTCACCACAAGGCAGATGTCTAATCTAATAACTCTTGTGGCTCTTTTCTGAACCCTCCAGTTTATCAACATCCTGCTTGACTTGTGGACAGCAGGACTGGACCCAAGATTCCAGCAGTGCCAAATAAAATACTCTCTACTACGCGACATTCCTATGTTCCTCGCATTAGCCCTTTTGGTCACAGCGTTGCACTGGGAGCTCATGTTCAATTGATTACTCTCCGTGACTCCCAAATCTGTTTCAGAGTCTCTGCTTCCCAGGATAGAGCCCCCCGCCATCTTGCATGTTATATGTTCTACAACTCCATTCTTTGTTCTTAGATGTATACATTTACATGCCATCATATTAAGACATGCTGGCCTTGCTCCCCGGTTCAATTCCCGACTGCCGCAGGCTCCACGGGTGACCTTAGGCAAACCACTGCGTCACTCGGGGCCCCTCTTCTGCTTCGGCCCTGACCCAGTAACCACTTGGGCACTTGTTTTGCTCTACTCCGGTGCGTCGATGTTTGCAGGGTCACCCCCGGACCATGGGCCCGTCTCTGTTCAGCTGGGAGCAAGCAGCCCCCTCGAGCAGATGGACCCATGATAGCAGGGCTCAAGCTAGCGCACACGTGTGCTGGCTTCAGCGAAAACTCAGGCCGGCCACTCGAGCCCAGGCCGAGGCGCTGGGTGGAATCGAGACCCTGAGCTGCAATGGCCATGCTGCTGGTCTTCATGTGCTGCCCAGATGGGAGGCTCGCTCCTAGCTGCAGTGCAGACGGACCCTACAGGTCTGTGCAGCGCAACGGGGCCCCAATCTTAGCGGCAGCTCTGGGTGCTGCTGTAATGCTGCTGCCAATCAGCTGTTTCCTAAGCCCCATAGAGCCCGGGGAGATTCCTGCTAGCTCGGGGGCAGGAGGTTCTGCAGTCCTCCGTGGGCACAATGAGAAGAATATTTATAACGTGATATAAGGGATGGTGGCCGGCAGTTAAGGGGGGACAGCCCCAGAGCACCCTCCCTTGAACTGAGATTAATGCAGATTTGCTGGTGGTTCTGCTGAACCCAGTTCATCATAGCAGTGGTTCTGTTGAGCCGGGAGAGCATCGTGGGGCAGCCTGGCTACATGCAAACATCTCTTCGGAGTCCCCTTCTCGCCTCCAGGGGAGGCCATTGGCTTGGTGGATTTGGAGAAAGAGGGAAATAAGCGGCCGGGGAAGGTGCTAGCGTTTTGTGCTCTCTTTACTCTGTCAGTAGCTGCTGCTGCTTTTATTTTCGAAGGGTGGCAGCGGAGCATAGAGATTCATAGCATCAGGTCTGAGAAATATCCCCCCCCGGGGGCTCAGCAGGGATTTGGGGGTAAAATGCATTTCGTGGGGTGTTCCTTCGGAGGTGAAGCCGCACACTGCACTTTGAGCTCGCTCTGCCCCAGTGCAGCTGAGCTGTCAGACAATGCAGCTGCTGCTTCCACACGGCGAGGGCATGGACGTGACACCCAGCGAGAGGGCCCCAGGGCAGCGATCAGCAAAAGCTGCAGGGCGGGATTGTTCCCCTGGGTGGGGGTCCAGCCCAAGATCCACATCTCACCAGTGCAGTGTGGGTGTGTAAAACTGCTTTGCACTAGTGTGAGTGGCTATGCAAGGGGCCGGGTGATGGTGAATTGGAGCCATAAATGTCCCATCCTTTTTAAGCATCATGCTGAGCTCTTGGCTTCTGAAATACCTTGAGGCAGTGAGTTCCACAGGTTAATAATATTATGGCCCAGATTCTCTTCAAGCATTGCTTGGTAGAAAGCAGCCCATGTGTTTGGGGAACAGGAGTGCGTGCCTAAGGGAGCTGGTTATGGCTCGCTTATCTTGGAGTCTGGTCTCTGCTGGCCCTGGTGTAAACTAGGGGTTGCTCTGATTTATGTTGCTGGTATAAGATGCCTGAAAGATCCTTTACCTCTGTATCTTCCCCTCGAAGGGGTAGCTGGTGCAGGAATTGGCTCTGCTGGAGAGATCCTCTCTGCCAGGGGAATTATCTGCTGCCTGATTGTGGCTCCTCAGTGGGGAGCCTGACCCCACACGTTTAAAGATTCCCCTTGCACCGGTTTGTGCTGAGGTGCCTCTTTAATTCCTGGGCTGATCCATTGCGCTTGTCTCCTGCGAGTACAGGAGACAGATGTCCTTCTCTCTGCTCGCTCTCCCTGGGAGCCGGCAGCATGTTTCAAGCAGGCGTTTGCAGCCGGAGCTGTTCTGTGCCAGCTGCTCTGACGCTGGGGGCAGATGAAAGTCCGAGCTCGTCCTTGCTTGGAACGAGCTGCTCACTCTGTATTTGAAAAAGTGAAACTCGGAGAGCTGCTCAAAGGCTCTCTGTGGCCCAGGACTCCCGATTAAAGAGGGAAACATGCCCCAGCTTGGCAGCCAGTGCTTAATGCTGCGCTGCTGTCTAATGAGACTGCCTGGTCCCACGAGCTGCGTGTGGAAGGCTGCCTACAAATCCACCAGCGGGGTAGACTTGACTCAAAATCTGAAAGCCTCAGATCCCGTGTCATGGTCTGGCTCCAATCCACAAGCAAACAAGGGAGGGTGGGGCAGGATCCTGAGCAAGGGAGAAGAAATGGCATCTGGGTGTGGGGGGCAGTCTCTGAAAGCAGTGGGTCAGGATCGTTAGGGATGTAGCAGGCCAGGGAAATGTGCTTTCTGGTGCAGATCAGCAGCTCTGACAGGGTACAGGCAGCAAGTAGCCGATGGCACGGGCTCTGGGCAGAGACACTGTCTCTTCTGTTGCTCAGCACGCGCCTGCCCCTTGGCAAAGGGATCAGCAGGCTAGAAAGTGTCGGCCCTTAGTCCTGTCCTTGGAAAAAGCTGCAACCCTTGACCCCTGTGGGGCACGAAGCAGAGGGACCCATCCTGCGCAGCTGCAGAGCCCTGGGAGTTAACGGGGCCCGATGTCCTTGCGGGATTAGGTTTGGGGGTGAGCGCTGGGCACGTCCCAAGAGGGAGAGACTCCGCAGCTGCCGCGCCTGGGCCCGGAGGAGGCGCTGATGCTGCGTTCGTTGCCGATGCTAGTGTGCGGGGGAGAGGAGGAAGAGAGAGGGGGGATCTCTAACGGGGCTAAACCCCTGCACATAGGACAAAGGGATCGGCTTGTTCCAATCCACCACGTTCCAGCACCAGGAGGTGGCTTCAAAGCTACACCCCCGCAGGTGCAGTGAGTTTTTGTGGGCACACCAAGTTACTTTGGCGGCCAATAGCATGTGGGGAGCCAGGCTGGCTGCGGTTGGGCTCACCCCACTGCCTGCTGGACTGAACCGCACGGATCCTTGTCAGAGCAAAATTCACCACTAGAGATGGTGCAGAGGGGAGGAGTCAAACCAAGGCCCTGACATGCAGGATGGAGGGGCCAGTTCATCTCCCTCCGGTCCTGTAGCTACCCCCTGCCCTGCAGGTCTCACAGCTGGCCATGCTGCCAAGGCCCTTGCCTGGCACGCGGGAGACCCAGGTTCAGTTCACAGCCCTGCTACAGATGCCCTCTCCGTGCCCTTGGACGAGTCACTGCATTTCTCCAGGCATCAGTTCCCTGCCGTGGAACGATCCATCGTGGCTGCCTTGTCCAGCCAGCCTGTGAGCTCTCGAGCAGGGACTGTCCCCCTGTATCTGTGCAGCGCCTGGCGAATACAAACCCTAAGTGACACACCTACGTCCCGGTGCAGAGCTGTGGGAATGAGGCTGCGTATCAGGCCCCTATCGCTGCAGCGGCTGGGCCACTCCAGTCTCAAGTGCATTTATCTTTCCATCCCTTGTGTGGCTGGACAAGACTGTTATCCATGTGGTGCTGACGGGAACCGGGGCCCAGAGAGTCCCGGTGACCTGCCCAGGGTCGGTGTCTGTGCCTGGCTCTCCGGGGCCCCAGGCTCATGCCCTGATCACTGGGCCACCTTCCTTCCAAGCTGCTTCTCTCCCACCAAGTGACCGTGGGCAAGTTGCTCGGTTGCTTTGCCTGGTCATGCTCCAATGAGCACCCGTCGAGGCTCCGAGCTCGTCCGCTGGAAGGCACAGCGTGGTGCTGAGTGCCATTCGTGGGAAGGAATATGCCAGGATCCCAGCTGGCAGCTTGCACTCTCCGGTGGGCAACGGCGCTCTTCAAACCTGCTCTATCTGCTTGAGAAATTGCAGTCAGGCGGCCGCCAAGTTAATGAGCTGCCTATTAGCACCTTGGACAGCTGCCGTCAGCCCCTGCAGCCAGCCTGCAGTGAGGAGGTCCAACTGTGGCATGGCCAGGCTGCTCCGTGCAGCTGGAAGGGAATGGAGCAGGATCCGTGCCATGCCAGCGTGGCCTCTGCGAGGGGGCTGACTCCCACACAATGGGGAGTGCTTTGTTTCTGTAGCCCTCCACCCTTGTGCATCCCAAACTCTGTCCACACAGCCGTGTGGTGAGCAGCCACCTCTAGGGAGTGTGTATCTGGTTGGGGGGAGGAGGGCGAGGGAAAGGCAAGGGTACGGGCACCGTGGGGAAACTCCCACTCCATGGAAAGCGCCCCTCTTTGGTGCCCATGCGCCTCATGTGGGATGGTTGCGCTTTCTGGTCTCACTCGACTGACCCCCGTGGAATAAATTTGCAGCTCTACTCTGAGAGTGTCCGTCTGCACCAGCCCCCGTGGGACTCAACTCAACGCCAGCTCTCCATAGCCACTGGAGATGTGAATTGCTTCTATCACCGCAGTAGCTAGAGGCCCCCACTCAGATCAGGGCCCCATCGCGCCAGGCGCTGCACAGACAGAGTGAGAGACGGGCCCTGCCCTGGGGAGCTCACAGCCTAACCAAACAAGGCAAAGGAAGGATCTTATCCCCACAGCACAGAGGAGGGCCCAGAGAGATGCAAAGCCTTGCCCAAGGACACCCAGGGAATCAGTGGCAGAGCCAGGAATTGAACGCACATCTCCTGGGCACCAGACCGGTACCTCAAACATAAACCCAAGCCCAGCTGCTGTGCGCCATGTGACTGTGCATGATCTTAGAGCTAAAGATCTGGGGGTTGATCCCCATGGTGGGATCCCAGGGGGCTGTGGGTTGCGGGGCTCTATCAGAACTTGGGGTGGGGGGAACAAGCAGGCAGCGTGGGCAGGATCTCTCCCCTGAGACTTTGCACCGGCAGTGGTGAGATTTCACACAGGAGCCTGGGACAGGTGGCCAGGGCTGGCAGAGTGCAGGGAGCTGGGAGGGTTTTGGTGAGAAGCAACGTGGGCTGGATCCCGACCCTGAGCAGGATGGTTTTGGAGGAGGTCCAAAAGCATCGGGCTGGCTGGTGGAAGTGCCCGAGGATGGGCAGATATTTTCATGCTTCTCATCAATTGCTTAGGATTCCTTTCTTAAAGAACTTAATCTTGCTTTCGACATGAACTGATTCTCTCTCCAAGCTCGCTAATTGCCTAATAAATCTTTAAAGGGACCTTTTTTTTTTAACATACTAAAGCCCAAAAAGAAACATTTTGCCCAGTAAGGAACATGCAGGAGATTAACATCGTGGAGATAAACAGAGCATGGGGCAGCCCACGGCGTGAAGCTATTTCAGGCTGCAGCGAACGCAATTTACAGCGAAGGTCAGGGCAGCGGAGATGGTAATTAGGGTCAGAGAGTTAAACACATTCAGTGTCCATGAGCCCTTTGTAGGCCTGAGGAAGCACTGCTGAAAGTGGAGCGGGGGCTGATCCTGAGAGGGGCTGAGGAGATGCCTGGCTTTCAGTGGACCTGAGGATCTGGCCCAACGTGTCTCGGGGGGGGGCTTCCGAAATCCTCGGCTGCTCTTGAAAAGGTCACCCTTGATCTCTCCATTAGCCATGTGTCTAAAGCTAGGGGGTGGGACTAAGGCACCATCCTTCTGTAGCGGGAGAAGGGAGCCTCTGAATTGTCTGGCACTCAAGCAGAGACCCTGTGGAGGCAGTGATTCCTAGTGGCTAGAGCACCAGTCTGGCAGCTGGGAGGCCTGAAGTCTATTCCTGGCTTTGCTGCTGACCTGCGGGGTGACTTGGGGACATCCCTGTGCTGCTCTGTGCCTCAGTTTCCCCATTGGTCAAATGGTGGTATTGAAATCTGCAGAGGGACAGGACTAGAGAAGAGCTTGGGATTGTTCCGTACTGGATGAAAGACTCCAGGGACGGGCTGGTTATTGCAACATTGTTTGAATCCCCCGTAGCGTGTATAAAGTACATTCGAAAAGGCCTGCAGGAAACCGCTTAGCCAGTCAGCGTGCGCCTGGATGATAGTCTGGGCATCCTGTCCCCAGAGCAGCATGGGGGCGCTGGGGGTTCAGGAAGAAACGGGCTGATAAAGTGCCATCCTGCCTGTGCGAGGCTGTGACAGGCGCTGCGAGCAGTTGTTGGCCGTGAGAGTAGAGAGCGCTGAGAGCCAAATTTCTGCATTATTGTGCGTGAGCCTTTCCTGGAGTAGGAGAGGGGGAGTTTGGGAACATCCGTCGGGGTGGTTCTCCGGGGCGTGTTAGAGAGATGTGGCTAGTTTTGAAATGGACCAGAAGTCTCCTGCGTTCCTGAGAGCTGCCCCGCGTCTAGTGCAGGATCCGAGCCACTTCCCTTCCTGCTGGTGTCTCCTTTTCTGGCCAGGAGCTGCCTAGGGACACAGCAGGGAACCAGCTGGGACAGAGCGAGAGAACTACCTGGGGTACATTCTTCCTGTTCTAGGAGACCTCAGGGTGGATTTATTTAACTGTGGCAGGGACATCATTTGCAGACCGAGAGTATGTTTTTCAGGTTCACTGAGTCCTTTGGCAGAAGCGTGCGTGTGTGTGAGAGAGACGGAGAACGGGAAGGCAGGGGTTCCTTGTAACAGATTTGACACCACACACCAGCGCATTGGCAATCTCTCTGAGCTTCGCTGTTTGCCATCAAACCGCCTGTCACATTTTCGAGCAATTTGATGCTTTTATCTCTGAAGCCTGCTTGTCTGAGGCCTATTTCTGGCCCGGGTGGGCTGGGCGTGGGCGGCGCATGTCCCACAGGTGGGACCCCTCCTCTCGAGGCAGCCTGCGTTTCCGTGCAGTAGCTGTGAAAGATGAGCCAGCTGGGGAGTGGGACAGGTTGCTGGAGGAGCCGTGGCTCTTGGCTCAGCCAGGGCTCGCTCTGCGGACGTAAGTCAATTGGGATTAAACATAAAGGCGAGAGTGAGATGCGTTTGGGTCAGATTCTCCTGTCACCCGCAGGTGTCAGGCCAGCGTTAACTCTGCTCCTGTCCCCATGTGGGAATAGCCCGGCCTTGGGCTGCTGTGGGGCACTAAACTCCCTAATGTGGGCAAGAGCAAGCTGGGCTTGGCAGAAAAGGGGCTAAGGCAGCGGGCTGGCAAAGCTCTCGGGCAGTCTGCACGTGTGCTCCCACCTGTGGAGCTGGACCCGGGGCTGGGAAACGGACTGATGCAGTCCAGACCTAAGAGCAGGATACAGCTTGTTCCTAGGGTGATCTTGCTCCATTGAAATCCAAGAGACACTAGACCAAGCAGCCTCCCCTCCATCGCAGAGATGTCCTGGGTCCCCTGAAATCTGTGTCCTGCCCGCCCTTGCTGCTGTGTGGGGGGTGGAAGCTCTATGGTTCTCTATTACATCTTTGTACAGCACCTAGCGCAATGGGGCCTTCGCCTTTAACTGGGCTGCTAGGTGCTACCCTAAGACAGCTAGTACGTCCCCCACTGTGTGATTCCCCCCACAACAGGCAGCACCCAGCACGTCCCCGGCTGCCGGGAAACCCGTCTGCATTCTGGAAGCTGGGGCTTGCGGGGAGGAGGGGATCAGCATAGCCCATCCAGCGCTGGACTCCGTGGGGCTGTGACTCGAGCCTGGCTTGTTCTCTCTCCTGCCCCAGATGCCGTCAGGCCCTATCCCTGGCCTGGCTTGATGGGCTTCAGCCTCCTGGGTCACGCTGAGTCCGAAGAGCACTGAAGTCTCAGGCGCATTTTGCTCCCTGGGGGCCCTGCAGCTACCTGGTCTCTGAACAGCCAGGCCGGGTGCAGGGGAGGCTGTCCCCCCCCCCCCCAAGCTCCCCACAGCCGAGCTAAGCCCCTCAGCTCTCTGCTAACCAGCCCTGCCCGCGCACAAGCCGCAAGGGGCCCACGGCCAAGGCCACCAAACCGCCGCAAAGGGCGTGACACTGTCAGAGCGGAGACGTTCTCGGGGTGGGGGGAGCTGGAAAAATCCTCCCCCTGCCTCTAAACCGGCTGTCAGTGTCTGGGGCCAGCAGGGCCTTTTGCAAAGGCCTTGGATCAAGTCCTAGCTCCCTGCCCCTTCCTCTCCCCCCAGCCGTAACCTTAACCGCGCTCCTCTCTGTAACCTGCGGCGTGCAGAGTTTGACTGAAGCCCCCTGGGCTGGGCAGAGGGGGGTTGGGGTGGGGGGGAGCTGATGGTTTTGTTTAGTGGAGGATCTCTGGGTCTTGGCTCTGACCTGTCCTGGGGCCCCTGCAGTCCCTGCCCGGGATCCAGTGGCTGGCACCCGTTTGCGCTGCACAGCTGTGGCTCTCTCCTCTGGCTCACTTGTGATGGGCCGGGTCCCCCACGCCGTACAGGAGCCATGCTGCGAGCTCCTGTTTTCCTGGGGTGAGCTGGCACTACCTGGCACTCTCCGATGTACCCGCCGGGGCCAGGAGATGTAATTTCTCTTATTTAGAAGCTTGCTGGGTCTATAATTTAATGCCTGCTGGCCTTGTGCCACGCTGCTGGGGATAGGCATGGGTTGGCTCAGTCGGGGGAGGTTTTGGCAGCGCCTGGGCAGCGAGCGGCATGGGGGAACATACCCTGGCACTAAACGCTCACCAGCCCGGCTGTTGCATTCTGCCTTCGATAGCTCCCCTGAGCCAACGTCTGTGCCACGTGCTCTCCAGGCTGGCGTCGCTCCGGGGAACAGTGTTAAAAGCTTGGAAGGGGCTGGGGAGGGGAGTGTTGCCTGGCCTGGTAGGATGTGTTCTAGGGTCTCCAGTTCTCCTAGCAAGAGCTGTGACTGCTCAAGCTGGGTGCCCAAAATGAAGCTGCTTTTGGAAACGTGGCCGTGTGCACTGGGGTCAGTCCTGACATAGCAGGTGTGAGCGTGCCCGGCCAGCAGGTAGGGGTGTGTGTTCATGTGTGCGTGCCCAGCTGAGGAGCAGGGGAGCGTGGGGTGTGAACTTGCACAGCAGAGGGCTGTGTGGGTGTGTGCACAGGTGGGGGGGAAAGAAGAGGGGGAAGTGTGCACAGCTGGGGGGGTGTGGAGTGAGTGTGCCCAGAGGGCAGGGGAGGATGGAGGGTGTGCTGCACAGCCTCGGATGAAGAGCTGGAGCTGTGACTTTCCCAGGGTAACAAGTGTGGCTTGCGCTGCGCACATGGCTCCGAGCTGCCGACCCTTCCTCCTCCTCGGCCTAGTGCAGAACGAGCCCTGGTCTGTCCACGCACCACGCCCTGCACCCGTGACAAAGCCCGTTGTGTGTGGAGAGCGGCATGTGCGGGTGGGTTTTGTCACGCTGGCTGCGGTGCAGACGGCTGTGTGGCTCTTTGGTGGGTTAGGTTTCTGGGCTCTGCACCTTTACCTTTTTACAGAGCCCGCCTGTCTGCAGCCACTGCCGCAGTGCGGGGAGGCAGAGCTAATGCAGGGCAGCTGCAAACACTGCGCTCTCTCTCATGCGTGGAGACTTTACTTTTGTTCTTCCTTAGCCTGGTTTTTTGTCCCCCCCTGCCTCCAAAATCTAAAATAACAGCTGAGAGGGGATGGCTGCTCTGTGTGTGGGAATCCATAACTTCCATCCCTGCTGTGACCTGAGCAATCAGGGCAGGACAGAGTCATGCATCCCACCCCTCCCCTCCGGTGGCTCCCCACGTGGGGGGGAACCAGGATCCATGAAGGGCTCCCCTTATCTGGCTGCGATGGAGGCCACGCTGTTGCTCTCCTCCCCATCCATTTGTAGCAGTCCGGTACTTGTCAAGAAGCAGCTCTGCTCTGCAAAGCCCTGTTATCTCTTTAAAGGGGGAGTGGAGGAGAAGGAAAAAAGGAAGCCCCGGCTGCACTAACCAGCCTGAGTAATATTAATCTCCATGCTGCGCGGCGGGGTCTTTGAAAAGTCATTAAAGAGCTTGCGTGGCAGGTGGCTGCAGCCTGGTGCTAGCACCATCCCGCACGGCCCCTTCCGGGAGTTCGCCCGAACTCCACCACGAGCAGCAGCTTTGCCGTCTTCATTGGGAGAGTCTGAATATCTGTCGTAGGGTGATCAGATGTCCCAGTTTTATAGGGACAGTCCCCATACTCGGGGCTATTTCTTATACAGGCACCCCTCACCCCCCTCCTTAATCTCCACGCTTGCTATCTGGTCAGCCTCGTCTGTAGCCACCTGGAAGGGGGTAAGACTGCAGCTGACAAGCAACTGGCCCCTCGACGGGGGTAAGACCTGACAAGATCTCAAATCCTGAATGGCCACTGAACCTCGGGACATGCCAGCCCCAGCTCTGAATGCTGGGGAGTCCATATGAAAGTGCAGGGTGCAGACCCGCCTGAATTCTGGAGGGGCGTGTGCAACGCTAAGTGCACAAAGCACTGGCCATGCTAGGCAATGTGGAAAGGAGGCGCAACGTCAGAGTCCTGCTGCAGCCTTTCAGGATTTTATTGAAAGTCCCATGGTAGTTAGAGTCTTTCTTTAATCCCCAGCTCCTGGAGTCCTGTGATTATAGGAGAATCTCTGCTTTCCTTTAAACAAAAAAAATGTCTTTTTCTAGCCTCATCTTGGAAATGGGACCCCTGTAGGCTCAGAAACCAAAAGGGAGGAAAGAAACCCTAAAATATATTCTTTAAAAAAAATCTCATGGCAGCTGGGCGGGCTGGACTCATGAATTTTGAATGTCGGGGCTGGCCGGACTGCATCATCCCCATTTTACAGAGGGGAACTGACGCACAGAGCTGAGACGGGACTTGTCCAAGGTCCCATGAAGTGTCAATGGCATTGCTGGGGGAAACCCCTGCCATGGCTCTGTTGCTGTGTATCTGAGTGACTGTGCTCGGCGGCCGGTGGTTCTGCAGTAGCACTGGTGGGAAACATGGGCAGAGCCACATTCTCTCAGAACACGCAGTTCTGTCCAAATCAGGCCCGTTTTTTACTGGAATTTCATTTTGGAAGAAGATGAGGGGGGAGAGTTCCAGGAATGTAGAAATGTTGTGTTTTGACATCTGTGAAATGAAACATGTCAGTTTTTCATTTCGAAATTTTTGTATTATAACATCGTATATAACAAAATTTTAAAAAGTCTAAATTGAACCAAAAATGGGATCAACCCACAATGACATTTCCCCTCAGAATTTTTCTTTGTGGAGAATTTGGTAAGTTTTGGCTTTTAGAAACATAGAAACATAGGTCAGAAGGGACCAATATGATCATCTAGTCTGACCTCCTGCACAAGGCAGGCCACAAAACCCTACCCATACACATTTATAACAACCCCGAACCCATGACTGTGTTATTGAAATCCTCAAAAGTGAGATTTGAAGACCTCAAGCTGCAGGGAATACACCAGCAAGCGACACATGCCCCATGCTGCAGAGGAAGGCGAAAAACCTCCGGGGCCCCTGCCAATCTGCCCCGGAGGAAAATTCCTTCCCGACCCCAAATATGGCGATCAGCTAAACCCCGAGCATGTGGGCAAGACTCACCAGCCAGCACCCAAAAGAGAATTCTCTGCAGTAACTCAGTTGCTTCTATTCGGATCAAAGCCAAACATCCTCTCCCCCACGTGGTGCTGGTTTGCAGCAGTGGAAAGCGGCCCGTGACATAGCCCGGGCTGTGCAGGGCTCTTCGTGTGCAGATAAACACGTTAGCATCTGGTCTTGGGTCTCTGCTCTCCGCCAGATGCTGGATGCTGGCTTTCTACTCCCTTGGAGGCTGAGCCAAGCGAACAGGCTGCGTGTGTAGATTAGCTGGACTCTCTGGGTTGTGCTGATGGTCTGTCCCCTGAAGCGCACACCAGTTGCTGTTGGTGTTGCTTATCACAGGGTCCTACTCAATGGAGCTTTGCCAAGTAAAGCCCCCCTCCTCCGAGCTGATCCGGCGTCACTGGAGACAGAGTCTGAACTGGTGTTGGTTTGCGAGAGCCGTGTCCCTCGGCATGAGCCAGGCGACTACGATATAGACTTTTAAAGGACATTCGGTGAATCTTCGGAATGTATTAACCTTTCGCTGTATTCCCCTGGGGACTGGACGTTCACAGGGCTCTTTCTGGTGCAGCTGTAGGAGGGCATGGAACTAGGAGCAGTCATCTGTCATCTACTGCCACTGAGAACAGCCTCGCTCCATCGTCCCTGGAACCCCCTTTCAGGTAATTGAAGGCTGCTATCAAATCCCCCCTCATTCATCTCTTCTGCAGACTAAACAAGCCTAGTTCCCTCAGCCTCTCCTCATAAATCAAGTGCTCCAGCCCCCTAATCGTTTTTGTGGCCCTCTGCTGGTCTCTCACCAATTTGTCCACATGCTTTCTGTAGTGCGAGGCCCAAAACTGGAAACAGTACTCCAAATGTGGCCTC
The DNA here is from genome assembly GCA_007922155.1 of Mesoclemmys tuberculata. Lineage (NCBI taxonomy): Eukaryota > Metazoa > Chordata > Testudines > Chelidae > Mesoclemmys > Mesoclemmys tuberculata. The sequence continues at coordinate 6,812,540 of ML675652.1, forward strand.
GTCAGTGCCGAATAGAGGGGAATAATCACTTCCCTCCATCTGCCGGCAATTCTCCTACTAATGTAGCCCAATATGTCATTTGTCGCAAGTTGCAGTCGGGAAGGTCTAGGTTGGACATTAGGAAAAACGTTTTCACTAGAAGGGGAAACACTGGAATGGGTTCCCTAGGGAGGTGACGGAATCTCCATTCATAGAGGTTTTTAAGGGATGGTTTAGCTGGGGTTAGTCCTGCTTTGAGCAGCGGGTTGGACTCTTTACCTCCTGAGGTCCCTTCCAACCCTCATCTTTTATGATTCTAGGGCATCGTGAAGGGATCTAGTAATTAGAGCAGATGATAGGAAGCCAGGACTCCTGGACTTTCTCCCTGGCTCTGCCACTAAACTTGATGTGACCGTGGATCATTCAAATCGTCTCCGTGTGCCTCAGTTTTCCCATCTGTAATATGGGGGTAGCAGCTACCTTCTGGAGTATTTATGTTTATAAAGCAATTTCAGTTCCCTGAATGAATGTGGTAAAACAGAAAACCCAGTCTCTTGGTCACATGCCTTTCCCAACTCTGCCAGCCCTGGGGGATCTGTGTGCTGAGTTCCGTGGTGACATATGACAAACTGTGCTTGACAGTAACAATCACTGAAGCATGATTTCCCCCAAAGCACCTGCATCAACCCCTAGCACAATAACCCCACAAAAAGGCCCTTTACTGAGCAGTTAGGGTGTCGAGATCTTTCCTAGAGTTAGAGATTCTCAGGCGAGAAGGACCATTGTGATCATCTGGTCTGATCTCCTGTGTAACACAGGCCATAGAACTTCCCCAAAATATTCCTAGAACAGATCTTCCAGAAAAACATCCAGTCAGGACTGAAGTTATCAATGATGGAGAATCCAGCACAATCCTTGGTAAGTTGCTCCAATGGTTAATGACTCTCACTGTTAAAAATGTACACCGTATTTCCAGTCTGAATTTGTCTAGCTTCAACTTCCAGCCATTGCATCATGTTGTACCTTCCTTTGCTCTACTACGGCACCTGTTATTAAATATTTGTTCCTTGTATAGGTACTTATAGACTGTGATCAACTCACCCCTTAACCTTCCCTGTCTTAGACTCATGGAGTTCAGTTTGTTTAGTTTATCACTATAAGACACGATTTCTAATCCTTTAATCGTTCTTGTGGCTCTTCTCTGAACCCTCCAATTTATCAACACCCTTCTTGAATTGTGGGCAGTAGAACAGGATACAGGATTCTAGCAACAGTCACATCAGAGCCAAGCACAGAGGTAAAATAACTCCTGTAATCCTACTTGAGAGTCCCCTTTTTGTGCATCACAGGATCACATTAGCTCTTTTGGCCACAGCATTGCACTGGGAGCTCCTGTTCAGCTGATTATCCATCCTGATCCCAAATGTCTTTCAGTGTCACTGCTCCCCAGCATAGAATCCCCTCTAGAGTATAGTCTGCATTCTTTGTCTCCGATGTACACATTTACATTTAGTTGTATTAAAACTCATATTCTTTGCTTGTACCCGATCACCCTGAATCAGTGACCTGTCTTCTTCATTATTTATCTCTCCCCCAATTTTTGTGTCATCTGCAAATCTTGTCAGTGATGATTTTACGTTTTTTCTTCCAGGCCATGATAAAGATGTTAAATAGCGTAGGGCCAAGAACTGATCCCTTTGGGTCCCACTGGAAACAGACCATTGATGACCCTTAATGATCTTTGATGACAGTTCTCCATGAACAGTGACGTTTGGAGACCTATCAGTTAGCCAGTTTTTGGTCCATTTAATGTGTGCCATGTTAATTTTATATCATTCCAGTTTTTTAAACAAAATGTTGTGTGGTACCAAGTCAAATGCCTTAAAAAGTCTGTCTATTATGTCAACACTATTGCCTTTATAACCAAATTTGTAATTTCATCAAACAAAGATAAGTTAATTAGACAGGATCTATTTTCCATAATCCCATGTTGTTTTGCATTAATTACATTACCCCCCTTTAGTTCAGTATTAATCGAGTCCCATATCAGCTGCTCCATTTTCTTGCTTGGAATCGATGGCAGGCTGACAGGCGTATAATTATCCGAGTCATCCCGTTTGCTCTTTTTAAAAACTGGCATAATATTAGCGTTTTTCCAGCTTTCTGGCACTTCCCCAGTGCTCCAAGACGTATTGAAAATCAACATTAACATTTTGGACCATTCACCCTGGATGCTGTCACCTTAAGGTACCCTACAGTTTTTCATAGGCCATTGGGCGGGCCACGTACCATGTTGATTTGGTGGTCCAGTTTTCCCTGCCATGCTGTGGTTTGATTTTATTTGGCTGTTTGTTTGCACAGACCCTGCTCCAAGCCAGAACAGTGCAAACCTCTCACACATCCTGGGCAGCTGTTCACAGGAAGAGTGTTAGCCTTTGGAGTGCCTGACATAGGGACAGGGCGGTTTCTCCATCACTTGGGGTCTTTGAATTGAGACTGGTGTCTCTTTCTAAATGATGCATCTGGCAAGTGCTGGGCTCAGGGCGAGGATCTCCCGCTGGGTTCTTTGGCCTGGGCAATGCTGGAGCTTGGACTGGATGGTTAGAATGGGCCCTTCTGGCTTTGAAGTCTGAGATCTGTAGTTGTAGGCGTGTCCCTTTCACCATGCAGGGATGCAAGACTTTCTTGGCTGCCTTAATTCCCCCTGTGTTCCCGTGTCACGGGAGTTTTGTGTCCAAGGCTGGCAGTATTGCCTAGTGGTGATACTCTGAGCTATGTCATCAAGCTATGTGGCTGCCTTGCCTAGTGGCTAGAGTCAGAGGCAATGTCACCCAATGGCGAGTGTCAGCGACTGGGGTAGGGCAACCTGGGCCCACCTTGCTCCACCAGATTCCAACCCAGGATCCTTAAAAATAATGGCCCCAATACATGGCTAGGGGCGGCTGCCTGTACGTCTGTTCCCTGGTGTTGTTGGTGTGATTACAGGTGTGGACGCTTGTCAGTGTATGCTGCATGAGTGTGTCCCCCGTGGAGGTACTGTCTTAGCCCAGACAGCTCTCACAATCGAATGAATCGACACGACCACGGATTAGCTGAGCAACAAAGACACACGGGCCAGGTTTATTGCAGCTGAAGCACGATGAGACGCGACCTATAGAATAGCTACACTTCAGATCTGAGTGCTCTGTTACAACGGACTCGGCGCAACTTAACGGGACTTTCCGTTATCCCCTAGGCCAGACAGTCATTCCCTCAGACACCCTCTTTTATACATGGTTACAGACAATTTCCTTCTGCCCCCTTCGACATAGGTAGTTGCCACCCTCTTGACCTAGTCTATTACACCCTTTACAGGATTTGGACGTTTTGGGCAAAACAACTCTATTTATCGCCTTTTTAGACAGTTCTGTTCTCAAAGTGTCACTTTGGGGAGTCAGTTCTCTTTCTGGTGTCAGGATGTCTTGGTGCCTTCTGCACCTGTTGTGTATTTTTAGTAGGATTTGCATATTAGTAGTATTTTGGAAATGTGTATCAGCATTTTCTGCATGCCAGTTTCGGTTAGGGCATTAGTTCACAGGCTGGTTTCTGTTCACTTGGGTTTTTCCACTTAGGCCTTAATCCTTAGCCTGTTTTACAGGCCTTAAGCTCTCATTTCTTACTACACCTAGGTCATTTCCTACCCCCGCTTCTGTTCCTCCACGGCTCCCTCCTGAGGTGCCCCTTGGAGTCAAATTGGGTCACTCCCCGCAGCGTCTTCCCCGCCCAGCAGAGACTTGCTGTCCTCAGCCCCTGCAGTGGAGAGGCCCTGCAGCCTGACTTCGTGGCCGGTCCCAGCATTTGGAGCCCTGGTGGCTTCTCTGCAGCAGGCTGCAGCCCCCCGAGGGCTCCCCTGCTCGCTCTGCAGCCCCCCGAGGGCTCCCCTGCTCGCTCTCCTGAGCCGAGTGACTCCCTTTTGTACCCTCCAAGGGGAGCGTACCCAGCCGTGGTGAGGGGGCATGGCCTCCTGTGTCCAGAGCAGCTCTGTAACCCTCGTCCGACCACTGCCGAGTAGGCACACCCCGTCCCCCCATCTTGGGGGAGTGAGGGAGGCAGTGTTCGTTCCCCTCCCTGCTCCCAGCACTTCTTGCAAACCCAGATGTGGGGCTGAAACTGCATCTGGTTTAAGATTGCATTATTGGGATTGCCAGCTCTTCGGGGCAGGTACTGTCTCATGCTCTGCGGTTGTGCAGCACCCAACACCCTGCAGTCCTGGGTAGAGGTTCCAGGGCACTATGGTAATACACCTAATACCGTACAGCACCCAACACAATGGGATCCTGCTCCATAATTGGTGCTCATAGGTGCTACTTTATTACACCCAATAAATAACATACAGAATCTATCTTAATCCAGTCTGGATCCATGATGGGGGCTCCTTGGCATTATCAAAATACACCTAGTCATGTGCAGTGTCCAGCACAATGGGATCCTGGCTCCCAGGCACTACCAATGTACACCTAATAAATAATGTACAGCCCCTAGCACACGGGGTCCTGGTTCATGACTAGGGTACTACCGTAATACACATCGGCAATAATAATTTTGTGTCATTAATTACAGCACTAGGGGTTAGAGATGGTTTGGCTGGGGCTGTCCGGGATTGCAGCTGGGTCCTAGTGTGTGTGTTTTGGGGGGTGGGGGCGTTAAAATGGGCGAATACTGAGCACTCTCTTACAGCTGCACCGATGGCATTGCTGCTGTGGGTTCGTGTTTCTGACACATGCTTTGCACAAGGCGACTGTGGCTAAAATCTCAAAGGCAGCCTGGTGAAGAGGCAACAATCAGCCTTCGGCCTTTGTGCTCGGGGCTGAATGGCTGGAGGAGAGAGAGTGTTTTCTGCTCATTTGCCCATCCGCAGTATGAGCAATGTTGAGGTGCTTCATTTCTGAGTCTTCTTGGAGGTGTCCTTGGAGCACCCAGAAACGTGGAGTTTGCTCTTTCCAGCTCTCCAGCAAAGACAGGACAAGGTCCAGGTGCTGGAAGCTGAATTTCAAAAGTGGAAATATGGCACAAACGGCTAGCAGGGTATTTAACCATTGGAACAATTTGCCAAAGGGCTGTGGTAAATATTTCAGTACTTGGAGCCTTTAGGTCGAGACTGGATGCCTCTGGGACTTATGCTATTTCCATGGGTGAACCTCTGACGTGTTATGTGGAAGGTCAGATTAGGTGATCAGAATCTGTGTCTGTTTCCCCATACCTAAAACGAGGAGAATGATAGTTTGGAAAAGTGCCTGCAGATGTTCAGATGAAGAGTGTGATAGAAGAGCTAGGTATTATTAATGATTATTATAATGGTCTCTTCTGGCCTTAAATTCTCTTTATGAACTTTACAGATTTTTTTTTTCCTCCAGAGTGGGCGTTGCATGTCGGAGTTAATAGCTAGTCATTAAAACAAAGTAACCAATAAAAGAGGGAAAAATAAGAATTTAAACAGCCTGAATAAAAATCCGTTCCCCTCTCAATTAATCAGATCTCATTTTCTTTGCTATTGTGGTTTGAAAGCTATTAGCTCTCCAGTGAGTCACAGTGTCCCAGGATAGAGCAGACAAGAGCTGAATGTCAAATGGGTTTAAAAAAATGAAAAGCAGCTTTAAATTTTTTTTCCCCCTGAGCAGCCGTTTCCAGGCTGCTGTTACTCCCCCGGCTCCCCCCCTTTCCAGATCATCTTTAACTCCAGAGCTGCCGCCGCACGTTTGCAGAGCAGCCAGCTTTTGTGTGAAATGGGCATTGTATTATAGAAAAAAGGGCTCCTAAAACACCTCAGCACCTATGGGAAAAAATCAGCCACTTATTGTAGGAAACATGTTCAGGCCCTCTGAAAATTTGCTGAGGGTGCAATCCACCCCATCCTCCAGATCATTAATAAAGATGCTGAACAAAATCGGTTCCGGCACCGACCCCTGGGGCACTCCGCTTGTGACCGGCTGCCAACCAGACATCGAGCCGTTGATCACTACCCATTGAGGCCAGTGATCCTTCCAACTTTCTATCCACCTTATAGCCCATACTTCTTGAACTTGCTGGGGAAACCATACCAAAAGCTTTGCTAAAGTCATGGTATATCACGTCCACCGCTTTCCCTACATCCACAGAGCCGGTCACCTCATCATAGAAAGCACTCAGGTTGATCAGGCATGACTTGCCCTAGGTGAATCCATCATCACGACGGGGGGGTGGCTGGGCCAAACCCGAGCCATGCTGCAATCCTGTGTGCCAGGGGCCAGGTCACAATACCTGGAACAGGGAGCCGAGCCCCAACAGCCAGCCCATCTGCTGGGACAAGAGCCACCACTGTGGGGTGAGTGTGGAACAGGTGTGCTCTGGGACTCCCACCTCTAGGTGCAGCACCCGATCGACCTCCACAGCCCTCCCACCTACCACTGGGAGGTGCCCGAGGGGGCAGGACCAAGGGGAGGGGAATATATTAGGAATGGGACAGGGGGTCCTGGTATTAGCGGGGGGCTCAGTGGGGGAGGGTAAAGGTATATGGTGGTAGGAGAGGAGTTTCTGGGGCTAATGGAGCGTTTGGGGAGTGAGGTTCAGTGGGAGGGGGAATATATAAAGGTGTGCCCAGGGAGGGTCCCGGAGATGGGAATGGGAATGGGTATAGGTGGGCCCAGGGAGGGTCCTGGAGATATGGGGGGACTGGGGGGCTGGAAAAGGAAGAAGTAGGGCTTGAGAAGACCTGTGGTGTCCTGTGGGGTGTGTAGTTATTCGGGAGATGCAGTACTGGGAAAATTTCAAGGGGGGAACCCTAAGGAGCTGTCTGGCTATTTTGGGGAGGCTGCCTCAAATGACCTTATATAAATTTAAGGTCACAGTTTGTCTCTACAGTCTAGGCAGCCTGGCATTGATACTGTTTATTTATCCATGCTCGTTTGAGGTCTTTATTTCTGGAAATGTAATAAAATGAAATAAAACAACATTGTAATGGATAAAAGACACAAAATAATTCCTGAAAATTAAAATGAAAAAGTATAAAAAATATAAATAGTTTCCTGGAGCTGGAGTCATTGGTTTGAGACAGGTAACACGCAGGCAGAAATGATGTATGCTTCCGGCTGGTTACTCGGCTGGTGCCCCTCAACCCTGACCCATAGTTTCTGCTTTCTCAGTCCTGGGTCCCCACACATGGAACTCTGCCGGTGCCCCAAAGTCTCTGCCCAAGCCCCCCTGCTATCCAGCCCTAGCCCTCTTCCATGCCCGCTCCACTCCCCCTACTTAAACTGAACATCAACTTCCGTGAGGTTAAATGAGTGGAGACAACTTCCTGTTTTGGTTTTAAGAAAAATGATTCTCACGCCTCTGCCCAGGCTGGCTTGGGCTGAGAAGCAGAAGCACAGGAAGGGCCCAAGGAGAGGGTGTTGTTCTGGTCTGATCCAGATCCCGCCAGAGTCCAGACTTGCAAGCCCCTTCCATGGCTGTAGAGTCCCGGCCAGGGTTTTCAGAGACCACGTGTGACGAATGATACAGAGAGCCGGAGAGATGCACTAGGTCTATCAGGCTATATCTACGCTGCCCATTAAGGCCAGGCTCAACAAACATATTCCACCGAGATCCTAGGACCCTGCTTGTGGGGTAGATCATAGCCCAAGTCCTGCCGAGAGTTGGGTTCGAGCTCAGTATGGACACAGCTCAAGCCCCAGATTGAGTCAGTGCAGCGTGGATGCTCAAACGCAGGCTGGGAAACACCAAGGCCACACTCCTGGGTCCTACAGACCCAGGCTTAGTGTGCAACCTAGACATGCCTTCTGCGTCCAGCGGTCTCCGGGCTGTGCCAATCACTCAGCGCCCAACACAGCAATGTAAAGGAAGCACATGGGCCCAGCTGGTCTGAGGAAGAGCTATGCAGGGAACGGGAATCCCATTTCACGGAGCATTTTGAGATTTGTTTGGTTCTGATTTAGGAGCAAAATCTGAAAATTTCATAGTTCTCCCTGAAAGAGAATTCCCTCGCTGTGGTTTCGGTTTGCTGGAAATGGTTCATTTTGATTTTACTTTCTGTGATATCCAAGTTAGAAGAATTAATTCCTCCCTAATTAAAAATACTCCAAATGAAAACTCATTTCGAAACCATTAGAAAATCGCAACAGTGTCAGAATCCATCCCCCCTTCTTCTCCAAAACAAAGCTTCAGTGCGCTCGCCGTGGCTTTGCGACGGCTTCGTTCACAACCCGGCTGGATTTACTGACGGCAGGCAGCTCTCTTGACGTTTTCCATTCTGGTTCAGCCCCAAGCACTGGTGTTGGCTAAATTCAGGCTGAGGGTGCACGCATCGGCCCTGTCTGGGTTTTGGTGGCTTTAGGACGTGGTGAATGTCCCTAGAGGGCTGAGAAACTATTTGAAGCGATATCAGTCTGTTTCTTTGCACTCCCTCCTTTCTCTCCATCCCAGCCAAACCCTGGCTCTGATCTGCTGTGGGGGCGGGAGCTCTGCCTTCTGCCCCGGGGTGGACAGTCTGAGACCTCCCCTCCCCCCTGTGCTGCACCCCATTTACGATCTCTCCCCTGTAAAAGCCGGAAGGCCACTCCCCACGATGACACAAAGGGCAGGTGCCTGACCCCTGCATAAAGCTCTCTGGTATCCGATGCCCCCGCAGCAAGTGCCACCTTCCTCCCTGTCCTGCCTTGGAACTGGCAAGACGCTGCAGTGGTGTCTCCAATGGTCTGAGTATTGCCCGGACTCCCCAAGGCGGAAAGCCCCCTGTGGTGATCCCCACACCCTCTGTTCTTCCAGCCGAGCTGCCCGCCCCTCTCCGGCTTCTGTCTCCACAGAGGGAACTGTCAGCACAGCCCCTCGCTCCTTGTCTCTCAACCCCATCCCTTCCTGCTCTCATTTCCCAAGCCCCAGGCTCATGTTCTCACTACCTGCTTTTCCCGCCTGCCGGGGCTCTGGCCCCACCCAGCGCTGCCCACTGTGCCGTGCCACTAGCAAACCCTGCCTGCAGCTGTGCTGAATGCGTCCCTCCCTGCATCCACACCAGTGCTTTGCCCATGCCAACCATCCCTCCTGGAGCACCTAGCAACACTTTGCACGAGGGACTGGATTGAGCCTGGCTGAGCGGGATCCTCGTTTACAGATGGGGAAACTGAGGCACAGAGCAGAGAGGGGACTTTTACCCATCACTGAGTCCAACCACTGCTGAACTCCCATCACTGCTACACAGCAACTCCAAAGTAGAGCCGAGAAGAGAACCCACGAGTCCTTACTCCCACATCGGCCTGCTCTAACCACTAGACCGCACTCCCCTTCCACAGCTGAGCACTCCCAGACCCCTGCCACAACCATTCTAGCCACACTCCCTCCCACAGGCAGGAATCCTGGCTCCCGTTCCTCTGCCTTAACCAGCTAGTTTCCCTCTACCTCTTAACTGGCTTCCAAAGCTTCATCTTCATCTTGATGCCAGTTGTCCAATGGCGACTTCCTGCTAATTGAATGATTTTTATCAGCCACGTGACCTGCTGTGAACGGCGTCTCTTTGGATTATCGACACCCTATCCGTCAGCCCCCAGACACGGTGCCTCTCGCTAAGCCAAGGTCATTAAACTTCTCCAGCAGCACAACGCAACGAGCCGTCATTATTTATTTATTTGCCACATGACTGGGTTTTATTGCAAATTGCTTTGCAGACTGCGCTGGGCGCAGCGGGAGAGATCCAGCCCTCCTCCTCCAGAAAGCTCAGGGAAGAGGCTGGAGGGGCACGAGCTGGCGAAAGCAGGATGAATGCATGTGTGGTGCAAATCATGCGGCTATGCTTCTTTCCCAGGAACTTGCACTCCAGGACGCAGGGACCCAGGGCCGGCCTTAGGGAAAATGGTGCCTTGGGAGAACTTGTACTTTGGCACCTCTGGCCTCCATGGGCTTCTCACCCCCATCGCCCCTGGCCCCTGTGGGCTCCCCACCCATCTCCCCATCAACCTTGGCCCCCCGTGGGCTACCCAACTCCTATCACCCCATCAGGTTCCGTGGACTCCCCTCAGTGCTTAATTTGTATTGGAAGAGGTGCCGGGGCTCAGCCCCCAGCTTGGGCACAAATTTAGCACTGGCTGGGCAGCAGGAGAGCAGCGGCTGCTAGCTGGACATGATCTTTGGGGATTTTCTGAAAGCCCCAACTCCTGGAGTCATGGTGTTAGGGGAGACTCATGGCTTTTGGTTAAAAAAATTACACAGTCCATTTCCAGCCCATCTGGGGACCGAGAAAAGTTTGAAAACATGGAAAGGCTAAGAGCCTGCAAGGTAAAGGAAAAGAGCCTCTCTATTGTTATTTTTTAATCTCATGATTTTCAAGCTGGTCTCTGTGTGTTTTCAGGCCAGGTATTGGTGACAGAGCAACCTACAGTAGGAGATCAGAGAAGCATAGAAAATTAGGGTTGGAAGGGACCTCAGGATATCATCTAGTCCAACCCTCTGTTCAAAGGAGGACGAACCGCAATTAAATCATCCCAGCCAGGGCTTTGTCAAACCAGGCCTTAAACCCCCTAAGGATGGAGATTCCACCACCTCCCTAGGTAACCCATTGCAGTGCTTCACCTCCCTCCTAGTGAAAAACGCTTTCCTAATATCCTAAATCTCCCCCATTGAAACTTGACACCGTTGCTCCTTGATCTGTCATCTACCACCATGGAGAACAGCCTAGCTCCATCCTCCCAGGAACCCTGTTTCAGGTAGTTAAAGGCTACTATCAAATCCCTCCTCATCTCTTCTGCAGACTAACCAAGCCTAGTTCCCTCAGCCTCTCTCCATAAGTTATGTGCTCCAGTCCACTAATCATTTTTGTTGCCCTCCTCTGGACTCTCTCCAACTTGTCCACATCCTTTCTGTAGTGGGGGGCCCAAAACTGGACAAAATATTCCAAATGCGGCCTCACCAGTGCCGAATAGGGGAAAATAATCACTTCTCTCGATCTGCTGGCAATGCAGCTATTAATGCAGCCCAATATGCCGTTAGATATCTGTGTGAGTTCTGCTGGACAAGCAGCCCTTCCAACAACGTGTCTCTGGATGCCAGGGCGTGTGCTGGCCCAGTCTGGGCTTGGGGCCAGTCTCCCGGGCTGCTGCAATTGCATAGAACCCTCCGATGGTTCCCTCCCTTGTTCTCTTCCCGTACTCACCAGGTGGCCAGGCGTGGGTACAGCCGGCGCCACGGCACATTCTGCAGCCCTGCCTGCTGCTCCCATCGGCCCGTCTGTTCATCTTCCTCCTGCACCAGCTGGAGGTAGGTGGGTGTCTATGGGAATGAACAGGACTGTAGTGTCGGGGAGAGCCAGGCTGGCTTTTTGGGGGTGTTTTTATACGGCCAAAAAAGCTCGACAGCAACGAGTGTCCAAGCCCAGGTCTGCAGCCTCAATCTCGTGGGTCTCGCGGCGGCACTAGAAAAACCGTGTCGATGTTCCTGCCCGGGTTGGAGCCTGGGCTCTAAAGCTGGGAGTGGGGTGTGGGTTTCAGAGCCTCTCTTTTTGGCCCCAGAGCACAAACCCTGCCAGCCGCAGTCCGGAGACCTGTGCTCTGAGACTCGATGCCACCACGGTTTTGTGCCGTGCGCCAGAGCCTGCAGAGCAGAAGAGGAGGCAGCTGGGCACGGACGCACCCTGTGGGTCCTGACGGGCTCCCTAAGGCCAGGCCCGTGCTAGAAATGATTGCCAGCTCGTGGCAGCCGGGGGTGACTTTTAATGGCATTTTTGTGCTGCGTAGATGCCATGCTGTTGGCAAAAGCACCTTCGGGCTGGTGTAAGCCACCTCTCCGCGAGGACTTGCCCATGCAGCTGGATCGGGATAGCCATGAGCCATTCTGACAACGCCCTTCTACCGCAGGCCGGCCTAGGTGGGCCCGGTGGGGACAGGGCTGCTCTACAGGATTCACTCCGCCGCTGTCGTACCTTCCCAGACTTGCTTCCCGCTTATGTTGCTAATGGCAGTGCTGACAAACTGCACCCCCTCCTCCGCCGGAGCCCCTGGGGGACGTGCTATGCAAATAATTAAACGAGTAAGAGTTTTGTCTTCTATCCGCACTCGTGTTCACTGTCTCCCATGTGTGTGTCCCTCCCTCCTCCCGGGCAGGTTGTGTTTGTTGTTTCCGATGTGTATAGCAGTAGCTCCTAGGAGTCCTAGGCATGGCCCACGACCCCGTTGCGCCAAATGCTGCAAAAACGCCTTTCTTGTGGAGGTCGCCCCGTGGCCTCAGCTACTTCTGTGCTGTTCTCACTGCGACGGCAGCCCCTCGCAGCCCCAGCCGAGATCGGGGGCCAGCAGGGCTGCAGAGATGCAGAGCGAGAGACGGTCCCGGCCTTGAAGGGCTCAGTCTGACAAGACATGGCAGAGGGAGGGAGACAGGAAGGGTCTTTAGCCCCCCTGGCCCGACGGGCGCTGAGGCCCAGAGATGTCATTGGCCGGATTCCCGCAGAGTTGGGTGTGCTGAGAGCTGTGCACGTGTGAAAAGTGATCTTTGTTCCCGTGCTCGGATAGCAGCAGAACGTTCGGGAGCGTCTGGCCCCATGAGACTCACCCAAGGTTACTGGGGGAGCTCCACCAGGTTTCCACAATCCCAATCCTCAGTCTGGACCAGCTTTATCCATTTGTCAGGCCAGGAGAGACCGTCCTCACCATTCAATAAGCGCCTGCATCCCACGGGCCACAGCACCCACCCAGCGACCCCTTCTGCACTGAGTCCGGATCGTCTGGTTTAATTTGAAAGTGATGCCCCAAGAGGGACCATCCTTCCTTTCCGTCTGTTACTTCTAGCCAGTGCTAGACTCACATCCCTGCGTCACAGAGGAGGGGACTCCATATCTTGCCCCCCGTCCTGGATTTCCTGGTTCATGGAGTGTTACTGCTGCTCGGTCTGCGTTGGAGCAAACGATGGATGGAGCAAAGGAGGACAAAGATCTGTGACAGCAAGCTTGAGACGCACCCGTCCCTTCCCCAATCCCCACACTCACACAGGGAAATCACCGCCTCCCCCACGTCTCTGTCCTGGAATGCAAACGGTTACAGCAATGTCCCTTGTTCCAAGGTGGCTCTGTACAGTCTCTGCTACCATAAAATCCATTCCCATTACCCAGAGCTGGAAGCTATTGACGGGCCAGCAGGGTGATGTTGATGTGGCGTCGGGAATCCAGAATCAGCTCTGTGTCAAGGTCGCCGTTTGTTATGCAGTGTGCAGGCTTCTCTAATCCAAGCCGTGAGCTGTAGCCACCGTTGCACACGCAGGCACCCCAGAGGGCTAGACCCATAGGGCTCTACCCGCCTTGAGCTAACAGTCACATCTCCTGGCTAAGCTTAGGGGCAGATCCCCAAAGGGACTGAGATGTGGCAGCACCGACCGTCTGGGCGCCCTATTGGCTCGTGGAAACCTGGCCCCGAGTTAGGTGCCTCTGCACAATGCACAGAGTCAGGCTATGTCCGCGTTGCACAGCCCCCCTCGCACCAGCGAAGACGGATTCACAGAAGCCAGCCTGCTGCGGGTGGGGAGGCCTGAGCCAGTCAGCTGGAAATGCTGAGGAGAGAGGTGGGGCCACCCATCAAAGGGGTTTAGGAACCTAGCTCTGCTCAGGATTCACGGCCAAGGACCCTCTTGTGGAGCTGGGTGCTTAGGCCAGCGAGTGGGAGAGGACCTCCCCCGTGGTAGCTGTGGTTTGCGCCTCACCTGGCGTGTGGGGCAGCTGTTTTCAGATTCCTGCTCTGTCGAGTTTGGAACAGGGATGTGAGTCTCCCGTCTCCCTGCTGAGTGCCTCACGCTGGTCTGGAGCGGGGTGGTCGCTGTCTCTCCTGCTGAAGCTGTTCTCCTTTGTACGGGAAATTAAATACCAGAGCAGACACTTGAACATGGGTCTGCTCCATTCCCAGGGACTGCCTTACCCACCAGGCTGTGTGTGTTCTAGAGAAGTCCCGTGCCCTGGACAATTCCTGATCTGGTCACCTCTGACCACCTATTGTGCTGGTTCGCTGCACTCAGAGCACACATACTGGAGGAGAGATAGGCAGGGCAGGGCAACACCTAGTGCAAGAATCCTGCTGGGGCTTATGCAGCAGCCAGGTGTCAGGACGTAGGCAGTTTTGCACATCTCCACTGAGGGAATTTAGGGGCCTTCAGGATCAAGGGGCAGCTGAGCAGGGGTTTTGAGGATCTTAGCGTGCCTAACTGTTGGACTTAGCATCTAAGTCCCTTTGAGGCTCTCCCCCTCGGGGCTGTCATGAGTGAAAGCTGCGTGCAGAAGGTGGCACGGGTTGTGTAAGCGTCAAACAAAAGTATGCATCGGTGACTGCCATCGTCGTGGATTCTGATGGCAGAAGGGATCGTTGCGACCATCTGGTCCGACCTCCTCTAGGGCACAACCCGTGGGACTTGGCTGCATTACGCCTCTTTGAACCAGAGCGGATCCTTTAGAAAAGCTCCCATTGCTGGAGAGTCTCACAGTTGTAGTCCTGAACAGGATTGAACCAGGAACCTCCACAGCTGTGTTTTGCAGCTGTGCCCGACTCCTGCGCTTTGGATCAGGTGCCAAACAGGTCACGTGACATGCATGGACCACGACACGTAATGACATGGGGTTGTGCCTTGAGAACTCAGAGCAAAGAGATGGGAAGTATCTGCTTCCAGCTGGCAGGGAAACCCTTTCAGGCCAGAGGCTTTGTGCTGCAGTGTGGTTTTGCCGCGTGATGCTATTAGCTGCCAGGCGGGTTTGAGCTGCAGTTAAATAAATAGCATTGCAAGTTTATTGCGCTCATCTGACAATTCTTATTAGTGCTAATGAGGTGGAGCCATGCCAGGGAGCACCAGACCGGAGGCGCTGGCAGGAAACTGCTCTGGAAAAATCTGTCTTTATTTTTTAATAATCTTTTATTAGCTTTTAAATATCCCCCCAAAGTTGAACACATTTGCTGCTTTACCCAGGACTTCAGTGAGAAGGGAACCTCCTCTTCTTCCTACAATATAGGCCATTCTGCACACGTTATCTCTAGGGCCCAGGAAAGGTCAGTCACATCAGTCCTATTTAGCATTGGGAAACTGAGGCACAGAGAGGGGAAGCAACTTGCCCGCAGGCACACAGCAGAGCAAAGACTACTAGTTCTTCTGAGTCCCAAGGCAGCGTGCTCCCCACTGCACCTCGTAACGGGTTGTGTGTCTTTCAGCAGAGCATCTCTCTACCTATGGCGCCATCTGCCTGGCCTAGATGTAGACCTTGGGTAGCATTTTCAGAAGTGATTTATAGGCTGGGATCCATTGAGTTTCAATTACATTTAGGCTCCTGAGCGCCGAGAAGTTGTCTACACACAAGTTGTAGTGCGTTAACTATCCTGGTCTAATTAAACTGGCACAACCCACAGCCTCTCTCCCCAGTGTGGACGCAGTTATGTTGGTACAAGGGGGCATTATATGGTTACAGCTATTCCTGTTAAACGGAAATGGAAAATCCATTCGCTGATACAGTTTATTGCTTTGTGGGAATGGACACAAGCTACCCCTCCACTAAGAGGCTGTTGATACGGCTCTACTGGCGAACCCTTTCTTGTGTAGACCAGGCCGTAACCGCCTCCGATGACTTTTGAAAATTGGACTGAGGATCCTGGGTCACTTAGACACTTTTGAAAATGTTCCAGTGGGGTGGCAGAGTGAATCAGAAACCGAACAGGAGTCAGCGCCGTGATGCTGCTGCAGAACCGGCAAATGTCATTCAGGGAGGCATTAATAGGAGTGGTGTGGAAGTGATTGCTCTGGGAAAGTCTCAGCTGGAGTACTGTGTCCAGTTTTCATCACCAGACTTTAAGAAAAATGTGGACAAATTGTAGAAAGTCCAGAGAAGAGCAACACAGATGATCAGGAGTTTAGGAAACCTGCCCTATGAGGAAAGGTTGAAAGAATTGGGCATGGGGAGTCTAGAGAAGAGAAGACCAAGCAGGGACATTGTACCAGTCTTCATCTATGATAAGGGCAGTTATAAAGAGGAGGGTGATTAATTGTTCTCCATGTCCATTGAGGGCAGGGCAAGAAGGAATTGGCTCAATTTTCAGCAAGGGAGATTTAGGTTAGATATTAGGAAAAACTTTCTAACCATAAGGATAGTCAAGCTCTGGAATAGGCTTTCAAGGGAGATTGTAAAATGCCTGTCACTGGAGCGTTAGACAAACACCTGTCAGGGAGGGTCTAGATATACTTGGTCCTGCCTCAGCCTGGGGGGCTAGACTAGATGACCTCTCGAGGTCTCTTCCAGCCCTACGTTTCTACGATATTGTGTCCCCTTGGTGTGTTTGGCCAGGGTTCCTCTAGGTGCCTGGGTGCAGAAGCCATGCTTTTTAAACCATGCCAGCTAACACACTTTACATATTTTCAAGCCCCATTTTGCACCTAGTCTAGACAAGGTTTAGCAACTAAAAAGGTTTAGAAGTGTGTCATCTGGTCTTCATTAACCCTATGTTTCCTGCTAGGGTTGCCCTAACTGGCTAGAAGATTTGCAAGCTGTTAAACCCAGTCTACATTAGTTCTGCTCCCATGTTTTTAAGCGTGAACTTTTCTCTCAGTCCAGACCATGTCATGGGATGAGATTGGTTGGAAATGTGTTAACTTTCATGGTTTAAATAAGATGCCGTTAAACAACTGAATCCCTTTAAATAAGATGCCTTTGAACAACAATGAATTCTTTGCATTAGGTCTTCACTGCAGAGGATGTGAGGGAGATTTCCACACCTGAGGCACTGTTTTTAGGTGATAGATCTGAGGAGCTGTCCCAGACTGAAGTGTCTGTAGAGGAGGTTTTGGAACAAATTGATAAATTAAACAGTAAGATGGTACCAGGACCAGATGGGATTCACCCACGAGTTCTGAAGGATCTCAAATATGAAATTGCAGATGCACTAACTGGTATGTAACCTATCACTTTAATCAGCCTCTGTACCAGATGACTGGAGGATCGCTAATTTAATGCTCAGGTTTTTTAAAAGGCTACAGAAGCGGTCCTGGCAATTACAGGCCAGTAAACCTAACTTCAGTACTGGGCAAATTGGTTGTGACTATAGTAAAGAACAGAATGATCAAACACAGAGATGAACATGATATGTTGCGGAAGAGTCAACACGGCTTTTGTAAAGGAAAATCATGCCTAGAATTCTTTGAGGGTGTCAACAAAGAAGGGTGATACAGTGAATATAATGACCTTGGGCTTTCAGAAAGCCTTTGACAAGGTCCCTCACCAAAGTCTCTTGAGCAAACTAGGCAGTCATGGGATAAGAGGGAAAGCCCTTTCCTGGATCCGTAACTGGTTAAAAGATAGGAAACAAAGGGAAGGAATAAATAGTCAGTTTTCAGAATAGAGAGGGGTAAATAGTGGTGTCGTACAGCAGTCTACTGGGACCAGGGGTGTTCAACATATTCATAAATGATCTGGAATAAGGGGTAAACAGTGAGGTGGCAAAGTTTGCAAATGATACCAAGTTACTCAAGATAGTTGAGTCCAAAGCAGACTGTAAAGAGTTACAAAGGGATCTCACTAAACTCTGACTGGGCAACAGAATGGAAGATAAAATTCAATCTTGATAAAGGCCAAGTAATGCACATTGGGAAACATAATCCCAACTATACATATATAATGATGGGGTCTAAATTAGCTTATATCACTCAAGAAAGAGATCTTGGAGTCGTCGTGGATAGTTCTATGAAAACATCTGCTCAATGTGCAGCAGCAGTCAAAAAAGCTAATGGAATGCTACGAATCATTAAGAAAGGGATAGATAATGCAAGAAAATTTCATAATGCCACTATATAAATCTATGGCACGCCCACACCACAGATCCTGCATGCAATTCTGGTTGTTCCATCTCAAAAAAGATATATTAAAATTGAAAAATGTTCAGAGAAGGGCAACAAAAATGATTAGGGGTATGGAACAACTCCCAGATGAGGAGTGATTAAAAAGATTGGGACTATTCAGCTTGGAAAAGTGATGACTAAGGGGGTATATGACAGAGGTCTATAAAATCATGAATGGTGTGGAGAAAGTGCATAAGGAAAGGTTATTTACCCCGTCACACAACACACCAATCAGGGGTCATCCAATGAAATTAACAGGCAGCAAGTTTAAAATTAACATAAGGAAGTACTTTTTCATGCTATTCACATGTGGAACTCATTGCCAGGGGATGTTATGAAGGCCAAAAGTATAACTGGGTTCAAAACAGAACGAGATAAGTTCTTGGAGGATAGGTCCATTAATGGTTATTAGTTAAGATGTTCAGGGATGCAACCCCATGCTCTGGGTGTCCCTATCCCTTTAACTGATAGAAGGTGGGTTTGGATGATAGGGTATGGATCACTCGATAAATTGCCCTGTTCTGTTCAATCCCTCTGAAGCAGTTGGCACTGGTCACTGTTGGAAAGCAGGATACTGAGCTAGGTAGACCATTGGTCTGACCAAGTACAGATGTTCTTCTGTTCCTAACCTCTGAATTGGCAGATACAGGATTAGAAACATGTTCACTGGATTTAAAATGTATTAGCTGCATGTGGCCAGCTAACGTGTCTTCAAATGCAGCCTGTTAATCACGCTAAATAGCGCTCACTGAAGTTCTGGCTGTCTATCCCTGCCCCTGCCCACGCCAGCAGCAGACGGACCCTGAGCTCTTTGGTCTGAGGTCAGATCAGTCCATGAGAAAACCCTGAAAGCAGCTGGCACAGGAAATGGCCACTGCAAACATCTCAGCGCAGCTGCTCTAAGCAAGGAGTAACTGCAGGTCAGTTCCCAGGACGGTCCTTGAGCTGATTCTAGCAGCCCCATCTTGTCCCAGAGTAAGTGAGCCCAGCACGGTCATTCCATAGATGTTTGGGCAGGGTGGAAGGAGAGGAATTTTTTGGAAACTATCCTGGTCTAGGAATGTCGCATGTGACGGGTGCTCCCCCCTTTCTCCCTGACTCAGGCCATCCTTTCCGGGAAGCTGGCTGTAGATTGGAGCTGAATGACAGGGTCTGATTGAGGCTGAAGCAGGCCAGGAAAAGGCATTAGCACTCATCTCATTTTGGCAGCATTCAGGACATGGTTTGGCACTGCAGCCCTGGTCCCCAGAAAACCAAACCACCTGGTTTAGAGAAGTGAAGACATCTATAAAAATAATATATAACAAATGGAAGTAAGGGGAAGTTGATAGTAATGAATAAAATCTGAAGTTAGGAATTGTAGAACATTGATAAGGGAATCAAAGAGACAAAAGGAGAAATCTATGGCCAGCAGAGTTAAAGACAATAAGAAGGGGATTGTGCTTTTACATGTTTTAGGAACAACAAAAATTCTGGTATTTGTATTTGTCCATTATTAGATGAAAATGGTAGAATTATCAATAATAAAGCAGGAGCGTTCAATAAATATTTCTGTTCTGTATTGTTCTGATCTGTATCATCTAAACAGATGATATGGTCATATCATATGACAACACTCTTTACATTCCACTAGTATTTCATGAGGTTGTTAAATAGAAGCTACTGAAGTTAGACACCTTTAAATCATCAGGTCTGGGTAATTTGTGTCCAAGAGTTTTGAAAGAGCTGGCTGAGGAGGGCTCTGAATCATTAATGATAATTTTCAATAAGTCTTGAAGCACTAGGGAAGTTCCAGGAGACAGGAAGAAAGCTAATGTTGTTCGAATATTTTAAGAGGTTAAATGGAATGACTTGGATACTTATAGGCCTGTTAGTCTGACGTTGATCCTGGGCAAGATAATGGAGTGGCTGGTATGGGATTTGACTGATAAGAAATTAAAGGCGAGTAATATAAGTGATGCCAGTCAACATGGGTTTATGAAAAGCAGATCCTGGCAAACTAACTTGACATCTTTTTTTGATGACATTACAGGCTTTGTTGATAAAGGGAATCGTGTTGATGGAAGGCATTTGACATGGTATCACATGCCATTTTGATAAAAACTAGAACTATGTCAAATGAATTTGACACACATTAAAAGCTGGCTAACTGATTGATCTCAAAATGTCGTTGTAAATGGGGACTCGTCATAGAACAGACGTGTTTCTAGCGGGGACCCATGGGACTAGGTCTTGACCCAGCACTATTTAATATTTTTATTAATGACCTGGGAAAAACATAAGATCATCACTAATAAATATTGCAGATGACACCAAACTTGGGGAGTGGTAAATAATGAAGAATACACTGATACAGAGCGATCTGGAGCACAGGGTAAGCTGGACACAAGCAAACCCTATGCATTTTAAGATGGGTACATGTCAATGTACACATCCAGGAAGAAGGAATGCAGGTCATAGTTACACAATGGGGAGCCCTGTCCTGGGATGAAGTGATACGGAAAAGGATTTGGGGGGTCGTAGTGGCTAATCAGCTGAACTTGGCTCCCGTGCTGTGGGCAAACGGGCTAATGCAATCCTTGTCCTCCAGTTACTATTAATTATTAGTTCTGTGATCAGTTCCTCTTTATCTGTCAAGATGTCTGTCACTGTGCAGATGGGTTTGGCATGTGGAATTGGGGACTGGACAGCCAAACCGACGGGTAAATCCGAGTTACCTGCAACCTGTTGTGGTTGTGTGTGAGGCAGCAGAGGCTGGTTTCAGTCACTGCCTTCAGCCGCTGTGTCTCTGTCTCGACGTAGGTTGCAGCTATGTGCAGGCGGGGGAGATCGTAGGAGATGGAGAAGATTCATGGTGACTTCTGCCCACACAAGGGGTAAATGGCAGGTGGGGAGCAGCTCTGTGCAGTAAGGGGTGGATTGGTCTCCACACACTCATTGTGCACATGCAGCATTTCTGGGTTTTAACCATCTTTATTTGTAGTTGTTGAAGGAGTTTGGCGTAATCCCGTAGTTATTTTGCTCTTCTAACAGCCCTTTCCACTGGGAGACAGGGACAGCATTAGATCAGTTTTACAGATGGGTAAACTGAGGCACAGAGGGCTGGCATTTAGCCTGCGCCAGTACAGAGTGAGGAACGGAACCCAGGAGTCCTGCATTCCACAACCCCCCCGCTGCTGGGGACAGAATGCAGTTCATCGGCAATTAACGGTGCTTCAAATTGCAAGACACGCACCCGAAGCCACCAAGAGACCTTCGAACCAAGATGGGCCTTAGCTGGGTGAATAACAGTGCAAGGAGGAAATGAAACTAATTAAATAGCTTTGTCACCTACACGGCCCTGCAGCTGCTGCTGCTGCCTGCGTGAGAGCAGGGAGATGCAGCGGGAGAATTGCTCCATTGCCATCAGTGGTACAAAGCCTCTGAGTTCAGCAACTTGCAGGAGCCAAGGGGAGTGTGCAGCTTGCAGGCTTAGGAGCTAAGCAGCAGACACGTAGGCAAGAGTTCCCTCAAAGGGCTCAAGTCCCACTGCAATGAAGCGGTCGGTTTTTCAGTGCTCATCAGCTCACAGTGTTCCCAATGAGCCGGGAGGAGAATTCTCCCTTCTCTCAATGGGAGCTGAGTTCCTGGGGAAATCTGGCCCCAAACCTATTTTTGCAAAGGTGCCGCTGGGCTGTCTAGTGAGCCGAGACACCAGTTCCAAAACAATCGTGTGTAACAGTGGTGCCTACGGACCCAGTGGGATCAGGGTCCACCATGCCAGGCACTGAACTGCCAGCTTATGCCTCACAGAGTTTCCTGGTCTAAAAAGTCAGGCTGAAATGGAGTCTTGCGCTGGAATGAAGCTGGCTCCCAGCACCTAGGAATTCCACCCTCCACCTGCTGATTTGGTAAGCTGTGGAAGTCACGTGCTATTATTCCTATTCCCTGATTGGGCAATTTAAGTACCCAACCACCAGTGCAGGGTCAAGTTTGTATATTCAACCGAAAAATTAACGCTTGGTTAGTTACATCAATCAATCCTGCACCCACTAAATCCAGAGCAGGTTTCATATTCCATCATATTCCATTATAAACCTCACACCTAGAGCTGGGCAAAATGTTTTGGACACATGGTTTATTTGCCAAAATGCAGTTTTCCTCAAACTGAAACTATTTGCGATTTGACACAAATGAAAGAAAAATGGGGACTTATGTGCCATTCACAAAACAGAGGGGAGGAGATGGTCACTGGTCCTGTCTAACCCCTAGCCCGCTGGTTAGGGCATTCACCTGGGCACGGAGCCTGGACTCAGCTCCCGTCTCTGCTTCATGGACAGCCGGCATGAGAGCATGGATCACCCACTTTGCCACAGCCGGTGGGATACACTGCACCAATAATTCTCCAGCTTCTCTTGAAGCTAGTTGGTTGGTTTATCGGATGGTTTAGACCAGTGGTTCTCAAACTTATTTGGTCAGGCCCCCCTTTGTCTGCAGCCTTTTCTGCCCCCTCCCTCACCACGCAAGTTCATGGAATCATAAATCATAGGACAGGAAAGGACCTCACGAGGTCGTCGAGTCCAGTCCCCTGCACTCGTGAAAGGACTAAGTTTTATCTTGACCATCCTTGACAGGTGTTTGTTGAACCCGCTCTTAAAAATCTCCAATGATAGAGATTCAACAAACTCCCTAAGCGATTTATTCAGTGCTTAACTACCCTGACAGGAAGTTTTTTTCTAATGTCCAACCTAAACCGCCCTTGCTGCAGTTTAAGCCCATTGCTACTTGTCCTGTCCTCAGAGGTTAAGGAGAACCAAGATTTCTCCCTCCTCCTTGTAACAAACTTTTATGTATGTGAAAACTGTTATTGTGTCCCCTCTCTTCTCCAGACAAAACCCAGTTTTTTTCAATCTTCCCACATAGCTCATGTTTTCTAGACCTTTCATCATTTGTGTTGCTCTTCTCTGGACTTTCTTCAATTTGTCCTCATCTTTCCTGAAATGTGGCGTCCAGAACTGGGCACAATCCTCCAGCTGAGGCTTAATTACTGTGGAGCAGAGGGGAGGAATTACTACTCGTGTCTTGCTTACAACACTCCCGTTAATAATACATCCCAGAATGAGGTTTGCTTTTTTTTGCAAGTGTTACACTGTTGACTCATATTTAGCTTGTGATCCACTATGACCCTGAGATCCCTTTCCACAGGACTGCGTCCTAGGCAGTCATTTCCCATTTTGTATGTGTGAAACTGATTGTTCCTTCCTAAGTGGAGTACTTTGCATTTGTCCCTATTGAATTTCATCCTATTTGTTTCAGGCCATTTCTCCAGCTTGTCCAGATCATTTTGAATTTTAATCCTATCCTCCAAATATATATCCTCCACACGCCACCGCCCAGCTCTGCAGGCGGAGCGGAGAGCAGTGGATGCTGGCCAGGCACCCAGCTCTGAAGGCAGTGTCATGCTTGCAGCAGGCAAAAGGAAGAGTGGTGGCAATGTGAAAAGCGGGATTTGTCTATCACTTTTCCCAGCAGATTTAGCGGCCCATTGCCACTTTTATTTCTCCACTGCTGCCACCAGCCCTGGGCTGACAGCTTGAGCCCCGCCGCCACCTCCAGGTGTGGGATTGCGGGGAGGGGGAAAGAGAGCCCAAACCTGGGTTGCTTCCCAGTGAGTGATTGAGGGTGGGGGGAGAAGAGCCTGAGTTTGGGTGGCTGGGCTCCAGTTGTCAGCCCCAGGTGCTCCGATTGTCCCCTTTATCCCCTCCCCCTGCCTCCCAGGTGTGCATGGCTCTTCTGCATGAGCCCCCCAGGGCTGAGAGCTGGAGCGCCTAAAAAAAAAAATCACACAGCTCGTAAGGGAGACATGCCCCATAGTTTGAGAACCGCTGGTTTAGACACAACAAATCCTGCGTCTTGACTGAGGGTCAAACTGGATCAGTGTTTCTCAACCTTTTGGATACCAGGGACCGTCTTCCTATACTGCGTCAGGGAGATCTCAGGGACCACAGACGGTTGTTGAGAAACACTGGACTAGACGACCCTTGCGTCCCTTTCTAGTCCTACGGTTCTGTGATTCTATGACTCGAGACTGTTCCACTGTATATCGATAATGAACTAAGCATATGACCAGGGACTTGCGCTTGGGTCCCCTCCTGTCCAGTGATGGCCCAAACTGGGCCATAGAGCAATCGGGGAGGCTGTTTCTCAGTCTCTCTTGTTGAAGCTCTTCCACTTTGAATGAAATACTTGGCTGGTCGTCGGGCCAAAGAGAGGGAGCGTGGCCAGCTCTACAGCCTGATGGCCAGGGCGCTCAGCAGGAAGGTGGGAGACTCGGGTTCCTGCCACTATGGCGATGTCATCGATTCCCAGTGTAACGGCTCGAAGAGAGCCCTTCCTGAGAATGTCACAGGCCAGTGGTGAGGGTGCTCCTCGGAGAAGTGGAAGGCTTAAGTGGGAGGCTCAAAAAAGCTGAAGTACTCAATGCTTTTTTTGCCTCTGTCTTCACAGACAAGGTCAGCTCCCAGACTACTGCGCTGGGCGGCACAGAATGGGGAGGAGGTGAGCAGCCCTCAGTGCTGAAGGAACAGGTCCAGGGCTGTTTAGAAAGGCTGGACATGCACAAGTCCATGGGGCCGGATGCAATGCATCCGAGGGCGCTGAGGGAGTTGGCTGATGTGACTGCAGAGCCATTGGCCATTATCTTCGAAAACTTGTGGCAATTGGGGGAGGTCCCGGGTGATTGGAAAAAGGCAAATCTAGTGTCCATCTTCAAAAGAGGGAGAAAGACATTCCGGGGAATTAGAGATTGGTCAGTCTCACCTCAGTCCCTGGAAAAACCATGGAAGAGGTTCTCAAGGAATCCATTCTGAGGCCCTTGGAAGAGAGGAAGGTGATCAGGGACAGTCGACATGGATTCACCAAGGGCAAGTCATGTCTGACCAACCCAGTTGCCTTCTATGATGAGATGACTGGCTCTGTGGATGTGGGGAAAGTGGTGGACATGATTTACCTTGAAAAACTTTTGATACCGTCTCCCACAGTGCACCATTATTATCAGCACGGTAAAGAAGTATGGGTTGGATGAATAGACTATTAGATGGACAGAGAGCTGGCTAGATCATCAGGCTCAATGGGCAGTGATCAATGGCTCGGTGTCTAGTTGGCAGCAGGTCAGAAGAGGAGTGCCCCAGGGCTTGGTGCCGGGGCTGGTTTTGTTCAACATCTTCATTAATGATCTGGAGGATGGGGTGGATTGCACCCTCAGCAAGTTTGCAGATGACATTAAGCTGGGGGGAGTGGTAGAGACACTGGAGGGGAGAGATAGGATACAGAGTGACAGAGACAAATTGGAGATTGGGATAAAAGAAATCTGATGAGGTTCAACAAAGACAATTGCAGAGTCCTGCATTTATGATGGAAGAATCCTATATACTATTACAGACCGACTGGCTAGGCAGCAGTTCTGCAGAAAAACCCCTGGGGGTTACAGTGGACAAGAAGTTGGATATGGGTCAACAGTGTGTCCTTATTGCCAAGGCTAACGGCATATTGGGCTGCATTAGTAGGAGCATTGCCAGCAGATGGAGGGAAGTGATTATTCCCCGCTATTCGGCATTGGTGAGACCCCATTTGGAGTATCGTGTTCAGTTTTGGGCCCCCCACTACAGAAAGGATGTGGACAAATTGGAGAGAGTCCAGCAGAGAGCAACAAAAATGATTAAGGGGCTAGAGCACAAGACTTATGAGGAGAGACTGAGGGAACTAGGCTTATTTAGTCTGCAAAAGGGAAGAATATGGGGGGGATTTTATAATGGCCTTCAACTACCTGAAGGGGGTTCCCCGGAGAATGGAGCTAGGCTGTTCTCAGTGGTGGCAGATGACAGAACTAGGAGCCATGATCTCATGTTGCAGTGGGGAAGGTCTAGGCTGGATATTAGGAAAGCGTTTTTCACTAGGAGGGTGGTGAAGCACTGGAATGGGTTACCTAGGGATGTTGTGGAATAACCATCCTTATTGGTTTTTAAGCTGTGGCTTGACCAAGCCCTGGCTGGGACAATTTAGTTGAGGTTGGTCCTGCTTTGAGCAAGGGGTTGGACTAGATACCTCCTGAGCTCCCTTTTTAACCCTAATTTTCAATGATTCTATGATTTATAACAAGAACCTGGGACCCCCACGCCCTAGAAGAGTACACCGAGCTAACAAGAGAGGCTTCTTATGGCCATTTGGTGAATCCAGCCTTTCATTGCCTTTGCCATTTTAGCATTGCCCCTAAATGAAACGAAACATTTTGTTCCATGTTGCACCACAGGTTTCCCGTGACCCAATCCAAATTTTTGGGGTGACTTTTTCAAAATGTCCAGTTTCGGTTCAGCCCAAATGAAAATTTATTTTTCGCATCTTTTGGGCTGCGAGTGGCCCTGCTGTCTTCACTCCCCAGTAGGCAGCAGGACCTGCCAATCGCAGATCAAACAATCCAGGCTCGCTTTGGGCAGCGAGATGCCAGTGGACTTCCTGGGACAATCCAGCCCCATACGTAGGGCAGCAGCAGACCTGGGCAGCGCTCCAGCGTTCACAGCTAGAACCCCAGTGTCTCTGCCCCGGGCCCTAACCACTAGACCCCAACCTCTTTCACTTCTTGCTTCTCCTTTACTGGAACAATTCAGTCATGTGGGGGTTGCAGATGCAGATGGGGAAGAGGTTCGATTTAACACAAAACCTTCGTTCACTGAGGTTAGAAGAAATAAAATCTCACGCCCATTTCTGTGCTGGTTTGGGCCAAACGTCTAACAGTCTTGATTGGAAGCTGGCGGTGTCACTGAGCTGGGAAAACCTTGATTGATTTATTTTTTCTCAATGTCCTCCCTCCACCACCTCCTCCCCCGGGTAAGGTTAAGATTTGGTCATGGTTATTTTTAGTAAACGTCAGGGAGAGGCCACATGGGCAATAAACCGAAATTCCTGGAAGCCAGGACCTCTCCCTGCCGTTTACTAAAAATAACCAGCTGTGACAAAATGGTGCTGACTGGAGGGGAGAGAGCAGCCCCCCTGCCAGCAGAGGCTGGGAGCTGGGGGCCAGGGCTGGGAGCTCTAGGTCTGTGGACCCCTCACCGCCCTGTGGGGTCAGCGGCTCAGAGCCGCAGGGAGCCCCACCGCTCAGGGCGTCTCAGAGTTGTGGGCTCCCCACTGCCTGTGGAGTTCCAGGGGCCCCCTGGCACCCGTGGCAGCTGGGAGTTGCCGGGGCCTCCAGCAGCGGCTGGCGGCAGGGAGCTCCGGGGACCCCCCCACTGCCAGGGGCTGCCCACAGCAGCTAGGAGCCTCGGCTGCCCACGGCAGCCCCCCACTGCCTGTAGAGGCGGGGAACTCTGGGGACGCCCCCACCATGCACTGCAGCAGGGAGCTCCGGGGACACCCCCCCATCATCCATGGAGGCAGGGAGCTCCTGTGAACCCCACGGCCACCTGTGGCACGTGAGAACTGCAGGGGCCCCAGGCAGCAACGGGGAGCTCCAGGAGTCCCCCAGCTGCTGGCTGCAGCTCAGAGTTCCAAGTGCCCCCTTTCCCCCCATGGTGGCAGGGCACCCCCCAGCAGCTGACAGCTCTTGCCTTGCCCACCCCGCCAGCTGAAGCAGAAAATGTCCCTTTCTGTGACCTCCCTGGCACGGGGCATTGTTCCGATAAGCTGATCGGACCCTGGTTTACTATCAGGTGTTCACTGCGATCTCTTTTCCTCATCTGGACAAACCCTCCTGCGACGTGTTGTAGGGGTGTGAGCGTGAGCACTATTTCGGGTAGAGTACAAGCACTAGCTACGAGCACTAAATGGGGTACCAGGGCTGCAGGGACTACGAATGCTGAGTGCTGCACTGACCATGGGGTTCAATCCACCACGGAGCTGGTGCCACTCACATCCGTTCAAAGCCACCAGATCTGCATTTTGCAGGGACAGGCCATGACATTTTTTTCAATGACCTGGAACAAAACATAAAATCATCAGGGATGAAGTTTGCAAACGATACAAAAACGGGGGGAGGGTTAGATAAGAATGAGGAAGGTCACTGATACACAGCGATCTGGATTGCTTGGTAAATGGCGCAAGTAAACAGTATGCACTTTAATATAGCTAAATGTAAAATATATACGTGTGGGAACTCAGAACGTAGGCCACAGTTGCAGGATGTGGGATTCTATTCAGGGAAACAGTGACTCTAAAAAAGATTTGGGGATCAGGGTGGAGAATCAGCTGAACTTGAGCTCTCACTATAACCCAATGGCCAAAAGACCTAATGCGATCCTGACATGCATAAATAGGGGAATCTTGAGTAGAAGTAGAGAGGTTATTTTACCTCTATATTTGGCTCTCGTGTGACCACTGCTGGAATCCTTTGCCCAGTTCTAATGCCCACAATTCAAGAAGGATGCTGACAAATTTGAGGGGGTTCAAAGTGCCACAAGAATGATGAAAGGACTGGAAAATGTGCCTTATCAACTCAAGGAGTTGAGTCTATTTAACTGAAGAAAGAGAAGGTTAAGGAGTGACTTGATTGCGTGAGTTCTTCTACATGAGGAACCAATATTTTATAATGTATAATATTTGTAATCTAGCCGAGAAAGGTCTAAGAAGAGCCAACGGCTGGAAGTTGAAGCTAGACAAATTCAGACTGGAAATAAATTGCAAATTGTTGACAGTGAGAATAATTAGTTGCTGCAGCAACTTCCCAAAGGTCGTGGCGGATTCTCCCTCACCTACAATTTTTAAATCAAGACTAGATGTTTTTCTACCAGATCTGCCTTAGGAATTGTCCAGGGGGGGTGTTCTCTGGCCTGTATTACACAGGAGGTCAGTTTAGATGCTCACAGTGGTATCTGTTCATCTGTAAATCTATGCCCTGGGCCTGTTTACTGTAGCCAAGCAAAGAGGTGGTGCAGACAGCAGTTGTGCATCACTAGCAAAACCCCCAGGCAGTTTCCGTAGAGATCACCAGATTGGTTCATGTGGTTTAGGTTCTCATCATTCATGTGGCCTAGTCCTCCCCCTTCCTCCCTCCGACAGCACACATACACACACAGAGCACTGGAAATTCAGGGAGGAACAGCAATTTAAATGCACTGCGCACACCAACGTGGCTCACCTGCCCATGCTGTTGTGAGTGCCACCTGGACAGACCCACGGCCATCAGTGACTTTGCACCCAGAGGGGAGGGGCCTGCTGGAGCCTCAGGTTATGTTTTCACCTAGGTGACTTAGGAACCAAGCCCCATTTGCCAACGGCACTCTGGCGCCCAAACCGCACTGACAGTCACTGCACCGCAGAAGCCCACGTGTCCTTGGAAAACGGGCCTTGGGCCTTCGTCACTGGGTGCTTTTGAAAATTGCCCTTCCGAGAAACAATTCAAGTGTTACACCACAGGGGATAGAACTCTGCGCCCCATGACTTGGCCGGCAGCATCCAGCCAACAGGAGAAAGAAGCATCCAAGCCAACTCCCATACGTTTCTTCTGAACTTAGTTGTGACACGGCTGAGCAAGAGAGAGCTTGCATTATTTTTGTTTTAAAACTTGCCTAGAATAAGGAGGCCCGCTCCTAACCCCCACGTCCCCAGCCTTCCCAAGGGGACAGCAGAAAGCCTGCAAACGCAGACTTGAACAGCACAAACGGAGGAGTTTCTGCAGGGCAGAGGGTATTTCTGTCCCCCAAGCAGCATGTGCTGCTGCTTAGTCCCCTTTGCGTGCTCTGCAGATCGGCCCTCCCAAGAATAGCTGGGAAATCGTGCTTTTCAAATCTAGAGCCAAGGTGGGGGGAGAGGGGGGAGGAATCCTCTGGACTGCAGCAGGGTGAACTCACACAGGCAGCATCAGGCAGAGGAGGGGGGGGAGCTGTTTGCTTGTTTCACAGCAAACCTCCCACAGCCGCCTGACAGTTCCTGTGGGGTTATTTTTCTCATCACTCCCCTCCGAGGCCTACCCCCGCCCATAACGCTCCCACGCCACCACTGCAGCTGCCAAAGTTAGTTCCTCTGAAGAAAACAGCTTCCTCACAGCCCCGGTCAGTGGCAAGTGACCAATGGTGCTGGCGAGAGGAGGGCCAGGCTCCCCCGGGGATTTACACCATTTGTGGGAGGGAGAACCCCGCGCTGCACGCTGGCATTAAACTAGCTGGCGCTTGCCCTTCATGGCCCAGTTGGTGACGGTGCACAGAGTCCATCTGCGGGGGCCCATCCTAAGGTAAGAAGCAGGGAGTTCCCCATGCGGCCATCGCCTAGCTCAGCTCTGCTGCCACTAGCACCAGCCCCGTGTTTCTGGGCATTAAACTGAAGCCAACCTGCCGGCTCCACAAGGCACCGATGCATTGACTGCACTGGCTCCTAAGGGTTATTTAGCGGGCCGGCGCGCCGTGCTGTCCAGGGTTGAAATCTAGCTTTAGACTTAACTAAAGCGTAAGGAGCACTACACAGGGGAGGGAAAGTCAGAGACACAGCCCACAAGCCAAGCTCCTCTGTGCTCAGCAGGAACTTCATCTGTTCCCTGGCACTTGCTAACAGTAGGGACTTGGCCATAATCTTTTCCCTGCTCGTACTTTTCCATCCACCCACCCTGGTGTAGCATTGCCGTGGTGCCATTAAACAGCTGCTGCGTTCCAGCTCAGAGGTGGCTGCATTCAGTGGTAAGGGAATTGCTTTGCACTTCTGTAGCTCCTTATGTTGGAGGCTTCCTAGGCTCCGGCAGAGACAGGTTGGTGGGGTGTTCCCCAGGGTGCAATGATGCAGTGAAGACGTGGAGAGGCCAGGTGGCCTTCGTAAGGTCACAAAGCTGGCATATTCGGAGCAGCAGCTAAGACTCCTGGCTCCCACGTCAAGTGCATTGGAGAGAAATAGACTCATGGGAGACATTACGGAATCGTTCACCGACAAACGTAGAAAAGAGCTTAGAACTTAGGCAAAGAGCAAAATAAGCAGCATGTATTTTAGGGCTAGAGTTGTGCAAAGAGCTCACACTCCCCCTTGGCCCCCAGACAGAGCGAACGTGCACGTGTTACGCGCCGAGTCCTGGCAGCTGAAGGACAAAGGTTTGGGGTGGGAAGTTTTGCTGTGCCGACCTCTAGCTTAACAGACACATTGACTCAGGAGCGACCAGATCTTGTCTTGGGATTGGGGGCGGGAGGGATCTGCCCATGAGGATCCAGCTCTTTGTTGCCAGGAGAGTTGGGTCCAAGGCCTGGGCTGCACTGAGGGAGCCTCCCCGCATGCTCTCGCCAGCTGCAGCTGCCCCAGCTGAAAGGCGGGTCTGATCCTGGTTGGGATTTGGGAAACATTTCCCCAAGTGGAGAGAAACGGGAATCTGGGTGTTTCCCATTGGAGGGACCTTTGGGGCTGGCACAGCATCAGCACAGTATGGTTTCGCTACCTCAGACTGGGGGTGGGGGGCAGCAACCCCACTCTGCTGCCTCGTTCCCCTTCCTGTCCATACTCCCTTGTTACATCCCACACCTCCTTCCCCCCACTGTCTCCCCAGTTCTGTGCTCGCCCCCAGCCCAGCCCCCTCCTAAGACAGACCGGCACGGAGTACTTTGGGGGGTCTGTGAGGGCATCCTTGGCTGGTGGAGGGTACAGAAGGCAGGGTGGGGCCAACATTCCTTCCCCCCATAGAGAAACCCAGCCCACTTGGTTTGAGCCGTCGCCTGCTTTCAAATGTGGGGTTGTCTCGTTGTTCCCTTGCGTTCTCCCGTCTGTCTGGCTGCACCTGGTGTGTCTTGTCGTAGGCAAAGCTCTTTGGGGCAGCAGCCATCTCTGTTCTGTGTGTATGTGCAGCACCTGGCGCCGAGGGGTCCTGGTACCACACTTACAATCCACCTAGGGCCTGAGGAGGCCTCCTTACCCCCCATTCTATCAGGGCTGAGTTTGTGACTCGCTGGCAGTCCTACCCTGCCAGCCCCAGTGAAAGCAGGCTCCGGGCAGGTGGGAGGCTGGCTGTGGCAGAGATCTCAGGGCTCCGGCAGTAACGGCCTTGGCGCCTGGCCCATCGGAGCCAGCACGCCTGCCTAGCGCTGCTCTATGAGTGGTGATGGCTTTGCTAGACTAGAGTGAAGCCTCATCACTGGCTGGGCTCTGCCGGCCCCCAGATCCCAGCGCACTGGGGTGAGCCCTCTCTTGGCTCCTGAGGTTTATGCCTGAGCTCTGGGCAGGGACTGACTTTAGGGGGTCAGTTCAGGGACCCTTGTGTCCGTTTCCTGTCTATACAGGCCCGGGAGGGTGTCAGAGCTGGGTTTGTGATGAAAACTCTGCTGGGACGTGCCCAACACTCTGGGTGGCACCGTCCCATCCCAGCTGGGCCCAGCAGAGGAATTCAATTCATAGCCCCCCATTCCTGCCTGGCCTAACCGGGGGGTCTGCGCTTGCCATATCTCTTGCCTGACAGGTTGTACAGCCTCTCTGGGCCCAGCACTGGCAGGGGGTCAATAGCCATTCGCCCCTAGACATCCAGAAGGTGGCCTGGATGCCCCATTGAGGCTCTCATGCCGGTCTTTGGGGCCCCCCCATCCCAGTGGCTTTGTGCTCCCTGTACTCTGGAGGCAGCTGGGGGCCTCTCTTGACCCTGGTGTAACTCAGAGCAGCCTCAAGGCTGCTCTCTTATATTATGTTCCATGCAGGAACCCTGCCCCTGCTGGGATGGGGGAAATAGAGAACAGCCACGTCACAGGCATGGGCCTCAAGGCAGGGATGGCTAGGAGCGGGGCTGGGGCTGAGCCCTGAGACTAGCTACACACCAGAGCGGGGGGATTCTCAGTGGCCATTTCCACCCACTCTAGGGCCCTCTAACGTTTCCAGTGTCACGGAGAATCAGGCCCCAGAGCAGCGCAAAGCGGGGAAGGATCAGGTCCACTGCAGTGGGTTTCTCTGGATGCCAGTGTCGCCGGTGTGCTATTTTTCTACTAACCCTTCTTGAGAGTGTCTCAAGCAAGTGATTTCTGTTTCCCTGCCGTGCTCCAAAACGGCCCCATTAGCGCCACTGCGCTGAACCATCCATCTGCAGCGCCCCAGTGTAATGTCATATCAATGCTCATCCCAGCGTTTGTCGGCAGCAATGAGGCTCTCCAGAGGGGAGCGAGAGCGCAGGATTTACCAGGAGTGGGAGCTGCTGTGAAGGTAAAGGGAAGGGCTTGTGCCTGGTGGAGGAGGCCAAGGGTGAGTGCAATGGGAGGGGAGAACTGGGTGGGTGAATTCTGTACTCCAGGATACAGCATCTTCTCTGGACTCAGTGAGAGATGAAGTGTGCAGGGGACAGAAGAGCCTGAAAAGGGGAACTGAAATGCTCTGAAAATCCAAGAATCAGGGAAAGATTCCATGGAATTCATAGAGCTTAAGGCCAGAAAGTGTCACGAGATCATCAGTTCTCAACCTGTTTACCATCGCGGGCTGCACATGCGGCTGCGTGCGCGACGTGGGCTGCATCCACACCATTTATATACTGCCTGAGGATGTTGCGTGGGCCGCGGCGGTGTGTTGAGTGGGCTGCAAGAGGCCCACGGGTTGCGAGTTGAGGACCCCTGCTCTAGTCTGACTTGCTGTATAACACAGGCCCCCACGAGCACCCAGCGACGCCTGTGCGGCGCCCAATGACTTGCAATAGACTACAGCATTTCAGTCCGCAAGAGACTAACTTCTTGGGAGCCAGAGGCAGAGAGCAGGAGCCACCGATGCCTGAGGCCCATGCAGTGGAGGGATGTGATTCAAGGGGATATACCCTGGTGGTCCCAACCCGTGATCCCTGCTCTATGCTGTTGAGGAATGAAAAAACTCCCCGGTCCCTGCCAACCTGACCAGGGGAGAATCCCTTCCTGACCCAACCCAGACCATCAGTTGGACCCTGAGTATGTGAGCCTGGTTCTCCAATGAAGCATCCAAGACAAAGGATTCTCTGCCCCACCTCACGCCATGGCTCTCCCCGCCCAGTTTCCTGTCTCCAGCGGTGGCCAATCCCAGATGCTTCAGAGGAAGACAAAAAAAAAAATACCGCATCCCCAAAATGCATCTGGCCAAATTGTGCATTAGGGAAAAAATTCCTTCTTGAATCTGCAGGCCACTGGATGAAGCCCCGAAGCTTTAGCTCCCAAACTCTGCCTGTTAAGAGTTGGGGCTGATTTTAACTTGATTG
This sequence comes from Mesoclemmys tuberculata, assembly GCA_007922155.1. NCBI lineage: Eukaryota > Metazoa > Chordata > Testudines > Chelidae > Mesoclemmys > Mesoclemmys tuberculata. The sequence continues at coordinate 6,846,486 of ML675652.1, forward strand.
GTTTGACTTTTATCTCTAGCCTCTTACACACATTTCCTCCCAGGCAAACTGGCAGTTATTGCCCCATAGTTACCCCGAGCTGCTGCTCGTTCACGTGAGGTTCGAATAAGATCCCTGTGGTTTTACCCCCATGTAGCGGCATTGAGTTACTAACTGACACCCGTGTAGGTGAACAGAGAAGCGGACTCAGGGTATGTCCACACTGTAATGTAAGCCCAGGGTTAGTGGAACTCGAGCTGGCAGACCTTGTGTTTGAGTGACTACACTCATTTGCAACCCCAGGTTAGGAATTGTTGAACCCTGGTTCCCAACCAGGGGCTCCAGCATCTACATTGCATTATGTGGGTCCAAGCCCAACCACTCATATCCCAGACTTTATACTGCCTTCCCAAGTGCGATGACCATTCCAGCCCTTCATTCACAGGGCAATGAGGGAAAAATTGACTGTCCTCAAAACTTGACTGTCTAGAGGACAAAGAAATTTGGCTGGTGGGATACTTTTGGCGGGCTCCCAGAGCATGAATCCAGCATCTGCCCTATAAAGCAATAGGGCTTGATCCCTGGGTCCCAGCTTGGCTCAGGCTCGGATCTTCCATCCCTGTGAGATCCTGGAACTTTGTATTTGCACACTGTGTGTGTAAACAGAACTGGGATTAGGCTTGAACCTGGTTCGAACTCTGGATTTACGCTGCAGTGTAGACATAACCTCAGGAAAACAAATCTGAGTCAGTCGTGGAGCCACTCTGTGTTTACAGGGGTGATCTGGAGCAGGATTCGGCCCCGGTCGTAGCTGGGGGTTATCACAGGACGGGAACGTTTGGGTAGGCGCTAATGGGTTTCGGTGACATCCCAGTGAGAAAATTGGCTCTGTGCTCACAAAGCTTAATAAAAACATCCTAAAGGGGCAGTTGAGGCACTGGGGGCGAAGGGGCCTTGGCGGAGATGTCACTCTCGAAATTCCTCACTCTTGGTCCATGCCCAGATTCAAAGGACAGGTGGTGCTGCCATGGGCATGGGATGGGGGCAGGGACCCAGTTGGTGCTGAGAGGCTTGTCATATGAGCCCAGCTTTCCCCCCTTCTTGCAAACCTCCTACAGTCGGTTTCAGAATGTGCTTAATCCTGGGCTGGCATTAAAAGGCCTTGAGGCAGCTTCAGGTCTGGGCTGTAGGAGGGGTTGGGGCTGTGACGGGTGTAGCGAGTGTCACTAGGAACATCTCAAAGGGCACTGCAATGAAACCAGCTTGGATTCCTAGATACCTTTCCCAGTTTAACCCCCCTGCGTCCTGACGTGGACAGACCGGCGTTCGCACTCTTTGCATTACAGCAATACCTCGAGACTGCAGTTGAATTCAGGGCCCTGTCACGCTGGGGGCTGCACAGACACAGAGCTAGCCTGTCCCTCCCCAGGCAGCTCACAGAAAGGAATGGTGATTAAGTTCTTTCACAGACAGGAAGCTGAGACCCATAGAGATGTGGTGGTTTCCCTAGTCCAGGGGTCGTTAACCCGCGGCTCCAGAGCCGCATGCGGCTCTTCAGCCGCGATAAGCCGCGGCTCTTTTGGTAGTAAAGGTTGCCGACCCCTGCCCTAGTCACACAGGGAGTTGTTCGCAGAGCGAGGGATTGAACCCTGACTTCTTGCATTGCAGCACCTTGGTCACTAAGCCATCCTTCCTCTTGCAAAGAGCGTCCTGCAGGGGCCATGTTTGCTGGTGTCTCATCCTCTCTCCGTTACACCAGTGTGACTGCACTGACTTCAGCAGAGCGACTCCTGATTTACCCCAGCATAAACGAAAGGAGAGTCATGCTCGCGCATTCAGTGGAGCTTGTAACCTTTGGCTGGCTCCAGCCGGGGCTTGTGCCCCGTGGGCAGGTGGGAGATTCCAGCCCCACGCCCACTCCCAGCACCTTGTGCCCACGCTTTGCTCCAAAGCTCATCGTGATTCAACTCTGATTTTGAGGTCTTCTGAGCTCTCTGACTCTCAGAGCATCATGGGGCTGAGGTGGGTATGGGGCCGTGGCCTGGGAGAGGTGCCGAGCCCAGAGCCTTTGGTGCATGCGTCCCATGGTGCTGCAGGCCAAGGCTGCAAGCGTCACTTCATGCAGGACGCTTGCTCTGCTCACAGTGGAGCCCATGGGCTGCAAGAACAGGGGCTGTTGGCTTTCAATCCTGACCGCTTTGCATGGCAGCTCCGGTGATGCACGTCAGCCTTGAGCGTGGCCGAAGCCGTGAGGATGCCTGGGAAAATTCCCACCGGTCAGGATTGGTGGAGTGCCGCGGAGAGGTTTCTGGGATGAAGGGCCCCGCAGCGTACACAACGCAGGGGCTGTGTCCACACCACAAGGACTGACTGTTCCCTGGACCCAGCCATCCTCCGCTGAATCAGTCAGGAAGATGAGATCGCAGACGGGACGATGAGAGCGCCAACGGCTGCACAAGCCATGCAGGATTCTCCTCCAGGCCACTGAGCCCATCCTAGCACAGAAATCCAGTCCCGGCACAGGTCCAGTTCCTGGGGCGGTGCATTTCCTCCTTCCCCTCAAAAACCCTCCCCTTTCCCATGGCCAGGACACAGAGTGAGCCTCACCTTCCCTGGCGGTGAGGGCTGTGCAGGGAGCCCTTTGCAGGGAAAGCGCAGGAGCCCTGTTCATTCAAGGAGGGTTTGATGCCCCGAGGCTGCCCGCTTCCAGCCCTGTCTGCTCCAGCTGCTGGCTTGGCGATGCTGCAGGGACCAGGGCCTTTGCCAGTGGGGGAGCCCGCCTAGAGCTGCAGGGACTAGACTGCGGGTTTGCGTCGATGGTCACATTGGTCCAGCCATGGCGTGGCTGTGCGATGAAGATGGAGACTGTAGGATGCTCCGGTATATAAACCCTGCTCCTGGCTTAGCCCACATTCTGATGCATGTGGATGATCCCCTGTCACGGACCATCCCAGAGCACGAGCTCTCTGGAGCAGGGCCTGTCTCTCGTTGTGTGTCTCAAGTGCCCAGCATGGCGGGGCCCTGAGCTCAGTTAGGTTGGTAGATGCTCCAGCAATGCTGAAGAATGACAAGAGCAGAGCAATATTCTGGGGGGCCCCATGGAGAGGGGGAGTCAGCAGAGCTCCGACAGTTTGTTCTACAATCTAGTCCCGGACGCATTGGTCCGTTAAGGAGATCGCGGCTCGACTGGCCTTAACATTTCTCATCTGCCCACAGACTCTCTTTCTGTCTTGAAAAGATTGTGAGCAAAGTGTCAACCGCACCACCTGAGTTTTCCTCAGAACACATAAAGCCCGGGCAGCCCCTCACCCTGTCAGTGTCCCTCACCCTGCCCCACAGGGGCCTGCTCCAGTCTCCATGGCTCATTCAATCGTTTGTCCTCGGAAACTGCCAAAAATCCAAGGCCGGATATGGAGCTGGGGGCACCGACGCTGAGACCCACCAAACTCATTTCACACAGGCCAGGGAGCACATTGCGGGATAGGAACAGCCGTTCACAGGCTGGAATGGAGCAGCTGGGAGACCCTGGGCACAGAGTGCAGCCTTGCACTGCCCATCTGCTCTTGGAGATTGAACGCTGTCTCCTGTTATGAATGCAGCACAGGTTACTGTCGCTGCCCACGGTAGGCTGCTCCGGGAGGAAACAGGCTCGACTCTGTTGAGTTCAGAGGCACTGAAAGGATAGGGTAGGGTTGCCAACTTTCCAGTTTCTGAAAACCCTTGCTCCATCCCCTCTTCTTTAGGCCCTGCTCTCTTGTCCCCTTCTTTCTCCTCCCCGTCTGACCATCAGTCGCTCATTGTTCTCTCTCCTTTAAAACGAAAACTGACATTTGATTCTTCTAAGCAAGGCGTGATTGCTTTGAATATTTTGAAAAGAAAAAGTTAAAACTGACAGAGACATGTTTAAGGACCTGTTTCCGAAAGCCCTTTTTCATCTGGCTACTTCTTGCTCTCATCAGTGGTCCCACTGAAGTCAATTTAAAGTCAGTAGGGTTACTTGCATGAGGAAAGATTATTCTTGTAAGTAACTGCAGGATCGAACCCAAAAATTGTTACAGTGGAAAGAAATCAAAAGACCTGTGCTAATTCCATCCGCTGGCGAGTATATTACTTTTTAAAAGCTTGTAATATGTATTTTCTTAATAGTATGGAATGGCTCCAAAGTTATTCGCAAGCAGAGATGTGTTTGCAGACTAGGCTCCATAGTGATTTATTTGTGAGAGAAATCTTAGGAAATGTCCACCCTCTCCTAATCTATGCATTATCTAGTCTTGAACATTCAGTAACCTCACAGCCAGAGAATTCATTTGTCCCTTCCTCTATGTATTTTTTCTGTGATTTGCATGCGTCTCATTTTCTAAAATACTTTACAACAAGCTATTTACCTCAGGCCACAGCTTTGAAACCTTGGTGTGCCTTTCCCATTCCTCTTCCCTTGTAGGAATTTCACTAATAAATCACTTGTATAATAAGCCAGGCTTTCTAATATGTATTCACAGCCGTTCCCTTAAGAAGCAATTTTCCTGTCCTGAAAATTTGCGTGTGACAACTTGCATGTGAATCCAAAAATGATAATAAAAAGCCTCATATTATCTACCTTGTCTATCAAAAAAAAATTCAGGCTTCAGAAAAACTGGGACCCAAACCGAAAACCTTATCATATGTCTTTATATGTTGATTTTAAACAGATGAAACTTTTAAATTGTCATTATTAATCAGCATAAACATCCATTCTGCTTGCGGCAGTATTATAGGGTAACAATTGCTATGTTCTCATTTCTCTGATCCTTTTCTTCTTGCACAAAGTACTTTAAAAAAAAAAAAGTAAATAAACTTTGGACAGCATTTGAAATGCACCAGAAATAAATATCTTTGGGGGGGGAAGAGGTATTTCCTGTTCCCATCCTCTCTCCTTTGGGGTGAGTGTTCAGTTTGAGTTTGGATTTTCGTTGTACTGCCCCAGCTGTGTTGGTGTTAGGATCTCAGTGCCTTATTCGGGGGCTATTTCCTGGTCTCTGAAGACGGGGCAATTGAGATAAGCCTCTAAAGAGAGATTTGAAATTTCTGACCGGAAACACACAGCCCAGTCCAACCACACACACGGCATGACACAAAACGCACAACAGCACACCCGCACAAGCCCAACCCAGATACCCACACAGTACAACACAAAACACACACACAGCAAAACCCAGCGCAAATACAGGCACAGCCCAACACCAAACACACGCGCAACCCCAACACGCACGTGACACACAACCAAAACCCCAACGCAGATGTCTTTCGACCGGAGTTTCCGGTAAAAAACCAGACACCTGGCAATCCTGCTGAAAGGAGCAGCAAACAAAATACCAAAGGCCCCAACCCTGGCTCCCGGCGGCGGGGGCACGGACAGGTGCAAGGAGGGATGCCCGGTTCAAATTTTGGGGACCACTGGCTTAGAGCCCTGCAGCACCAACCGATCGTTTGTTATGCAAAGCGGAGAGAAAAACGTAATCTCCATAATTACATAATTCCTGGGGGCGGAAGGAGTGGCTCAGCCACTAACGGGAGCCACGTGCAGGAAAACTGGAGCGGTATTTACCATCGTTAATTGCCTGAGACTCTGTGCAGCCCGCGGGGAACTGCGTGTTCCTGCCCCAGGCAGGCTCTGAAACGTGCCCCTGGGCGAGCCAGCATGCGCCCTCCGGGCCTAGCATGACTGCGCAGGGTAGGGCTCGGACTCGGCCGCCCTGACCCTTGATGTCTTGCGCTCCCCTCCCCACCCCTGGCATTTCAGCGCCCCACAGCCCTCCCGGACCCAGTGGTGTACAGAGGGTCTCCAGCGCCCAGGAACCAAGCTGACATTTTCACCCCCCAGGCCTCATGCGCCCTCTCCCCGCGCAGGGCAGGAGGGGACCTGGTGCCACCCCCAAGCTGCCCCGGGGAGGGGGGGTGATGTGAGGCTTGGGGGGAGCAAATAGAAACTTGGCTCCGCCACCTTGCTCCTTCCCCCACTTAACCGCCACATGACACCCACCTCTCCTGCTTCAGCCCCACGCCCCTGCCCCCTCCTCGGTACACCACTGCCCTGACCCCACAGCGTCTCAGCACACACACCCCCGGCCCTGTGGGCATCTCTGTGCCTCACCCTCCCCGCACCCAGTTCTTACAGCCCCAGGCCCTATGGCATCTCCCGGCTCTACCCTGGCGCGCACGTCCCCATTGTGTCTCCATCTCACGGCAACACCTCACCCCTATCCCCCTCTCGACCTGCCATGTCTGAGCCTCGCGGCCTCGCCCCCCCACCCCATGTGGGTTCGGAGCTGGGGCATGGCTTGCTCCGTGGCCCATTACCCCAATTGCAGGAGCACTGGGCTTCTATTTACACCTGCTCATGTCCTGCCTCGTTTCGCTCCCGAGCCACTGGGAACCTTTTGTGCCAGTGCCACGTGTCACAATCAATAAAAGCCTCAATATCTCAGGGAAATGAACGGGGCCGGGGCCAGGGCTGTACCCGGGTTGCTGCAGGAAGGGGACGCACACTGAGCCAGCACCGCCATCACGGGGCTTGGGAACGACACTTGGAAACACGCAGGCAGCGTTCCAGCCGGGCTCGGGCAGGACGCCAGAAACAGGCACGTGGCCCATTGCTGAGGTGGGGGGGGCAGGGGCACGAACAGGGCAGAACCCGCCCAGGCAGAGGCCCTGGGAACCAGCCCCCAGGGACTTGGCAGAGCAGAGGGGCCTGACGGAGGTGGGGGCATTAGTGATGCCACTGTGGGAGATGAGGGGACAGGAGACGAGTGTGTGGACGGAGGTTCTTAGCAGGAGGGGTGAGGGTCTCTGCGTGGTGTAGCCCAGAGAGGTTGATGGGGGTAGGGCAGGATGGGGACAATCAGAGCCATGGTCACATTTCCCCTCATTAAGACTCCTGGCAACCATGTTATTCGCCCGCCCCCCCCCCAATGGCTCCAGTGAGCCCAGGAGCATCTCTTCCCACACTCTGGCTCCAATGGCATCTGCCATCTTGGGAAATGGCCACCCAGCGTGCTTGGCCAAGGTTGCCAAAGTGCTGTGGGGTCTGGGGAGCCTGACCCCTGTGAGCTGCGGAGTCATGAGGGGCGTCCCCTGCACTGAGAACACTGCGAGGGGGTGAGCCCCTTGGACACTGTTAATCTCTCAGGGAGTCAGTCCCCCACTGGTCGTACGGGCATTAGAAGCCTTGCTTTCTCCCACCCATGGGCTGTGTGGGGCAGCACCCCACACAATGGGGCCCCAATTTCCACTGAGGTTGCTAGAGGGAAACTGAGGCACCCGTAGGCATCCTACAGATGTTACAGAAAATTCCCACTTTTTCACGCCGCTGTAATAGAACAACTAGACAATAATGCCCAGAGGGCCATGAGACCGCAGTGGTACAGGACCAGGGGAGCTGGGGCAGAATAGCACAGGCCTTCTGCCTGGCTGGAACTGTCCCACGGGGGCCAAATGCCAACAGCCCAGCTGGCTAGCCCAGGGAGTGGCGCAAATGTTCCTGGAGATTTGCTGAGCTGGAGTAGGGCTAGGGGTGAAATCTCACTCCAACCTGCTCCCGCCATCTCCGTTTGGTTCTTCCCCCCTCTCCCTGCCAACCAAGGAACGAGGCTGAGTCCAAGCCTCCCTGGTTCTGCCTCCTTGGCTCCAGGCAGGTGCAGTCGTTTTCCAAATCCAGGGTTAACATCCCCAAGTGGCTCCCATGCCATCAATGCTGTGCCGAAATTGACACTGGAGGGCCCAGAGGCCTGGCAAGCAGCAGCGGAGGAGAAAATGGTGAAAACGCTGCATATGCAGGAGCAAAACTCAGCTCCCAAGTGAACGGTGAGTTCAGTTGCTCCTGGAAAGCAAGAGCTAACGAATCTGGATCCATCAGCAAAGGAGGTCAGTGCAGCAAGGATGGGAGGCTGCGGGGGGGTGCAGTGAAAAGGTGGCGAGTTTTCCAACACTAGAAAAATACTGGCACAAATGGCAATGGGCTACACAGGAGATCCTGCGTGTGGGAGGGAAGATCATAACCCGGGGAAGTCAAATCCATCATCCACAGTTAGTTGCTGCAGCAACTGTTGGGGATAGGGAGGTGTGGGGGAGAGAGAGCGAGAGCGAGCAGATTTAACCCTTAGGAGACCCGTTTCTACCAGCGTGCCAGGACCTTGGACTCCCGGGAGGAGGCATTAGGCTCATACTGTACAATGGGTCTGGTTGTTAGAATCTGTCCCCCGCAGACGGACTCTTCCCAGGCTGTGCATGGCTAGAGCAGAGTCAGAAGTGAAGGCAGTGGGAAAAAAGGGGTGATTGACATCTGAGATTTTGAAAGAGACAGTGAATCCGTGGGGGTGGGGGGACACTGTTCCACAGGCTGCAGATCGGAAAGCTTTTATGGACAAATAGTGGCTGGGGGGGGGGACGGAGCCAGTAGAGGACTAAGGACTGGGGCAAGATCTAAACCGCAGAGAATCCCTCTGTAGGATGCTCCCAATCCTATAGACATTGGTGACCTGAATCTCACCACGATCTTGTGCAGTGGGTGAGGAACTTCATCCCCATTTTACAGTTGGGGAAACTGAGGCACAGCGCCATCGGTGTGGCCACACTGAAGCTACGGCAGAGCTCAAAGAGAACCCAGGAATCCAGACACTTAGCCAGCCCTTGAGCCAGTAGACCCCCACGAGCCTCTAGCCTGGTAAATTCCATTCATCTCAGCGGTCCTCCTAGAAAAGTTTGTAACACAAACTGCCAGACGCATGCCAGATCCTGCGTACCCCAAGGGCTCCATGGTGGGAATATCTGTAGCTGTGGTCCCGCTCTGAGCGCCCAGCACGAGGGGTAGAGGGTAGCACAAGATGAGTGGCACAAAAAGTGTGTCACAAACAGCTCTAAAATAGAACTTTACTCCCACTGAGTTCAGGCCACTTTTTGTTCCCCGCCTGGGAACAGTCCTGATCGTCGGTGAAAGCCAGTTTTGAGCCCAGAGCCAAGAGCAGATTAATGGGAACATGAGGTCTATTTGCCAGTGACAAAAACGTAATTGTGGGTTAAACAGCTCAGAGAGGGAGCCTGGTCTAATGGTTAGTGCACTGGGCTGGGCTGGGTTCAAATTCCAGCTCTGCAAGAGACATCTTGAGTGAGGCAATTGATCTTTCTTGTGCCTCAGTTTCTCAGTTGTAAAATGGGGATAATTAGCTCTTCTCTGCCTTGTCTGTTCAGACTGTGAGCTCTCTGGGGCAGGGACTGTCTCTCATTGTGTCTGTGCAGCTCCCAGCGCGACAGGGACCTGATTTTGGGCAGGGTGTTTAGGCCTCAAGGTGATCTGAGTAAGAAAGGACAGCATTTCCAGTCAGCAAATGGGAGCAGCAGGGATTTAAGCCTCTATAGATACAAAAGCTCTTGAACTCAGTAGGTACCTAAGTCCATTGAACGTCATTGGGGTCAAGCACAAACTCACCTAGACATTTTTGCTGATCCCAGTAGACCCCTCTGTGCATCTTTAGGCACTTACAGCTGTTGGCCCATTGGGCCCCCTGTGGGCAGCTTCGCTGACTAGCTGCACTAGAGCGGACTGGAAACATTGAAAGTTTTCTGTCAAAAAGTGCTGCTTTGATTCATGAAATCCTATGGAATCTGATGAAATTTTGTGCCAGAAAGGCCAAAACGAAAAATTTTCTGCAGCAAAACTCCTTCGGGATTTCTGTTTCATGGGCAATTTTGAAAATACGGGAGCTGGGTCCAGTTTGGAATGAAGCCAGATTTCAAAGGGTTGAAATTTCCCGTGAAACGAACTGGCTGACTTTCGGCCAGCTTGGAGTCCAAGTTTCCAGCTCATGAGAAACCCTCGGGGCTGGACTTCCTAGGTGCTGCCATTGAGCCCAGAAATGTCACAGAGCTGCAGCCCTGGGTGTGCAGGGGGAGCCGGCTACGTGGCTCCTTGGTGGGGAAGAGGCTGGGGTAATGGGCAGCATCTCAGAGAGAAGAAAGCTATCTTGCAAAGTGTCTCCTTGAGTTTGCCCTTGCTCGTCTTTGAGCACTGATGAGGCTTTCTCTCTCCCTCCGCTTTGCCACTCAGCAGCCACCTTCCCGGCTAATTGAAAAGATAGCAGGGCGAGATTATAGTGTTGCTGTTTAAATTGCCCAGGAGGGGAGGCTGACTCCACAGCCGGGGAGGGAAATTTTCAGGCCAGCGCGTCTCACATGACAGGGCTGTCACTTTGAAATGTGGTCATTCCAGCAGCATCACCCACGCCCCCTCTCTCATGAGCAGGGGAACATCACCAGGCTGTTTGCCCGTATGCATGGATGCCTGGCTGGCTGGGGCACGGATGCTAATTCAGGTGGAATTAGACGCTGCCTTGAAGACACGGAGAGCCATTAAGTCCTACTCCAGATCTGGGCTGTCCACACACCCAGAGATGTTTGAATCCAGGGGTTTGTCATCTCTGGAGGAGCAAAGCTAGGAAAGTGTTCCCCTAAAAGATCCAGAGAACATAAGTGGGCCAAGCCCTCCAGATAAGGAGTGCATGGGCTGGGTCACTCCTCTTGGGGATCTGTTCCTAGCAGGGCTAACTGGACCGAATGAGGAGGCTGAGTTTTGCCTGGTAAATTGTGCTTTGAGATCCTCCAGTGGGTTGCGCTATGCGAGGACACAGGAATCATTAATAATTAACAAAAGGAGGCTGTTAAAGAAACCAAGTACCACAGCAAAGAAAACATCCCCAGCACCCACAGTAACTGGTGCTAGAGAGAGAGAAAGAAAGAAAGGTGTGTGCCTGAGGCACTGGACTGGCCCTCACGCGATCAAGGCGCATTACCTGGCTTTCCCGCAGACTCCGTGAGAGATTGGAAAACTATCTCTGCTCAGTTCCCAACTGAAGCATCCTTTGTCTGGTCCTCTTGATTGTGAGCTCTTTGAGGCAGGGACTGCCTTTCTGTGCAGTGCCCAGTGGGATGGGGCTCTGATCTTAGCTTGGGGGCTATAAACACTCCTGCTGCATTCATATCGAAGCGTGATGGAGAAGTGAGTCCAGCCACGGGGACACAGAGAAGCAGAACAAGCGAGATGAAAGGAAGGAGCAGCTGAGAAATGGCGTGAGTGACCAGGGAATGCAGAATGCACCTATTTACAGGCTGGGGGATCCAAAAAAGATCTGGAGGTGGGGGTGGATACTCAGCTGAACATGAGCTCCCAGTGCGATGCTGCGACCATAACAACTAATGCGATCCTAGGATGCATAAACAGGGGAATCTCGAGTCAGAGGAGAGAGGTTATTTCACCTCTGGATTCGGCTCTGATGCGACCGCTGCTGGGATCCTGGGTCCAGTTCTGGGGCCCACAATACAAGAAGGATGGTAATAAATTGCAGGGTTCAGAAAAGAGCCGCAAGAATGACTAAAGGATTAGAAAACCTGCCTTGTCATGATAGGCTCGAGGAGCTCATCCAAGGTTGTAATCGTGTCGGCCCCAGGATATTAGAGGCCCAAGGTGGGAGTTAATATCTTTTGTTGGCCCAGCTTCTGTTGGTGAGAGAAAGAAGCTTCTCTTCAGGTCTGGGAAACGTAAGCAAATTCATAACTTTGCTAGACGCTAAAAATCATGGACTGAACAGAGACACCGGATTTATGGTTCATTATAACAATCTGTAACCCACAAACACCCCCACTCTTCCATGACTGGAGAGGTGTTAACGGGCCACATCACCTTGAATGGTCCTTTGAAATATGTATTAACTACTTAGGCCAAACAATCAGTTCCATCTTGTGTTCAGCTGCCATGCTCTGAGTGCATTTCAGAGACCTTGAAGAAGAGCTCTGCCTAAGCTCACAAGCGTTTCTCTCTCACCAACAGAAGCTGGTGCAATAAAAGATACAAATTCATCCAGCTTGTCACTCAAGGAGCTCTGTCTTAAGAAAGAGAAGGTTATAGTACGACCTGATTACAATCTACAAGTACCTATATGGGGAACAATACATAATAATGGGCTCCGCTCTTCCATCTAGCAGAGAAAGGTTTACAGGATCCTATGGTTGGACGTTGAAGCTAGAAAAATTCAGACTGGAAACAAGGTGTGAGTGAACCATGGGCACACTAGCAATTTTTAAATGCAGATTGCACATTTTTCTAACGGATCTGGCTAGGGATTATTTTGGGGTGGTTCTCTGGCTTGTGCTATGCAGGAGGTCGAGCCAGATGATGACAATGGTCCCTTCTGGGCTGGGAATCTAGAAACAGCAGCCAGGCTGTGGCTGCCCGGCGCTAGTGAAGGGCGTCTCCCAGCAGGCCTAGGCAAAGTGGACCATGGCGTTCGGAGCGTGGCGTTCCTGCTCCGGTCTCTGCTGCGCCTGTTGATCCCAGTGGGTAGCCGAGTGGCCGAGCTGCCAGGGCAGACCAGGACAAACCACATTCAGTGCTGGGTCAGCGAATGTGACCATGGGCAATTGTGAGTGGTGCCACGTGGGGCTGCCGGTGGCCCGCCCACCCTGCTAGTCCTCCTGGAGGTTGATCCCATTTCCGTCCTGCAAAGCGAGGGTGCCAGCTGTGCGAGTGTGTGTGTGCGCGCGCTTTTGTGTGTGTCACAGGGAAGTGTTTTGCTGAAGGACACAGAAAGCTGGTTTGGGACAGGTGGTGGGGAGGCTCCCCCACTCCCTCCAGAATGGAAAACTGGGACGCTCGCTTGTATTGGAAACATGGATCCTTGCTGCTGCCCTTTCACTGCTCGCTCCTTGTCCCAACCTCCCGCCTCCAATCCAGGTCTTACCCATCACCCCTCCCAGCTCCCCCACATCTGCCCTCATTCCCCAATTGACTCCACTCCTCCCTGTCACCTCACCCATCCGCCTCCCGGCTCAGAATCCCACAGGTCCTTCCGGCTCACACAGGTCCCCCTTCCATGCACACACTTAGCCCCACAGGCTTTGAAATGGGGTAGAGGGATTTTGATCACGGTTTCCTGATAGCTGGCGGGGAAGCACTACAATCCCCGTCTACCACTGCAGCTTCTACCACTGAGGAATCTCATGTAGGGCTGAATTATCCTAGTGTGGCAGGCCCGTGAAGTGCCAGCTACATGAGGAGCTGGCTTGCAACGTCCCTGGATTTGTGTGATGAGCCAATGCCTGGATCTGAGATGTCCCCCAGAGCATTAAGTACCTGAGACACAAGCTGTACCCGAGAGACCCCTCAGAGTAGCAACCGCGGGCGAGATTGATCTAGCCAGCTACTGTGGTATGGTTATTATTGGTTATCTGTATTGTGGGAGTGCCTAGGAGCCCTGGCCCCACATGACTGCTAGGGCCCCTCCCTCCAAGAGATTACAATCTAGGGCAAGAGGCAACGGTTTGATACAGACAGGCAGGCGGGGAAGATAAGGGAACAATGAGAGGATGTAGGTCAGCGTGACAGGGTGTGGTTCCATCCTGCCAGCTGTGTAGTCTTTTGCAGCATGGTGGCAGGTTTGGAGGACGGGGTGAAAGGCCAGTGCAGATGTTGACAGAGAGCTCCTCCCATTTCACATATGTGGTCAACTTGTGGAACTCCCTGCCACAGGAAGTCGTGAGGCCAAGAATTTAGCAAGATTCAAAGAGGGATTGGGCCTTTCTAGAATAACAAAACGATCCCAAGTTACCATCATTAATGATGACAAACCTCCGCTTTACAGCGTCAGCTGATTGCTAACTACTAGAGACCAGGGTGGATGGAGCTAGGCTGTTCTCGATGGTGGCAGATGACAGAACAAGGAGCAACTGTCTCAAGTTGCAGTGGGGAAGGTCTAGGTTGGACATTAGGAAAAGGTTTTTCAATAGACGGGTGGTGAAGCACTGGAATGGGTTACCTAGGGAGGTGGTGGCATCTCCATCTTTAGAGGTTTTTAAGCTGTGGCTTGACAAAGCCCTGGCTGGGATGATTTAGCTGAGGTTAGTCCTGCTTTGAGCAGGAGGTTGGACTAGATACCTCCTGAGGTCCCTTCCAACTCTCATCTTCTGTGAGAGCTTTGTGGGGGCAGCTTATCCTCTGTCTGCCACTGCGAGATCCTCACACCTGGCTTGGCAGCATCTGATGCTTGGCTCTGTCAAGAGTCAGGACACTGGAGTTGCCAGCGTATTGTTTCTGCTCAGCAGCTGGCTGACTGCAGAGGGAAACCAGAGAGGTGTCGAGACGGCTGCACGAATCCAGCACAGCTGGTTCCAGGTCCGCCGGGAAGCTTTTGTTCCACATAGCCCAGGCTTGTCCGCACAAAGCCATTGCTGTCCCCCAGAGCAGCCAAGGGACCTGATAAGCCCTTCCCCTGCGGGGGGACCAAGAGCGATGTGGCTGGCCTCCCCATTTTCCCTCATGCAAGGTCATGGGATGCCACGCAGGGCCAGCTTTTGAAAGGCATTTAGGTGTCTAAAGATACAGGTAGGTGCCCAATAGGGTTTTCAAAAGTGCTTTTGATTTCAGCAGGCGCCAGACCCCATGACATTTCTGCAAACCCTCGGGAAGAGCACCCGCATCGTTAGGCAGATCTGTCCTTCTTGTCTGAGATCAGACCCCCACCTGACCTCCCCCGGGTGCGCACCCAGCCATACACACGCACACCTGCCAGTAGGTGGGGCCTTGCTAATGATAAGGCCAGTTCTGCCAAAGCCATGCACAGCCGGGGTTATTTCCTCCTCTCGCTGCCATGCAGCAATGCAGCGTGCTTTAAATCAGGGGTTCTCAAACTTTTTTTGCTGGGACCCCTTTTGAAAATATTTCAGGCTGTGACGAGCCCCCTCAACACAAGTGATGACCCGCCCCCCTCCATGCCAGGCCATCCATATCAGCATACACGGGGACTGAGCATTTGTGACCCCCCCATAATAACCTCGCTACCCCCAAGGGGTCGCAACCCCCAGTTTCAGAACCCCTGTGTTAAACAGCTGAGGAGTCACCCCAGAGGGTGCTGTATTTCAGTGCCGGATGAAGTATTTTCCATGTCTAAAATTTGCCGTGTGTGCAAAATGCTGGTGGGGCTCTGCGGGTGGGGCACTATGGGCCAGATTGCCGGAAGTGCTCAGCACCCAGGCGCTCCCGTGGGTCTCAGTTGGGCACGGCGGGAGGGGAGGAAATTCTCCATCGCTTTTCAGTCAGAGCTTCTGGGTCATTGAGACCCTAACGAGAACCTGTGGCGTGCAATGTAATGTAAATAAATATTCTGCTAATTATTTTAATTTCTTTTTAATAGACGAGACGACCACAGTGAGGTACAAAACAAACTGGCTTTTAACTGTCCTGAACTTGCAAGAGGCTGTTTGGGTGGCAGATATCTCACTCCATAAGAAATAGCTGGCTCGCCCATCGCTGTGGTATCTGGCTGGTCTGGCGTCTATATAGCCGGGTGCTCTGACCACTAGACAGCACTCTCCAAGCGATGCTCTGCCTAGGCTATGAAGTCAGGCATTGCTATTGACTGTCATGGGACCTGCAGGGCCACGGTGCTGCTAGGGTTGGATTCCATCACTGGTGTGTCACTCTGCAAGGGGCTGCGATGGGTGCTACAGGGTGTCAGACTTGCAGGGTGACCCTTCCCCTTTGCTGGTGGAGCCCAGGCGCTCTCTGCCCCCGAGGATATGTGGCCGGGCTGCCGACCTCCCAGGGCCTTGCATTCTTCTGCATGGCTGCTTTCAAAGTGACGCCACGTGACTGGAGACAGTCAAACAGTGACTGGAAACAATTGTGCGGTGCGCACGCACGTGCGCTTGGGTGTGCCAGGGCGTGTGTGCTCGCACCCGTGCATGTGCGTGCACACCTCGCCAGGGCAGAGCAGGTTTCTGATTGAATACAGAGGCGGTTAATCCAATTGCCGGCAACTGAAAAGCCCTCAGAGCCTGTTCATCATGTACATGGCGTAGGAGGGCTTCTCAGTTCGGATTCCAGCCTGGTATTCAGATGGAACCAGTCTAATTTCCTCTCTCCAAATTATGATGTTGCCTTTGAATGACTCCAGGTGAACTCAGTGCTGGGATCCCCTCAGCAGCCAGCATGTGCTCTGTCTGTTTGCACGCGCGCGGCTCGGTCTGCGTGCAATTCGCCGGGCGCCTGGTCAGAAAGGGGGCCAGGCACCATTCATACCGAGTCAGCCCAGGTTGGGGCGACTGACAGGTGAAATGAGCTGGTGAGTTCTTAACCCCCATCGTCAAGCCACTCCCACTGCTGCTGTCTCAGCAAAGAAGCTGGCCCCAGACCCTGTGTCTGTGGGGGGCACACGGGGTCCAGGGTAGCTGCAGTCTTGCTGCCCGCGGCCTGTGGTTTCAGCACCTAGGGCTGGACAGAGGCAATGGGGCAAACCCTACCAGGGACGCTGGGACAAGTGCTGTCACCTCCATGAGGCAGAAGGAATGGCCACCGGCCACCCGCATCCCAACAAAAAGGGTCCTAGTGCCGACTATCGCTAATTTCCCCCCATCACCCCGTACGCCCACCCACTCACAGGAGCCCCAGCCTTCGAGAGAGCCCCCTACTGTCCCCTCCCAGGAGCTCCTGCCTCCCCCACCAGTCCCCACTCTTCACTCCTCCCTGCCGCCGAACCTCGGATCTAGCCCATTTCCTGGACGCTGGGGGAGCTGCCGAGGTTTCGGCAGGTTGAAGGCCTGGCACACGGGGCAGGACCCAGGTACCCGCCATGTTCCCAGCCATGTGACGTGAGCAGTAGCTGCAGGTAACAATAAAACTGACCAGCTGCTGCAGTCCAGGCGGCTCGTTCCAGTTCCTCCTCATCCAGTGGTGGGCAACCTGTGGCCCGTCAGGCTTCCGAGTGCGGCCCACGGGACATTTTGTTCAAAGTCGCTCGCACGCCTGAAAGAATCATACCAGAAGCGCTGACCTGACAATTCCTCACATTTTTGGCAATTATTAAGCGTTTTTGTAATTGTTATGTTATTGTAAGATTAAGTAATTTTCTATAACTCGTTATGAAATATTCGGCCGGTGTTAAATGTATTGAAGCCTAGTCGTGGGGTCTTGGTTAGTGTACAAGGCTGATTTCAATCTTGCGGCCCCCTGAGATAAAAGAAGCCGCTCACGTGGCCCACTCGCTAGCTTAGGTTGCCCATCGCTGTCCCGATCCCTCCAAGAGGCCTCTTGTTGCAGCGGCCATGGCTGGCTGCGTGTGTGGAAGGAGGCTGTGAGCAGCAGACACACGGGATCTAAAAGCACAAGCTGCAAACTGCCTGAGCAGAGCGGCCCTGCTCCGTTCACCGCGGCTGTGGCCGGCTCCCTAGGCTCAATCTGTGGCCTAGCCACCACTGGGGGGACAAAGCGCCATCCTGAGTGGTGGGTTAGAGAAGCACAAATCCCGGCTGCTGCTCTGACGGCAGCAGCAGAGTCAACGCCAGGCTCACACGTGAGCTGCATTGAGGCTGTTGGCTGCAGACAGAACCTGTGGTACCCTCTAGCCCCCCGCCCGGACTCAGGAGCTGTGGTGGCCCAATACAAAGTGCCGATTTTCAGCCACACGCTGGCTCTGCACCTCGTTGCATTGCTCTTGTTTGTACCTCAAACTTAAAGCAAAGGAGGAAACCTCAGCCCCCTTGGGACAGACGCACCCACGGTCTGCTGCAGCGGGGCCCTTAATGAGCGGTTTAGTGAGCAGCTGCAAGGAATCTGCACCCCTCCTCCCTCCAGTCCCAGCAGGGTAGATGCCTAGCTCGGAGCACAGATCCACGGGCCTTTGAACAGAGCTGGGAATTCTTTCGGTGTGTAATTTCAGCTCCCATTGGTAGTCAGGGCATGGCTGATGGCCTTAGCCGAGCACACAAACCGGTCCCTTCCTCCTCCGCGTGAATCAGAAATACAAACCAGAGAGGCGGCTGGCTCTTTGGGAAAGTCAATTAGCACAAGAAAGAGGCTTTGATTTAAAGAAACTCAAAGTGAGTGACAACTCCTAATCTGAGGAGGAGTAATTTAGGGAGGTAGGGGAGTGTATGCGTGTGAGAGAGACAGAAGGAGTTGCACCTGCCATCCATCAAAGGAGGATCACGGTGCTTTAAAGAGCCATTGCAAAGATAAAAATCTTCTTATTTTTCCTAACTTCTCACGTCTCCCTTCAAGGAAATACCTCGGTCGTGACTATTGGATTAAGCTGGAGAGTAACACTAACACCAGCAAGAGCGAGTAGGAAATAAAATGCTCAAACCATCATAGGGAACTGTACAAAACCCAAGACCACATGGGGCCAAAGTATCTCCCCGTACCTGTCGTTCACACTGGTGCATCCTGGGTGTGAAATGTACCAACCCACAAAGCCCTTCACTCTGGGGCCTATCACCACACAGGGTGTAAACTGTCGTTAGCTGCCCCCACCCTGTTAGGCATTTAACAGTAAAAGCCAACGTTCAAAAAGGGGCTCCTGGTTTGGAAGGCCCCAGCTTGAGGCCTGATTTTTAGAGATGCTCAACCCCCAAATATCCAACTGAAGCCAAGGAGAGCTAGGGGTTCCCAGCATCTTTTGTAAATCAAGCCCTAGGTACTTCGATTCGGGCTCTGAAAAAGGGAATCAGCCCAAATCCATGGAAATTTAAGCCTGATGTTATCATCCAGGTGGCCCCAGAATCTAAATCTGACATTTGTGAGTGTAATTAGCTAGATATGAGTCCTATTTAAAACACTTGCTTTCCCCCTTTCAACCTGAGATAATTAAACTAGATGAATTTGACGAGTCTAATTTACTTTGCTGCTGATTAACTTAGCTTCATTTTGCACTTCACTCAGCTGGGAGAGTGAAACAAAATTAGTGTTGCCAATGCAAGTGATTTTATCTGGAGTCTCTTGGTATTTGTTGTCTTTCTTAAAGCTCCAGCTGCCAGAGTCATGTGAGAGTATCAGCTTTAAAAAACAAATTCTAGCCCTCATGATTGTGGAGAAAATCTTGAACCTGTGATCCAAGGATGACCTAAATGTCTGTGACTAGGAAACAAAAAAAAAGCTCCCAAATTTAATTTTTTTCAAAATTTTAAAGCCAATCTCATGGTTTTTTGAGTGCCGACTCATGATTTTTTAATGCTGGAGCTTTGGCCATGTGTTAACATTGCTCTGGTTCACTTTGACCCTGATTTTTAAAGCGTTTAAACAGCTAACTCCCATTCTAGTCAGTTTTACTTCCATTATTCCCACGCGCAAGCCCAAAAGATAGGGATTGCTGGGTTCTTAAATCTGCCAGGGCAAAGCTCTCACCTCCTGCATTGCATGGGAATTTTTCTAATCTGTTCACTTTTGTTCCCCCTTCAAACCACCCCTAAAGTTTGGGCCTCAACTATTTGTTTTTCCAACTGGAATCACCTTCATTTTAGATTAAAGAAAAGCAACCAAAGAAGAGAACGCAAGTCCTTTGAGAGAGCAAGTGAAAGAAAGCTTGTGTGCATGTATGCAATCTTTGTGACAGTGCACTGATCAGAGCACCGGATGGCAGATGGCTCTCTAGCCGCTAGCAGACAGGTGCTTGGAAATTGTAAAGGGGCGGCACGCAGAGAGGCAGAATTCCACTGAGTGCGTGGTTCCCAAATTGCCAGGCTTTGTGCTGCTGCAGACAGCGTTTGATGGGAGATAAATTCATGTTTCAAGGCATTAGGTGATCGTTAACTGGTCAGGATCTGGAGGAGCCCTCCACTGGGGCAGATTCCCACGCCTCTGCACCATCTGATGCGGGGCCCTGTGGGAGGTGGCTCCTTGCACTGAATGGACCTGGGCTCTGGCAGCCTCTGTGGTCCTTTGGGGAGGGAAGCAAGGTCCCCTTAGGTTCATATGGCCATATATAGAGAGAGCAGCGTGCTAGTAGCTGATGGTGTTGCTCCATTGGGAGCTGGGTGAGACAAGCTGGTGGGATCTCAGTCCAGAGCCAGCTCTGAGGCCTTGGTCAAAGCATAGGCATTAATGAACAAATGTCTGCAGCATCTAGTTATGCATCTATGCTGGCAGCAGGAGCAGGAAAACAGCCCTTCAGGATGAGAGCTGGCTATTAATCTCCCCCGGAGAGTGACTCCCCCAGCTCACTGTGTCCTGGGGTTGAAGCTCCACGTTCTTCTTTGAGCGTTTGCTGCTGTCGATTCCAAGTAGGCATGTGCGTGCTGCGTGCACAATCGTCGCAAAGTTTTTCCTGTAGCGGTACCCAGAGGGTCGGCTCAGGCATTCCCACGGAGTCACAACACCATGGTGCTGTATATTGTGCCCTGCCAACCTGCTACCTCTTCAGTTCCTTCTTACCGCTCCTGCTGGTCATTGGAGCTACGCTTCTCTCTTGCTTTGGCAAGTGCGTCCCCAGTGGTCTCAAACACTGACCCTGTAACCGGTTAGATTAGTTTAGTGAGTGGTTGTTAGTTAAGTTTCAGTTTGGGGGGATCCTCCCCCCATTAAGTTTCCCCGCTTCTGGGAGTCGGGCCGTGCCACGATCCCAAGGGGTTAAACCGTGTGGGACCTGCCACAAGTCTATGCCAAAGAGCGATCTTCACAAATCCTGCTTGAAGTGCCTGGGAAAATCCCACCAGACAGATCGGTGTAGGACTGGCAACGGATTCTGCCCGAGGACCAAGAAGAGGGAAAGGTCGGGCTGAAACACTTTCTCATGGAGACAGCTCTTTGCCCCCAGGCCAATCGGACCCTAGCACCTCGGTGAGGAGTGCACCGCCCTCAATTATGGAACCTGCGGTGCAGAGGAAGGGCTTGGCACCCAGAAACTCTTGGTACAGTCTCACCGACACCAGAGTTGGCCCGGCACCACTTCCACGCATCAGTGCTGTGCAAGAGGCACAAGAAAGCTGTCAGAGGGTGCTCACCCATGGTGAGATCAACGGCGAGAGACAATAATGGTGCGCACCACGGGCCGGATCACCCGGCACCCACCCCATTGGAGGCGTCGCCTTCGACTCTGGGCCTGCAGAAGGGCCCTCGTGTCTGGGGCCCGACTCCCTTGCAAGGGAGAGCCAGGTGGAGGAACTGCATCTCCCTTCAACTCCGGACAGATTGGAGGTGGCCAGAGATTGCCCCACTGTTGATTCTGGTGTGTGTGCAGCAGTGGGGGTCTGTTGTTGTAGCCAGGGGGGCTCAGGTGCCAGCTCCAAGGGCCCCCCCTTTGGCAGGGGAGTAGATGCTTGCTGTCTCTGCCCCCAGGGAGGGGAACGCGTGTGGGCTGGCGGGAGTCAGCGAGTGCCGTGGCTATGGCGGGGGGGGAGGGTGTGTGTGCTGCGGGAAGGGCAGTGCGCCCGCCCTGGTGGATCCATGCAGCAGCTCCCCCCATGGCAGGCAAGGGGTGACTCCGGTCTGTTCTTTTCTGCAGGCTGAGGTACATGGTGAAGCAGCTGGAGAATGGCGAGGTGAACATTGAGGAGCTGAAGAAGAACCTAGAGTACACAGCCTCGCTTCTGGAGGCCGTCTACATCGATGAGACCAGGTGGGCTCTGAGCCTGCCCCATACTGCACCCCTGGGGATGCTAGGGGGTGTATAGGGGACATCGCCTTCTGCAGCGACGGGGGTAGAGAGGATATTGCCTCCTGGGGGAAGATATATGGATGGGGTGCCATGCTGCCAGGGGTGTGGGAGGGTGTATAGGGGATGGGATACTGTGCTGACAGGGCACAGGAGGAAGAGCATATAGGGAACGGGGTGCTGTGCTAACACGAAGGTGGAGGGGGAGCGTAGAGGGTGTCCAGCTGTCCTGCAGCGGCTCACGAGCGTGAGCACCAACCTCAGGGCAGACTGTTGTGAACTAGGGCACAAACCCAGAACTGTTTGTGAGTTCTGTGCTTAGATTTCACCAATCCATTCCCAAGTGTAAACTCCTCAAGCAGTGTGACAGCCTAATCCTGGCGTCCCAGACAGCCCCCTTGGGCACTGCAATGTGTTTCGCCACCCAGGCGAGCCTGCCTTTGTGATAGATGCTCTGTACACCAAGGTTCACAGCAATATTTAGGTTACTCCCAGACCCAAAGGACCAGTCACTTACCCAGGTCAAGTTGAACCTTAGACCTCACACCGAAGACAACGCTTGTAGCCAATCCTACGATAAACTACATACAGATTTATTAACTAGGAAAATGAGAGTTATTTACAAGGTTAAAGTGGGTAAACCCATATACACACAAGTGAGTGCTAATCATGAATTTCAAAAGGTAATATGCACTATACGTCCTTTTCGGCTAACCCAGGCTAAGCAATATGGGGATCTTTTCCTTATGCCTAGAAAACCTTGCCCCTCAGAGTCCAAGCAGTATAAAAGATAAAGTTCCTTCTTGTTAGCACTTTTTATTTATTTCCCCCTTCTGATTTGAGTTGCAAATTCAGCTGTTTGGAGGAATTCACTTGCCCAGCTCCTCTTGGAGGGGCGGAGGGGGCAGGAAATCAACAAGTCTTTTGTCCTCGGATATTCCACAATAGTTCATCTGGTGTTGATTGGCCTCCATTGTTGGGCAGGCGCTCACCCCTCATGTTGTATTTCACTCTCATGAATGCTTCCCTGTATGGTGATTAAGTGCATTGATCACATTACGTTAACCATGAGCTTAACACACGGGGTACAGCTGCAATAGGTAAGATTAATGCAGGCCGAAACTCACAAGCATTTCATAAAATCTAAGCACGCTCTTACAGTTCTAATAGCTATTTTCACACTACGAACATGCAGAGGAGTCAAACTGGTTCCAGCTATGTATTCGTCAGTGTTCCATTGAGACATGAGAGCCGTGCCATGAGCTGGCACGAGGTCTGCCAGCATCACATAGGGGATGGGGTGCCAAGCTGACGGGGGCATCTGGCAGGAGGACATATAGGGGATGGGGTGCCAAGCTCACAGGGCATATGGGGGGAAAGTATACAGGGATGGAGCAGGGGGGATGGTGCATGTCCATTCCTGTTTCACTGGCGGTTTCCGTTTCAGGCAAATCTTGGACACAGAGGATGAACTGCAGGAGATCAAGTCGGACGCGGTGCCGTCCGAGGTGCGAGACTGGCTGGCCTCCACCTTCACCCAGCAGACCCGGGCCAAGGGCCGGCGCTCCGAGGAGAAGCCCAAGTTCCGCAGCATCGTCCACGCCGTGCAGGCCGGCATCTTCGTGGAGAGGTTTGGCGGCCTGGAGGCAGGGGGGCACAGTGGGGGGCTGTCCACGTGGAGCCTGCAGGGTGCTGTGCCTCAGTTTCCCATCTTGTGCCCAGGGATGCTCCCCACACTGGGTGCGGGGGTGGAGAATGAGGCTGTACATCTGCTGAGCGCTCTGAGACCCTGGGAAGGGTCGAGCAGGGTCGCACGCACCCATCCCCTTGCATGACAGTGGATCTGCCTCACGGGGCGGGTCCCCTACCCAGCGCCCTTCGCTGGCACATGGGGTACAGGGCCAGAGCCTCACTCGCCACTGCCTTCTCTTGCAGGATGTTCCGCAGGACCTACACGGCTGTGGGGCCCAACTACTCCACCTCCGTCATCAACTGCCTGAAGGTAATGGCGGGAGGAGAGAGGTGCCCCGCCTCGTGCACTGCCCCTGCGTGCGCGAGGGGCCACGGCTCCCGTCGGGACAGAGGCTCCAGCCAGTGGCAGCCCCGTGCTGCTCACTCCCGCCGCCCTGCGCCGAGGAGGCTGCGTCGCCAGGGCCACCCGGCTGAGCCCTGCCGCGTCACACTAGCGCCGCCCCATGCCAACAGCTGAAAATCCCCAGCACCTCCTCCTGCGACGCGCCTGCATCGGCCTGATTGTATCTGCTGGGCTGGGCTGTTCAGGCCAGTGGACAGGGCCCACAACCCCAGCTCAACCCCGTCCTACTCCTAGATGGGGGTGTCATGTCCTCCCTCACCCCACCCCCAGCTGGGGAGTCGGTGCCCCTCTCGCACCTGCCCCCTCGCCCCAGTTCATACATATTGCCCCCTGCATCCATTCCCTGCTGAAATAGGGTGTTTCAAAGATCAGGGGGCAAACTCCCCCGGGATGTAAATCTGCCCCCTGGAACAGGGCCCAGCCCCGTGCCTGCTCCTCCTGGGCACCAGGCTGGGAACCTGGCCGTGCACCCCGTCTCTGCCACGGCCCTGCTCCGAGCCAAGCTGCCCGTCCCTTGCCGGCCGCGCTGCACGGGGCAGGGCTGTGACGTCCGCTTTGCCTTTCCTGGCAGACCCTGGACCTGTGGTGCTTCGACGTGTTTGCACTGAACAGAGTGACGGAGGACCACGCCCTGCGCACCATCGTCTTCGAGCTGCTCACCAGACACAACCTCAACAGCCGCTTCAAGGTCAGCAGCCCCCCACATTCCTCCCGCCCCTCCCAGCCTCCGGCTCCCCTCCCTGTCCCGTCATCGCTCCCCCACCCCGCCATGTCCCATTAGCAGCCTCTCTGCTCCATTGGCATCCCCCACTGCCCTATCAAGCCCTGTTCTGTCCTATCCGCAGCCCCCCACCCTACCCCAATCTCCTGCCCCCTATCATGCCCCATCAACAGCCTCCTGTCCCCTCAGCCCCAGCGGGCTGGATAATCCAATAGGCAATGGAACAGGAGCCCATCTGTGATACCAGGATCTCCACCCCCTGCGCAGCTCAGGGCTGTCCCCAGCGCTCCGCTGGAGAGAGGTTTGGGGACACAGTGCAGGAGTGTGGCCAGCAGAGCCAGCACCCAAACAGGCCTTGAGGGGTCACAGCAGCCCTAAACCCCTTTCTGGAGTGAAGCCGGGTGCAGGCAGCAAAGCTCTATGTGTCGATGGAGAGGCTGGGCCTTGCCGAGCAGAAATCTTCCAGGTTCCTCTCTAAGCCAGCTGAATGGAGAGGTTACTCTGACCTTCCCGGCTCTGCAAAGGCTTAGGTGAGGTCCATGTGCACACGTATGCATGGGTGTGTACGTGCATGTGTATGAACGTGCATGTGTACGAGCGTGTGTGCCCGTCTGCATGAGTCTGTGCACATATGTGTACGAGTATGGAGGTATATGCATGCGTGGTGTAGCGGTGCACATGTCTGTGTGTGCGTGTGCTCGCGTGTGCGTGTCTGTGCAAACACTGACTGTTTCTTCCCCCCTGGATGAGCCTTGCTGAGCCAACTGCTTTTGCCCATTGACAGGAACTGCCGGGGACGTGGTCTGTGTGAACAGCCCCGCTTGCTTTTTCCTGTTCTCTCCAACGCTCCCTATTGGCCAAGCGTGACACAGACACCCCTCTCGCTCAGGGGCGTGCTCAGGGCCACACAATCACCAGTGTGGGGCTGGGAAGGAATTTTCTCCCCAGGTCAGATTGGCAGGAGCAGAGGGGGGGAGCGTTTGCCTTCCTCTGCAGCGTGGAGCCAAGATCACCTGGTGGGATTATCTAGGCCCATCCCACCTATTCAACTCCCTCCATTGCAAGGACCTCTCGTCTCCCCTGTTCTCTGCCTGGGGCTCACAAGAGTTTAGTCTCCAGCGGCCAGACGTGCTTTGGTTAAATGAAAGCCTTTGGGCACAGGACACGGTGCCTGGGTGAAATCCTCCGCCCTGTGCTGCACAGGAGGTGAGACTAGCTGATCTAATGGTCCCTCCTGGCCTTAAACTCTGTGAAACTATAAAAGGAGGCTGCAAGCAGGAACACGTGCATCTCACTCCCCAGAGCAACACGGCAAGAGCTGGGGCCTCAGCCAGCGTCCTGCCCGTCCAGGGTGAGAAGGGTGTATGAGCCAGCTCCCCAAGCCAGCGCCCAGCCCTTTGAGACAGGAGTTGGGGGGCAGCCTCCCTGTCCCTTCACAAGCTGCCATCGCTGCCCGGGGCAGAGCTGCGGTGCCCACATGCAGATCATTTTTCCACCCACACCCCTCCCACACACTGGTGACTGATGGGGGATCGTGAGCTCCTGGGCTCTAGCCGGAGGAGATGCTAACGGGCCCCCTGGGACTGCCCTGGGCAGAGCCGCAGAGCGAGGAGAAGGCAGGGATCTATGGTTCCCCAGATCACATCCCTGATGGCTCTGCCGAGCGGGTAGCACCAGCGTGGCTGAGCCGTGTCCCTGCTGCAGCACAAGTGCATCTATGGCACCCAGTGCATGCTGGGAAAATCCGGGCGGCTACCCTGTGGTGCCTCAGCAGGGACAGCGCGCCGGGGACATGCACACAGGACGGCACCGTGGAGCAATGCATGCTGGGACACATTGCCACACAGGGACCTGGGAGGAGGGGACTGGCCACACCATTGACCCCCCCGGGCTGCTCAGTGCCCGGCCAGGTACAGGGAGCTTTCCTGAGCCAAAATTGCCAGGGTCATGTGCCAGTAGCTGCACGGTTACTGCCTGCGCATTGACCACGTGGGGCAGGCGTGGACTAGACACAGAGCCAACCCGTCTGGGTGCCTCGGTGGGAAAGGCTGCAGTGGGCACACGGTTGCTGTGGGGGAGGGTGTCCGTGGTGCTGCGTCGGGCAGCTTAAATGCCAAGCAGGGCCAGATTTCCACTGCTGATTACCTGCTCTGCTCTTTGCTGCACATCTGCTGCGAGTCACTGGTGCTACCCCGGATTACCCCCACTGTAGCTGCAAGCAGAGCTGATCCCCAATCCCAGAGACCTTTCCCATGGGCAACGCGCTCATGGCATGCCCTTCAAAGACCTTGGTTTAGCAGATTGGTGCTTCCCGTCTGCAGCCACGGTGGGTGTGGTGGCCCAAGCGGGGCTGGAAGCTCTGACGCTCGTAGTGCCTTGGTCCAGATTATTGTCCATGTCCCGAATGGTAGCACCAAGGGGCCTAATCCGGGGTTGGGACTCCATTGTGCCAGGTCATGCACAGACAGCCCCTGCCCTGGAGAGCACGGTGTCAGTAGGGCCCAAGCACAATTTTTTTGGGCCCAGTACAAACTTTTAACACGGGCCCCCTCCCATAATGGGGATAATGGGACTTGCGGTCTGGGCCGGGCCGCCCAGAGCCTCCAGGCCCCAGTAAAGTGTACCCTTTCCCCTCTCATGTGGAGACCCGGGATGTCAGACAGGCTGTGATGGGGCAATGCGGAGCAGAAAAGGCAGAGTCTGTCTCCGCGTGCTGATCTCTGGAGCAGACTCCCCTCCGTCCCTGTCCCTGAGGGAACGGACTTGGTTGTGACGGTTCAGTCCCTACTTGTAGCAAGGTCAGGACTTGACAGACAGCATCTCTGCCCTGGCATCCCCTCTGCCCTCTCCGTGTGCCAGTGCTGGCGGGGCTCTGGCAACGTGGCGCTGTCACTCGGGGGCTGGCTGCGCAGCATTTCCTGGGCCATGCGGCTCCGAGGGAGTCGCAGCACCGTGCTGTAGGCAGGGGCAGAACAAGCGTCCTCCACGTACTGCCCCCTGCCTATGGGTCTCAGACTGGCCCTATGGAGCCTCTCGATGGCTGGGGCCCATTCACTCCCTGGCCTCTTTTCTGGTACTGCTCAAAGACACGTGGCCTTACCCACGAGAGCAACACCAACACGCACCAGCAATGACGCCCGTGAGTAAATCCCTGCAGGATGGGGCCTGAGCCAGTCTGATACTAGCAAATAGGGTGAGATCCCCCAAAACCACAGTGGGAGGGCAGGCCATGGTGCAGCTGCCCTGCGGGAGCCTCGGAGCACTGTGGCCTAGTGGCCAGAGCACAGGTCTGGGAGTCAGGAGTGCTTGAGACCTTTTCCCACCTAGGCGGCCTTTGGGCTGTCTCTGTGCCTCAATTTCCCCATCAATCCTTCATTGCTACTCCTAGGGCTTATCACGCAGTGAGCTTTCTGGCTCCAGTACAGGCTGACAGCCTTCTCTGGCCTGCAGATACCCCCATAGCGTGCAGGGGCTCCTGGCCCGCCTGCTGTCCGCTCAGGGCTCTGATGCGATGGGCTGACCCTTGTCCCCTTGCACCGCAGATCCCCACTGTGTTTTTAATGACCTTGCTGGACGCGCTGGAGGCCGGCTATGGGAAATACAAGAACCCCTACCACAACCAGATTCACGCGGCTGACGTGACGCAGACTGTGCACTGCTTCCTGCTGCGCACTGGCATGGTGGTACGTGGGCGCTGGCGCTGTGCAGGACCCCTCCCTGGGTTCATGCTGAGGGTCTCAGTTTGGCCTCTCTGCTGACTGGGGGAGGTGGGAGGTTCGAGTCATGCTTCTCCTTCGTCCCTGGTACCCCCGGGTGGAGGGTCGGGGCTCTCCCACAGCGCGCAGCAGCAGCCCCCCAAGTTCCTTGGCTCACCATCTGGAGAGGGGGAAGCTCCGTTCTGGCTCTGTCCCCTGTTTGGGGGGGATCCAGGGTTTGGTTCAGCCAGATTTAGAGTCAAGGCCCAACCTGGGAGTGGGTCAGATCCAGCCCCACATCCTCAGAGTTTGGGGGTGCTGGGATCTGGGTCTTGGTCCAAGCCCATCTAAGAGCTGCCTGGTTCTGGTGCAATGGGCTGCATCGCTACCAAAGATGTAGCCTCTCCATCCTCACCGAAATAGCCTGGCGCGGAACCTAGCCCAGGGGCAGCAGGGCGAATGGGGCGGAAAGCCCGCTCCTTCCATCTCCCTGGGTGGGCCCTGGTCTCTTTTTCCTGCTCAGCCCAGCCATCACTTGTATCTGACACCAGTGCCGGCCCAGCCTGGGCTGCAGCCTCGGAGAAGGAGCTAGGCACAGGCTGGAGAGACACGCGTTTTGGGGACCACTCTATTAAGGTGCCTGCTGCCTTCCAGGTTATATAGGAGCAGCGATTCCTGCACCTCTGCCCAGGGGAGGACAGGCAAGGGGGCTGATCTGGGAAGGGCCCTTCCCGGGCACTAACAGCGTCTCTGCCCCCCAGCACTGTCTGACGGAGATTGAGATCCTGGCCATCATTTTCGCAGCCGCCATCCATGACTATGAGCACACAGGCACCACCAACAGCTTCCACATCCAGACCAAGTGAGTGCCGAGGCAGTGCGGCATGGCACGGCACGGCCCCGCCCGCCTGGGATCCCACGGGCTCTTCTGGAGAGGAGATCCCTCTCTGGCCTGTGGTCTGGGGCGATAGCAGCCAGCTGCCTGTCCGGGGCGGCCTCCCCTCAGCCCCCCATCTGAGCCGCGGCTCCTCTCGTCCCAGGTCTGACTGCGCCATCCTGTACAACGACCGCTCGGTGCTGGAGAACCACCACATCAGCGCCGTCTTCCGCATGATGCAGGACGACGAGATGAACATCTTCATCAACCTGGCCAAGGATGAGTTTGGGTGAGTCGTTCCTCTTCCTCCTTCCCCCCCCCCCAAGGCCCAGCTGCTCCCTGCAGGACCCCAGGACAGTGCCTTGGTCCCTTTCACTTCTGCCAACCCAGGCCCACCCCTTGGGTTGCAATAAGGGACTGATCATGGTGCTCGTCTGGCCAGCGGGACACATCGCAGGATCTGCCTCTGATCATACGTGTGCGCTCAGAGCAGAGACACAGGTGCCGGCCCCGTCCCAAATCAAAACGGAGGCGGAGAGGGGATCTCCCCCCCTCCATGTTTGTTGGATGAATTGTTACTGCTGCACCGAGGGCCCTAGTCCTGGAGCAGTTTCCCAGTGTGCTAGCGATGCCCAGATAGCCCAAAAAGGCAGTCCCCAGAACGCCAAATCAGTGGGATTTTTAGCACCAACAGTAAAACTCCCCATCGTGCTGGTGGGTGAGGTCAATTATGGGGGTCCATCTCTCTGAGAGTCATGCACAGAGGGTGGTGTTGAGGGCCTGGGGCACATCAGACCCTCTGCACCGTGGGGAATGGGGCAGGAAGCTCTTTCAGTCTGGGGCTCTGCTAACTTTATTTCTAAGCTTTCTCTGCACTGGGGACTCCTTAATGGGGAGCCGTGGGGGTAGCTGCCAGTAGGCCTATGTTGGCAGTGCAGCCACAAAGGGGCCAGTTCATAAAATGCAATGGGGGCGAGGGGGGGGGCGTGTGGAAGAGGCTTTGTCGCTGACTGCACTGGCGTGATCATGCATCTGTTTCTCCACATGGGGCAGGGAGCTGCGGTCCCTGGTGATTGAGATGGTCCTGGCCACAGACATGTCCTGTCATTTCCAGCAGGTCAAATCCATGAAAACCTCCCTCCAGCAGCTGGAGAGGTGAGTGAGGGAGTGGGTGGCGGGGTTGGTGTCTTCCCAGGCTGCTGAAGGAAAGTGCTGCTTTATGGGGAAGCAAGAGGGGGTGTGTGTGTGCACTTTGTGCATGTAGGAAGTTTATGAGCACGTGTGGCTTTGTGTGCAGCTGAGGTGAGTGACAGGAAAGTGTTGTGTCATGAGTGAATTTTGGGAGTGGGATGTGTGCCGGGTGGAGGTGGGCGTTGTGGAAGTGGATTCAGAATGTGTAGGCGATGAGTGTGTGCGTGCGTGGGTGCCTGTCTGCTCTGGCTGTGCGTGTCCGTGTGTGTATGTGCAACACACGTCTGTCTACACACGCCTGCATGTGTAAGTATGTGTGCATGCATATGGCCGTGCGTGTGTATGTCTGCATGCATCGTGCTGACAAATTGGAGCATTCAGAGATGAGCCACAAGGGCAAATCAACGCCAGGAGAAGTTGCCTGACGGGGAGAGGCTAAACAAGTGCCATCTACTTAGCTTATCAAAAAGCAGGGTAAGAGCTGACTTGATCCTGGCCTGTAAATCCCTCCACGGGAGCAGATTTCTGAGAGCAGGGAGCTCTTTAATCTCGCAGCCAAAGGAAGAGTGGGTTCCAGTTGTTGGAGCAGAAGCTCAACAAATTCAGACTAGAAATAAGTTAAAATGTTAAGTGAGGAGAATTAATCCTTGGCAGGAACAACCGACCCAGGGCTGCAGTGGATTCTCTGTTAGTTGGGGTCGATCTGTCCTGCAGCTGGAGCTGTAATTCCCAGCTGGGGTGGGCGTACACGTGCTAGCTTTGATGGACATGGCGTGCTAAAAATAGCAGTGTGGTCGCAGGGGTATGGGTGGCAATGCAGGCGAGCCACGTTAGTAATATCCCCTCCAAGCTCCTGGGTATATATTCAGCCAGCCAGCCCGCCCACATGCCAGCTCCATCAGAGTTAGTGCGTGTACTTCAGCCAGGGCTGGGAATTACACCTCCCGCTGCAGCGTAGATGGACATGTGGAGCCTGGACGTTTTTCTAAACGCTTTGCTCTGGCTCAGCCCGACGTCCTGGGACCCTCTGGCCTGGGAGTTGCAGACGGTCAGAACAGAAGATCATAGTGACTTTAATACCTGTTGATCTGAATTGCATCTGTGCACGGGGGCGTGTGAACGTGCCTGCGTGCCCAGGCGTGTCCTTGCAAATGTGCGTCCGGCTCTGTGCCCATGTGTGCTGGGGTGTATCTGGCGTCAGGGATGAACAGTGGTGGGGCCAGGTTTGGGTCCCTCCCTCACTAGGTCTCTGCGCCTCTCCCTGCAGGATCGACAAATCGAAAGCGCTGTCCCTGCTGCTGCATGCGGCCGACATCAGCCATCCCACGAAGCAATGGAGCGTCCACAGCCGCTGGACCAAGGCACTGATGGAGGAGTTCTTCAGACAGGTACGACGGGGAGGCTCGTGCACTCTCCGAGGCCTGTGGCTCTTCCACTGTCAGTCATACGGTCTCTTCCCAGCTCCCGCAGAAAGCAGACAAGCCCATGGAGTTCCAGGCCTGGGCCGGAAGCAGCTCAGGGGACCCCGGAGACTGGAGCCCCAGGCAGCCTTCAGCTTGGGGAGGGTGATGGGGAGCCCGCCCCAGGAGGCAAGAGAGCCCCAGGGATTTCAGTGTGACCTTGAACGGGGCAGTCCATGCCTAGGTTGCGTGTGCAGAGTGGGTGAGCATTGCTAGGGCTCTCCTGAACTGGCTCCTCTCGGCTGGGGGCAATTCCTTTCCACAGGCCTCATGGCCCTAGGCCCCCCCCAGCCATCCCTGCTGTGACCCCCTCGGTCTGCCCCCAAGTGTGGGTCTGCCCCAGTGTCACTCTGTTGGTGGCCCGGTGCCCGGTTCCGGAGCGCCAGCTGGCGTTGTGGAGCTGTTGCCGAGCTGGGTATTTCTGGCTGGGGCAGCGATTCCGGACCAGGCCCCCGACAGCAGAGACCCAGCCCAGAGCCTCTTCCAGCCAAGCAGCAGGGCAGGGCACAGAGAAGAAGCGACGTGGCTCAAAGCTAGTAGCAGACCTGAGGATGAAACCTGATTCCCTCAGCACCCCTGATCGATCCCACTGGACCCCACTCCTCTTCCAGAGCTGTGAGCAGAACCATGGGCCCTGACTCCCAGCCCTCCTGCTCTAACCACTAGACCCCTTTCTACTCCCAGAGCTGGAAGGAGAACCCCGGAGTCCTGACTCTCCCACTGCTGTTAGAC
The DNA here is from genome assembly GCA_007922155.1 of Mesoclemmys tuberculata. Taxonomy (NCBI): domain Eukaryota; kingdom Metazoa; phylum Chordata; order Testudines; family Chelidae; genus Mesoclemmys; species Mesoclemmys tuberculata. The sequence continues at coordinate 6,878,679 of ML675652.1, forward strand.
TCAGCTTTGCCTGCCACCAACCAAGCACAAAGCCCATTTTACAGATGAGGAAACCAAGGCTCGGTGAGGGGAAGGGGTTTGCCCCAGGTCACACGGCGGGGCGGGATCCGGAAGCCAGGAGATCATTCAGTGCACTCGCTAATGCTGCCGTTGGGGCTGGGCTGGGCGATGCGAGAGATTGGCTGGCTGGAGCAGATTTACGGAGCGAGGCTCAGTCGTCATGAGGAATATTCCCCCGTGACGGCTCAGTCACCCAGCGTGGTGCCACGGAGCCCCTGAACCCTCCAGAAGCGGGTGACAGAGAGATGTGATTCTTCTCTGCTCCGTGCCACGGGGCGACAGCCGGGGGGGGCCGCGATGCCATTAGGCCGTACGGTGCAACAGCCGTGCGGTGACCGCGATGCCATGCGGCCACGGGGCGTGACAGCTGCGCGGTGACCGCGATGCCATGCGGCCATGGGGCGTGACAGCCGCACGGTGGCTGAGCTGCCGTGGGGCGTCTCTACGGAGTCGATGGCACCCGGACGCAGAAACGCAGAATTGGCGTCTGGGTGCCCTCCCTTCTACAGGCTCATCCCCGCGGTTGGGTGAAAACAGGCCTTTGCAGCCACAGACACTCACTGTGCCAACCAAACCCGCTCCCGGGAAAGTCAGTCAAGCCTCACACCCCGCGTGAATCGTGTGTTATTGGGTCAGCAGAGAATAGAACCCAGGCGTCCGGGCTGTCAAGTTCCCAAGCTCAGAGCGGTTGCTAAGTCCGCTGAACCCCTCTCTTGTGCCTCTGGCTGCTCTTGCGTCTCCCTGGGGCCTGCCTGATGTCCCACTGCAGGGCCCAGGTGTTTGGCGGGGTTAATTGTCCTCGCTTTGTCTTGTTTCCCCCAGGGGGACAAGGAGGCTGATCTGGGCCTGCCCTTCTCTCCACTCTGTGATCGCAAGTCCACCCTGGTGGCCCAGTCCCAGATCGGTGAGTGCTGCACCATGATACGTTGGGGGACACGCCTGCCCGCTGGGCCAGGCTGTCCCCTTTTGTCTGGGCGCGCAGCTCTGGGGCCCGGTGGGGGCTCCCCGGTGCATCGCACTCTTAACGCTGCCTCCCTCTGCCCCCGCAGGTTTCATTGATTTCATTGTGGAGCCCACTTTCTCGGTGCTGACGGACGTGGCGGAGAAGAGTGTCCTCCCGCTGGTGGAGGAAGGCTCCAAGTCTAAGTCCTCCTCCAGCCAGCAGAGCAGGTGGGCACTGGTAGGGGCGACGTACAACAGCTAGAGAGCTCAGGGGAGCGTTACTAGCACTAATTGCAATGTAGGCTCCCAGCAGGCACAGGGACGGTGAGCCGAGCCTCACAGCCTCCCCAGGCGCCGGGGCCGTACGGCCATCCCTACATTGCAAGAGGGGAAACCGGGGCACGACGAAGGGACGGGACGTGCCCATAATCACAGAGCCAGCGTATAGCAAAGCCAGGAGTTGTGGCTCCCAGGCTGCTCCCTTGGCCCACTGGCCCAGACCAGCCCATACCTCTTGTGCCATTTGTCCCATGGGGGAGTGCGCCCCTGGGGAAAGGCAGGTGCCGTGTTCCCCTCGCATTGCAGGGATCCCTGGGGCATGGCAGCTGCGAGTCCTGGTCAAAGTCTGTTTAGTGGGGGCTGCCCACGCAAGTCACTGATTCCTTCCCAGCCAACGCCACAGAGTTCTGGGGGGTAGGGGAATTCTTCATGGTGCTCAAGGATGAGGAATGTGGGGAGGGGAAGAGCCCAACTGTTCTCAGTGGGGGAGAGGGAACAAATTAGGGCTGGCCAGAAAACAAGAATTCCACGGTGCGAAAACGGTCCAGTCCAGGTTTCAGGAGTTGGTTTCGTTCCACGGTGGGGCAGAACTGAGACCATTCGACTTTGTTGACAAAAAACCAGAGAGAAAGCAAGAGAGATGCGCCCCAAAGTGCTGCAGCAGGCCGGGCGCTCACAGGGGCTGGGGGAGACCCAGGGTCAAGGGCCGGCTTAGCCCGGTTCGGAGCAGAGATGCGAGCCTGGGTCTCGGACAGTCCTGGCGAGGGCCCTGGCTGTTGGGGTACTGCGGGGCTTGTCTCTGGTCTTCACCAGAAATTCCATCTGGCCCGGAGAACCCTCTGTCACAGATCCACAGGAGGGTGCTGCGGCCCCAGCTTTGGAACAGTCTCTGCGAGGAGCCGTTTAGTGCCAGACCCCCAGGGTCTCACTCTCCCTCCACATGGCTTCACCCATCTCTTAGGCTGGGCCCCTGGGCCCCACTGTGAATCCCACTGCGGCCGATCTTTGAGGGAGACTTGTGCAAGCTTAGGAAGTAACACACCCCTCCGCCAGCATTTGCACTGACGTTCCCAGGGCGTTGACAAACAGCCGGGTTTATTAGCCAACTGAAGCATGGCCAGGAAGTCCTTGGTCAGCACAGAGAAAAGAAAGTTACAGCCCAGTCCAGGCCGGCGCAGCATCCAAAGCCCTGTCCCTCTGACTTCTCCGTGTCCCAGTTCAGGTGTGGGTCAACTGCTTCCTTTCACCTCACCCCCTCAGTCCTTTGTTTCCGAGCTGGGAGATGTGGAGATGCGGCTCAGCCCCCGGCTGAGAGGCAGGGAGTCCATATCTCTCTGGTCTGGTTTGGGTGCTAAGTATTCATGTCCGGGCAATTGGATTTGCCGTTGTTTGCTCAAAAATTCCCTTTAGAGGGGGCCCAGGCCCAGACAGCTCGGAGCCGTTCCCACCCAAGTCTCCGAGCCTCTGCAGAGAGCAAACAGCCCGTTCTAACCCCTGGCTAATCCTGCAGCACGTGGGGGAAACCGAAGCGCACGCAGGATTAAAAAACAATTATAAAAATTCCCCCGAGGTGCCACCAGTGCCCGAGGCCCCTGCCGTGGTAGGGAAGTGATTAGCTGGGATCTGTCCTGCTGCAGAGGAAGGTGGACAAACCCCCACCCTCAGGTCTCCGCCAGTCTGACCTGGAGCAAAATTATTTCGTCTCCACATCTGGCCGTAAGCGTGATCCTGAGCATGCCCCACCAGCTGGCATCTGGACAGAGGAGTCTCTGGGCCAGCTTAGAGCCCTGGGCCACTTATCCCAGCGGAAGGACATTGACTCACTGACGTTACTCCGGGGATGTTACCCACGTCTCCGAGAGCAGAATCCGCTCGCTAGTGTGCTAACCAGCACTCGTGCTCCCATGAGCCCTGTACGTTCCCCTGGGCATCCTTCCTCACGTCCCCGAGATTCCCTTGGGACTAGGCTGGCATGTCCGTGAGAGAAACGATGCTGGAAGCTTTGGGATGGGCCTGAACTTCCAGCGTGTGCAGTAGCTGGTCCTTATGCAAACGAGCCCCTAATCTCTCTGCTCTAGGCAAGACTTCGAAGAGTCTCCCCCTCCCTCTGCCCGCCCCTGCTCAGAGCAGCAGGAAAATGTAAAACAGCCGCTATGGAGACTTCTCCAGACGGCTGACAAAGTGCCCCTTCACTCGGCATGAGTTTTGGCTGCAGCTCCAGCCTTGTCTTCTCACCCACTCCCCTGCCCCTATCGTGCTAAGGTGCTCCCAGCTGCGCTCTCTGCCCGAGTCTGTGCTGGGGCCTGCAGGAGTTAAAGGGAATGATTTTTCTCTGTGTGAACAAAGGGGCATTTCAAGGTGTCACTTCCAAAGGCAACACAGGAAAGGCCTTTATCTCGGCAAGGCTCTGGGGAGATGGGGACCGGGGCTGGGGTGGCCTTGGGCAAAGTCAGACTCTGTGTAAGCTGCTCCTTTTTGTAGCTGGGACTCACAGCCCGACTTCAGAGCTTCGCAGCTGCTCTGTATGCACCTGCCACCTTCTCTGCAGGGAAGATGGAAGACGAATGACCCAGCTGGGACCCCCGTCTATGGCTCCAGGCTGCAATGTCTGAGCCTCACCAGTAGCTATGTTTATCATTAGCTATGTTTAGCCCCCGGGGAGACCGAGGGTCAGACTGAGGCAATGAGCCCAAGGGCAGAAGGCCTGATCCAATCATTCCATTGACTTGAATGCATTTCGGATCAAGCCTCAAACGAGTAAGTGACAGAGCTGGGGACAGGACCCAGGAGTCGCCTCGCAGCCTTCCCTGCTCTAACCACTAGACCCTATTTCCTCTCCCTGAGCTGGGAATAGAACCCAGGAGTCCTTAGCCACAAGACTTCCCAAGTGAGCAAAGACCATGAGGTTTGTGGTGCCTGTGAACACCACGACGGGCTAACTGAGCCTCAACGAGCTGTGCAAGACGTTCGCCTGGTTGTGTTTGCTAATGCAGACCCCGCAGCCACGTGCAAATACACGTTGGCCCGGCTCCGCTTCCCAGATGCTTCGTGTGCGATCTGCGCTCGCCCTCTGCTGGCCTTGTGCGTGCCACCGTTGGCCCAGGACGGGAAAGATCTGAGGGGACTGAGCGGGAGGCGCCGAAGGAGAGTCAGAGGGAGCGGGGGGTCCGGGTGGGCTGGTTGAGCAGGACTCAGCGCTGTAATAGCGCCCGGGCCAGCCTCTTCCTTGGGGTCAGCCCCATTGGAGCCTCGCTACGGGCCGGAGTTCCTGCCCTCTGGCCAGCAGCACCACTGCGCTCCCTGCTCGAGCCACTGGCTGGGAGCCTCACGGAGCAGGCGCGGAGGAGGCAGTGGGAGCTGGCGCTCGGTGCAAGGGGCCGGGCGCTGTGAGGTGGGGGTGCCACCGTCTGTGGAAACCGGGGAGTTCACTCTGCCTCCTGTGCCTCAGTTTCTCCTCTGCCAGGGGGGCGAGGCTGATGCCATGGGGCACCCAGCAGGGGTTACTCCAGCCGAGGGGCGGATTTGCTGAGCTGTTGAGAGCAGGCAGCTCCCGTGCACAGGCAGCTTCCCGCCATGACTCCCAGCCTTGGTGTGGCGCCAGACGGTTCCCCCCTAACACTGGCGCTGCCCCCACTGGCTTTCCCGCAGCTCCCAGTGGAGGCAGCCGTCCCTGGACGAGCATTCGGAGCTGGGCGAAATTAACGCCGACATCAGCAGCTTCCGCTCCACCTGGAGCAAGTACATCCAGGAGAACAAACAGAAGTGGAAGGAGCGCGCGGCCAGCGGTACGTACTGGGCGGGGAAGAGCAGGGGTGCAGCCTGGGAGGAGCCTGGGTCCTCCGGGAATCCCTCCCTCCGCCCCATCTGAGAAATCCTCAGGGTGCTGGCACCCCGTTCTCTCCTCTGGCACCCTCCAGACTGAGTGGGCCAGCCTGAGACCCGCGCGGCCCCCTCGCCAGTCCCAGCAAAGGGCACAAGAGGGGCCTGGCGGTGTGAACATCGCCCCTTCCTGCCCCATAGTGCTGAGGGCTGCCGGTGGCCTCTGCTCCTGGGAGCAGGGCCGGTGGGGGCCAGGGGAGGTTGTTCATCTAATTCCAAAACCAAACCAACGCCGGGAAGTGGAGTGCCGTGGAGAAAGGCCAGTTGCTCCAGACCTGCTGGCTGCATGGTGGCTGGACAGTGAGTGGCTGGGTTTGCAGCCCCTGAATGAGACAAGCTGCCAGCTCTCAGCCCATTCGGCGTGCCTGCTTATTGCACACGGCGCTAAGCATCTGCCTCCTGGCACTCCCTAGCGAGGCTCTGGAGCCGATGGGCCACGTCACTGGCTCCATCCTGAGCGGGGTCCCTGCAGCCCCATCTCGTGAGCCGGCCCGGTGCCCCACATGTCCTGTCTCTCCAGGGATCACGAACCAGACATCCATCGATGAGCTGTCACCGTGCGAGGAGGAGCCACACGTGCCCGAGAACCAGCACAATCAGAACGGCGACGTGGAATAGCACAGCCAGCGAGGGAGCGAGGTGAGCACCTGTCACTGCGCCGCCCGAGTCGGCGCGGCCTGGCGTCACCATCCGGTGACAGTCACCGCGACGCCCGAGTCCGTGTGGCCTGGCACCGGTCACCGCAAACCCCGCCCTGCTCAGTGAATATGTCAGAAGCTGTAGGTGGGTCTGGCCCCCCGCCCCAGCGGGCCTCAGTTGCAAACACGGCAGTGTTGGGGTGGCTCGACACCGGCCGGAGCAAGACTCTCCCGCCCCGCGCGATGCCTGGCCAGAGCCTCTCGTCAGCGATTCCAAATAGCCCCAGCTCCTGTCGTGACCACACGTTGCTTGCTCAGCTATTGGTGGCCTGGCTGGCAGATGAATTTGGGGCGTCTCAGCCCAGATCCTGTGACTGTCTCAGCGGAGACACCAAGCAGTGGGTGGGCCGGGCAGACCACGCTCATCTCCCCGCTCAGCCCCAGCAGCGTGTCCCTCTGGGGCAGGGCTCGGAGTTTGCAGTGCTGCTGGGGCGTGAGGCTGTAGAGCTCTTCCCCCTGGTACAGCCAGCTCTGGCTGCTTGGCTGGGAGCAGCTGGGTCAGTTGCTGTGTGGCAGAGGGCGGTGGGACGTGCTGTCGTGCACAGAGGTGGCCGTGCACTAACGTGCCCTTCAGCTGGCACCATGCGGGGGTGCCCAGACTCCATGGGACCCACGGGAGGGGGAAGGTGGGCCGTGCTATTGTGCACAGAAGCAGCCGTGCACCAGCATGCTCTCAGGTTGGCACTGTGCGGAGGACGCCGTGGCTTAGGGGAAGCTGGCGGAGGGAGATTTCTGGACGTGCTGTTCTGCACAGAGGCGGAGGTGCGCACTGACTCAGTGGGGCCCCGAGGGAGAGCGGATCCCACTGTCTAGGCCCTGACTCTCCCACTCCGACCCAGCAGGTCCCTTTTCCGACTGAATGATGCAGTTTAGTCCAAAGTCTTCGATACCATCGAAATCAGCACCATCGCAGGAGAAGCTGCCCCGGGCTGGAGGGCAAGCGGGAACAACCATTGCCAAGATATAATAACGCAAACCTTAGAGTCAAAGGAAATCCTGATGTCACCAAGCACATGGCCTGAATCCATCAGTGCCCTCACTCGCCACTCCATCCCAGAGCCCTGGCACGACCAGGCCAGCCACCAGCCCCACCAAGCCAGGTACAACAGCCCCCTCTTCCAACTGCCTTCCTGCCTCACCCCTCCATCTGGAGGTTGCTCATTTCCAAGCCAGCAAATGCCCGGCGCTGCTATGCCATGGCTTTGTGCACGTCTTCTTAAAGGACTTGTTCTCTGGAATCCCGATGTGTCAGATGCCCAGGCATGATCGGGGTGCCGAGGCTTCAGGGGGATCCATGGGGCTGTGGGAGGGAACCCCAGTGACAGAATTTGGGGGAGAATGGGGGAGTGAATGGATCACTTAGGGAATCGTGGACTCCAGCAGTTCCCCCAGGGGGTGTCACAGCTGCTTACATGCCCACTGGAGCCAGGATGATCCTTTCTGGGGTGATGCCCCCAAAACTCAGAGCCCCAGGGCCTTCCCTTAGGACAGCGCCCGGGCTGGGTTGCCCCTCGCACCCGCAGAGATGCACCCACCATTCGCAGGCAGGAATCTCCTCCCCACCCGCAGATGGGCTGCTCCTGAGACCCACTGGCATCAGTCAGCGAAAGGTCTGGTCTCCAGTGGTAAACCCACTTGACTTAAAGCCTTTCAAATTTGCCCTTGACCCAATAAGTATCTCCGCCCGGGCCCAATGCTCAAAGGACCCCCGTGCCAGGCAGGACCCAGCATTGGCAGACGGGCGTGTCCAGTCCAAACTCCCAGGGCACAGGCTGGAAAAGTGGGCCCCCCACGGTGTGACACTTGCCTGGGCGTTAAACCCCCTGCCCCAGGGCTCCCCTTCAATTTGATTAGGTCAGGGCCCGGAACCCAGGGGCTCCCTGCTGATGTCATGGCGCTGACGTGGGCGGGCGGGGCAGGGGTCCGTGGTGTTTTTCACACCAAGGGGCTGTGCTGTGCAATCTGCTGGCTCCGTGTCCCATGCACGTTCCATGCAGTTACACATGCGGGGCATGTTTGTGCTGTGTCCCCTTGCACGTGGGGCCTTGCCGCGTGACGGAGGTTCCACTGCTCGGTGCGTGTGTGTGTTTGCCTGGATAAATACTTGCTAAACAGTAAAGGAGCCAGGTACACGCGCCAGGCTGAGGGCAGGTGAGAGGACGCCGAGACATGCAGGGTACTAAAGGGAGCCGAGCCAAGGGCTTTGCAAGGCCTCTTCACCCCTCCATCCTGTCACTGACGTGTCACGTCTCCCATGCGCCTGTGGGAAAGGGTGGGAAAGGATGTGGGAGAGGCATGCACCCCCTGTGGGTTGGAATGACTGTAACAGAGCCGTGCATTAGTCTGAGCCCATCTCTCCCATAGCCGGGGAGGGGCGTCCGGAGCAGCCCCTTTACAGACCTAGCTTCAAATAGGACACCACTCACAAGCACAAGGTGGCCTGGAGCAAACCCCCACAGCCCCACCTCTCACACTACGGCTCTGGGCTGTTTTGGGGGGGAAGGGGCACATTTGAACCCTGCACGCTTGGCCTGGCCTACTTACACATGCAACGAATCTGGGCGGCCTCAGCTTACACCCGTTCACTCTGCAGAGCTGCTGTGGGATGTGGTGCGCAGGGTTCAGCAAGGTCCATGGGAGCTGGCAGGATGGAGGGGCATTGGCGGAGCTGGAGAGAAGGGACAGGACTGGACTAGCAGGGGCTGGAAAGGGAATGAAGACCAGAGTGTGACTGACAGGCTGTGTGTGGGGCAGCCCGGGGCTGGGCTAGCAGGGGCTGCGGGTCGGGACTGAGAGGCATCAACGGAGCCCTGTCTCTACTCTGCGTCTCTAACAGTAAATCCTAAATTCCCCCGAGTCTCCGGGCCATGGGGACTGTCCCAGCCGGCTCTGGGGTGGGTTTGTTTGAGAACTGGCCAATCCTGCCCTTCCCAAGGGTTCTTGGGTCAGGAGAAGCCAGAGGATTTGCCTAGCTGAGGAAAGGCCAGAGATCGGGGCGCGCCAGCGCCAGTAAGCTCCCTCGGCCTGCCCGCAGGTGACGTCTAGCTGAGCGATGCACTCCCAGAGACTCCTGGCTCTGGGAGGAGCCAAATACGTATTTTTAACAGGAGCGTAGGTCTGGTTACAGGCAGGGAGCCGGGCGCCAGGACGCCTGGGTTCTGATTCCAGCCCCGCTGCGTTGGAGGGTGACCATGGCAGAGTTACCCCCCACCTCGATTTCCCCTGCCATCCAAGGGGTCAATGACGCTTCCCAGAGGGGTTGCCAAGTTCAATTCACTGTTGGTCGTCAGGTGTTTTGAGATGCTTGGGGGGGAAGGGGCTGGGGCTGGGGAGCGGAAAAGGGGTGTGGGGCAAGCACTGGGCTCTGCTGGTGCTGAAATCATCTGACTGGTGCCATTGAGCTGCTGGGGATGGGAAGGTGGGAGCTGTAAGCAGAGGGGGTGCTGCCCCCAGGGACATGTGCACCGGCCAAAGCCAGGGCTGCATGGCCATGGGCCAGTTTACAGAGCTCGACCCCCCACGGGGGCAGCAGGATGTGGATGGTCTGGGGTACGCCCTGGTGCCCTAGGGACCCTGTCCCTGGGGGCTGTCTGTAGCTGCCCCGGCACAGTCCTGTGAGGTCAGGCCCCAGGTGCTTTTTGCCAGGCTCTGCCTCTGAGCGTTTGCCCCTGGGCTGGGAACCTCTGGCCCCGGGAGGAGCGACCGACGTGGGCTGCAGCAATTGGAGAGCTGGGTTGCACCGCAGCATTTCCTGGGCTGTGGCGCCACACAACCCTGCCATTAAAATGCCAGGCTGTCTGTCTGTCCTAAACGCATGCTGGGGCCGCATGCTGGGAGGGCCGCCAGGTGCGCTCGCTGTAGGGGCCGGCTGGGGGGCTGGAAGCTGCATGCTTAGGGGCCGGAGTGAATGCTGCGGGGAGGGTGTATTCACTCTAGGGGCTGGGAGCCGTGTGCTTTGAAAAGCTGGGAGCCAGGCACTTGGGGGGGAAGGCTGAAAAGTACACTTGCTCTAGGGGCCAGGCGCGGGGGTGCTGGGAAGTACCCTTACTATAGGGGGGTCAAGTGCCTTGAATGGGGCGTTGGGCCTCTGGACCAGATTCTCTCTTGATTCATATGCGGTGAAGCTCTGACGACCCCTCAATGATTTGTCTGCCGAGCAGGGGTCCCAGGGTGACAGCGCTTCAGTGTTGGGCACCCACACCCCCATCTGTGACCTTGGACAGTGTCATGGGGACCCCGGGCCTCAGCCCAGTCCCGCAGCCCTCCCTCCGTTGAGCTGGCCTGTCTGGCCATGAGGCCGTGCTCGGGGCTGTCTGGCCTGGCACGAGATGCCTACGTCTCTGGTCCCTGCAGGGAGTCAGGTTTCACATGCTGACTGTGGGCATGCATGTATTCAGGAGGGAGCAGTTTGCTCTTCATCTCCCACGTCCAAAAGCTGGGTACGGGACATTCTCGCCTCCTCTCTCTCCCCAGGCTCATTGGCACCTCCAAAATCCACTTGCCCCAGTCGTCCCAGAGGGAGCCTCGGCCCTTTCCCAAGAAAGGAAGCTGTGCCTGATGAATCACATTTGCTCCTGGTGCTTCAAGCCATAGGACCACTGGGTTCTATCCCAGTTCTAGAGCGGAGCTAGTGGGTTAGATCAGGGAAGGGTCTGGAAGGCAGGACATCTGGGGGGTCTAGCCAGGGTTGCCAACCGTCTGTAAATTTACGGACAGTCAGTAAAAAAAAAATGTACATTTTTAACACTGTTAGTAAATCCCTAAATAAACGAAAATGTCCGTAAAATTGGGTAGAAATAAAACCTTGTATTTTGACATTGATTGTCATGGGTCAGAATCACTTCTTGGATCATAAAACTAAACTGATCATGACGTTATCAAGTTCCTGTTCCTATTAGTGCGCATGCCCAAAGAACCCGATTGATCAATTAACTGCAGCTAAAACAATTGCGTAATTCCAAATGCCTGTGTACAGACTAGCGCTGAGTGAGGACACACTTTTGTGACGTTACTGTATTGTTTATGGTAGTTTTTCGTGATGTCAGTAAAAAGTTTGCTGTGTCATTAAAAAAACAATCAACTTCAGAGCTTCGTGGCAGTAAAAAAGGTTGGCAACCCTGCTGGGAGTGGGTCTAGCGGTTAGAGCAGAGACGGGGTTGGAAATCAGGACTCCTGGGTCTATTCCCCAGCTCTGGGAGGGGAATGACATCTAGTGGTTGGAATGGGAGAGGGGGCCTCGGGATGCCTGGCTTCTATGCCAGGGTTTGGGAGTGAACGTGTCTGGTGATTAAAATGGGGCTGAGCGGCCCATCTTTGCGGCTGACTTGCTGCGTGGCCGTGGGCGAGTCACCCCACGGCCTGAGTTGAGTTTCCTCCGTTGTAAAATGTGGCTAGTGATGCTGCCCCACCTGGGAGAGTCAGGGCTCGTTTGGGTTGTTGGAGCTGCTGGAAGGTGGGAGGGCAAAGGGAGACAAAGCAGCAACCCCGGGCCACATCCTGCTCTCGCCCACCCCATGGAAAATCATGCAGGTAAAACCCACGTGAGGGCCTGACCCAGAGAGCACTGGGTCCCAGCAATGTCACTGAGGCCAATGGGAGCTGGCTTGGCTCAGGCACTGAGTAAGACAGAATGAGACCAAGATCTGCAGCTCCCCATCTCGAATGTCCCTGGGGACGGGGGGGCTCTTTCAGCTGTGAGGACCTTTAACCGGGTCACTGCTTAGAGTGAGGTCCTGCCCCAATGGCCGTGACTTGCAACCATCGCCTGCCCGGCACTGTAAATACACCCGCGCTCACCTCCGCCATGGGTATTCTCTGTACGTGTTTGTACTTCGGGCATAATTTTCTACCATGCAGTTACTCTCTGTTTCTTGAAACTGGTTATTATTCGACCAGCTCCACATTTCGATGCTGAACCCAAACTACGCGCATGTAAAAATGAAACTAAGGAACTACGCAAAAGAACTACGGAACTGTGTGAAGGACAAATAAAAAATAAAAGCGAATTAAAAATGGGCTCTGTTGTTGGGTTTTCCCCCCCCCCTGGCAATTTTTAAAAGGCCTCGAAAGAGAAGGAGACCAATAACTTTAAATAAATAAAATAAAAAACACGCCAGGGAAAGACAATAGAGAAAAAAGTGATTTTTTTCCCCCTTCCTAAGAGTTCTGAAGAAGCACAAATAAGAAATTCCAGAACTACTAACTGTGGTATGTAACCTGCTGCTTAAATCAGCCTCTGTATCAGACGACTGGAGGGGCTCAGCGTGGTTCCTGCAGCTCCAATCCTGACGGCTTCCCCAGGTTTTATTTTCTATTTTATTTTCTATTTTATTTCCCGTCCCAGGAATTAAAGACAAGAATTTCAAAACTGATTGAAGCAAATGCTTTACTACCCAGCACGTGCTTGGCCCATGGAACTCCCTGCCACAGGATGGCGCTGGGGGCCAAGAAACAGTGGTCCCTTCTGCCTTGCAGTCTGTGAAGCTAGAGGGATTTAGGGGAATCACAAGAACATCCAGAGTTACTATAGTTAATGAGCCCAAACCTTTGGGAAAGGTTATTAAACCACCTGCTTCAGGCACTAAGCCAGTCACTGACTATTAAAGACAAGGATGTAACCTTCACGGGTTGGCAGATTCTGCTCTTTCAGGGTTCTTAGCCCTTCCTCTGCAGGCTTTGGCACTGCTGGAGCTGGGAGACTGGGTTGGATGGGCTGATCTCGGCCGGCAGAGCGTGTTGTTCCCCCCGCGCTCCCTCCCCAGCGCAGAGGTGCAATGAAGCCGCAGGCGCTGACGTGAGAAGATCCGTTTTATTGATTGACATGACAGGCTTCGTGCTCTGGATGGCCACAGCTGCAGTGACGACGGGGGCTTGCAGCGGGCTGAGTGTGGGCGACAACAGACGCACCGGGCAGGGCTCACCCTCCTGCACCGCCAGACAGGGGCAAGGGCAGCTGGATGTGCAGCGCTGCCAGGCTCAAGGCACGATGCACGCCCACATCCCAGACTTGCCCTGAGGGTCAGTGGAGCCTAGGCCCAGTGTGTCCTACCTGTCCTGGGACCTGGCTGAAAGCCGCAGGACCCTCATGGGGTTAAAGACGCTGCTCAGACCCAGGGTGAGGGGGGAGCACTGAGGTTTTGCTGTAGGGGGTTCCCATGCGGCTGTGGGGAAGCGGGTGCCCCCGTAGCCATGGGCTCATAGGGGCTTGTCCGCACTAGCACAAAGGTGTGTTTAAAGCACATTTGACGACATGCTTCAAATGCCCAGTGTGGACAGGGCAGGTCGTAGCTTCAGCACGTGTCAGCTGGGTGAGGGGAGTCCTGGGGAGGTCTCGCACAAGGCCCAGCCATTGCTTCACTCCCCCTCTGGGCACATGCAGCGTGTGAGACCCTGAGCTGGGCAAGGGGGGAATCTCACCCTCTCGAGCCTCTGCCTGGAATTGCATGTCCGGGCCTGGCACTGTCAATCCTGCCCAGGATTATTGCGTTTGCTGTGAAATGCCCCGTTTGTGCCACGCTGCCCCATTCACCCAGAGCCTGGAAGGGCGGGTGGGGCCAGATTTCAGCCTCCACCTCCCCGCCCCAGGGCATCTTCTCTATGGCAGTAAAAAAAAAATCACAAACACCGAAACGGCCGTTGAAATCTTAGAAAACAATAGTTAAAAATAAACCCAAACCCAGTGTTCTGCCTTCTTCCTTCCTCCCCACTGCGTTGCCCTGCCTCAGTCCTCGAAACACCACTCACACCTGGAGCAGAGCGCCACCTACAGGAAAGTTAATACACAACAAAATTTGGGGTTGGGACCCACACTATGAACCCACAAAAGCCAGGGAACGAAAAGCCAAGTTGCCTCCAGTTCACCCTGCTGCTCCTCCCCCTACAGGCCATGGCTGCTGAACACCACATGCCATGCCCTGTAACCTTAACTCTGCCCATTTCTTCACTGCACACACCTGTTCCTGAGACAATGGTCCCCCCCGCACTAGGGATTGGGGAGGGTTGGGACAGCCACTGGCTGTGCTGGGAGGGTGATCTGGTGCAGAGCTGAGAGCAGATGGGATGAGGGGAGGGTGGCATTACTAGGGGTAGAGTTAAGGCTGCCAAGGCTAGTAGCGGAGGTGTCCAACCTGGGTCATATAATGCTTCCCCTTAGAGCCCGAGGAGCAAATCACAAGACCCAGCGTGAGCTAATATTCAGATTCCACGGCTCATTTGCTCCTTGGCCTGCCTGTTGGGGCTGCCCATGAAGTGGCCACTAGCAATAACTGTGGTGGTGGTGTAGGCACCTGTCCCCACCTCGTCTCATAGGCACCACATGGAGCTAGCGTGCGGGGACAGCTGAGATGAGCCAAAAGAGAACCTTGTGGATTTTATTAGAAGTGTCTCTTGAGGCACTGTCTTAGGTTAGTGCAACAGCGACCCCCGGTGACCACATGCCTTATGAATCTGGCATGTGGAATGCTCACTTCTGCTTCCACGCCGTCAGTTTGAGCCCCTTTCTCCAGGCAACACTAGCCAACTGGAGATCCGTGAGCCGAGCCCAGGGGAGTCGTTCCACCCCCACACCTGTTACCACGTCCTGGGCACACCAACACAAGGCCCACGGGATTCCCGCGCACATGAGGCATTCCTCGTGTTCCGTCCCTTTCCGAATACCAGCCCTTTCCCACTCGCTAACCCTGGGTTTCACCCTGAGCAATTCGGCCCAAGGCACCTGAGAGCTCTCACCCTCCAGGTCATTGTGTGTCGCCCGTCCCCGCATAGTGACCGCAGAGCCAAGCCAGCCCGAGCAGCTTTTAACTGCTCTCTGCTCCGTCTGTGCTGCCAGCCCCAGTGTCTGTCATGCTCATCAGTTTGTTGATACCTTTCTGGTACATAAGGGGCCAGATTTATCTATCTAACTATCTATCTATCCCCTTACATACCCATCTGTCTATGTATCTATCCTACAAACACACCCTCTTTCCCTGCTCTGTCCCATGGCAGCACCGTGCACGATGCTAGCTGAGGTCTGTTCAGATCAACTCCGCACCCCAGCCTCCCACGGGTTCTTACCTAGTCACTTGAAGGATCTGGCTTGCCTGAGGAGTCCTTTGGTAGTATATGCACGCTCTGCTGCTCTGAGGACGGTCCTCGCCTTCCATTGTCTTCGCTTTTTGCACAAGCACCCATCGATTCTTCCTCTGCACAAAACAGGCCCAAGGAACATGAACGTGGGGTTCTTCCCTTTGCAGGGTGTCCCCAACATGGTCTGCCTCAAGATGCCACCCCACCTCCTGCACGACGTTCCCTGCATGGCCGGCCCCAGGACACTTCGCTCTGCAGGACGTTCCTGACACAGCTGGCCCCGGGGATCTTCGCCCTGCAGGACATTCCCAAAGTGGCCAGTCCTGGAGATCTTTGCACTGCAGAACATTCCCGACACGGGCCAGCCCCAGGACGCTTCTCAGATCACTTCACAGATCATGGTCTCCAGGTAGCTGATGCTGCCGTGGGAGTGTTCTAGAGTGGATGGGTGGTGGCTGTTGAAGTTGTGGTGGAAATCTATGAGTGAGTTTAGGTCATCCAGAGGGGAAAAACATCACCAAACAGAGACACTCCACCAGAGACGCAGATCTGCATCATGGAATGGGCCACCCAGATACCCTAAGAGAACCTGCTTCAGTATGGAAATAAAACTCCCTCCATCCACACACCCCTAGCTGTCACCTACCACCCCACACTGGAACTCGGATGGCGTATCACCAAACTACAACCGATACTCAGTGGGAACCACACCCAGAAAGAAATACCCTGAACTCCTTTTTCTACAACTCCCCAGCCTCTCCAAGTTCATCGTCCGAAGCAAGCTCCCCACACGCTAACTCAAAGCAGAACAAGTTGCAAAACCTGCAGAAATCTTCACTGCTGCAATGGTCAACACCCCACACAACCCAGATTTCAAGATCCCTGGGTCTTACACGTGCCTATCACAACATGTGACGTACCTCATCTAGTGCACAAAATGCCACAATAACAACCATAAAAACAGCGAGGACTGTAGCACTTTAAAGACTAACACATTTCTGCAGGCATAAGCTTTCGTGGGCTGCACCTCACTTTGTCAGAGGCATGAAATAGAAATCACAGCTAGGAGGCATATATATAGACATCCAAGGGTAAGACACATCAATGGGGAGGGTACATGTTAACAAAGTCCATTCGGTTAGAGTAGATGAGGCCTATTCACAACCGTGGCTTAGAAGGTGAGAATGTGTCAATTACTTCTTGTAATGAGAGAACCATTCCAAGTCCCAATTCAGACCCAGGCTGATTGTGTCAAGTTTGCATACGAGTTCCAGCTCTGCAGTTTCTCAGCTGAAGTCTGTTTTGGAACGATGTGGGTGTTACCAGACAATCGCTACAGTCTGGAACAAACTCACACCGGAAAATAATGAAAGACAAAAATACCAAAAGCGTGTGAACACTTCTCACCAAACAGTCCTCTACATGACCTCTCAGTCCTCAGCTTCAAAGGAAACCTGCACAACACCTTTAGCAGATGAGCCTGGGAGCTTCAATTCTTAACTTTGCTAGACACTAAATACCATGGACTGAACAGAGACACTGGATTCATGGCTTATTACAGCACTCTGTAACCCACTAACAACCCTCTCCCCCACCCATGCTGCCTTCTCCCCCTCCTGTTCTTCCTTCCATGGCTGGAGGGTGTTAACGGGTCACCTCCCCTTGAATGGTGCCTTGAAATTTGTGTTTACTCAGGCTAAAAATCTGTTCCACCTTGTATTCAGCTGAGACACTTTGAGTGCATTTCCCAGTCCCAAGGAAGAGCTCTGGGATAGCTCGAAAGCTTGCCTCTCTCACCCACAGAACGGAAGCTGGTCCAATAAAATAATTGACCTCACTCCCCTTATCTCTCTATGGCTATCTTATGAATTCTGTTTGATTTTGGAAACTTTATGGGTATCTGTAACAGACTGCAAGCTCCCTTTTGAATGTTGGGCTTCTGATCAGAGGAATTCATGCCCTGGCCAAGGGCTAACCAAGGAGGGTCATTAAACTTTGATGATTTTCCATTCAAATGGCGCAGCTGTGGACAAAGAGATGGGCTGCTGCCTGGGGCACACCAGATGAGGCTGACTGGGGGGGGTCATCTAACAATGGGTTTATAAGAGAAAAGGTCTCTCGTGACCATTTGAGAGAGAAAGAGAAAGATCTCCGTGATCTGGAGGAGAAGCCATGTGCAGAAGAGGTATTTGGGCTCCATAGAAAAGTCCTGAGAATGCTCCAGAGTGGTGAGGAAACTGAGGCAAGGAAATACATCCAGGTGTCTTGCAAATTTGTCTAGCTCCAGGTAATTCTTGTGCAATCTATAGTAAAGAATGATTGGGAATGGAGCCCTTTGCAAAGCCTGCGTGTCTGTTTGCTTCCCCATCACCTGTCCCCGAAGGATGGGGGCACACGGGGGCCATGAAATGACTACAAACATGCCACCATAGAGCGATGATGCCATGATAAAGTAGCCACACAGGATGGAAGAGTAGCTAGGCAAGGATAGGAGAGAGAGAAAAAGAATGCTGTGTAGATCTCAAAGTCCTTTGCAGACATTTGCTCTCAGACCCATGTCAGGCAGGGAGTGAGCCTCTCCCTGAAATACAGAAGGGGAAACTGAGGCACAGAGAGGGCAAGAAATCTGCTCAAAGTCACAAAAAGCCAGGGACAGAACTCAGGCATCCTGTCACCCACTGCAACTGCCTCCCATCTGTTCCAGAAATGGCAGGAGAGTCTGTGGTGCGCCGTGCAGCTGTCCTGCGCTTAGGCACAGCAGCAAAAATCAGAGTGCAAGCGAGACGCTGGGGAGCTGTTCGCGTTTGGATGCATCAGTTGCTCTGGAGTCAGTGATGTGCGTGTCCCGCTTTGCAGGGTGCTGGCAGGAGGACAGACTTTCCCGGTAAATATTTGATGATGGTTTTGGAGGAATTTGTTACATGGCTGCTCCAGTGAACAACTCATCAAAGCCTTTTCCCCGACTGCATCATGGCGCTTTGGAGCATCCAGAGCCCCAGCAGCTGAGCAACACCTCCGATCTGGGCAAGACGCTCCTAAGCCTCTGATTTATGTCCGGGGTCCATCATGCAGCTGTTGGCATCAATGGGTAGCGGCAGCTTTTCCCCCTGGCCACTAGCGTTCCCACTGCTGCTGCGGATTCTCTCTCAATGCCGTGGACTCAAGCCCTTCACTGTCCACCTCCTTCCCCCAGCCTCCCCAGGACATGGCTTCGCTTGGCCTACTAGGGCAGGAAAGTGGGACACGCGGAAGGTGGCAGGAGGAGTGTGGATGTGGGGGGCACCATAGGGAGAGGCCGGCATGGGGCAGAGGAGAGAGGACTTGCTCCACATAGCACCTGCACGGGGGCATAGAGAGGTTGCGGCTTGCGGGGCGGAGCTAAGGTTATTGCGGAGATGTGTCGTGCGAATTTCCACACCTAATGCCGTGCTGCTAAGCGAATGCTGCTGTCAGGGTGACAGGCGCTGCGTATCCGCTCCCTCAGCGAATGCTTCCCAGGGGTTTCACGGCTCAGCCCGGCTGAATATTGGGTGCTTTGGATGAGGGTATTTACGGTAGCTATCTTCTGGCCATGCAGGACAGGAGGTTTCCAGATTCCTGGGTGAGAGGAGGGGATGTTCCCAGCTGAACTGACCTCATGGCCAGGGCTGAGGGGGCACCTGTGGGGTGGGGGGCAGGAAAGAAGGACACCGTGGCCCCTGCCCAGGGGCTGGGTGGGCAAATGCAGTAAGGAAAGTGAGGCACCAGATATCACAGGGAGGCGGGCGCTTGAAGGACCTGAGGGACATGGAGGCCCAGGGACGCCCTGGGAACTGAGAGCAGACGTGGGCTAGGGCAGCCAGGCCAGGCCCTTCCCAGCCCCCCCACATCAGAAGCCGCCACCCGCGTGCTCCAGAATTGGAAGGAGTCTTGGGGGGGGGGCTTGGAGGCTGGGTGAGCTGCAGGTTGTGTTTCGGGGCCCGGCTCCCTCTGGCCTGCGTGTTCGAGGTGGGGCACAAGGGGCCAGTCAATGAAGAATGGGGGTAATGGGCCTGGGGCAGAGCAGGGCAGACACAGCGGGGTAGGGGGGCCGAGCGCCCGGGGAAGGACTCTGTCCACCTAACTGAGGGCACTGCCGGGGGGCACCCCAATGTCCTTCCTGGGTGTCTATGTAATACTCACTCCCGTCTGACCCAGCGTGGTTGCCCTCCTGGGACTCCAGCCTGGTCTTGGCCTGGGCAAGGGGGCAGGTCCCCCCGGGGCTGTGGCTGGCGTCTCTATGACCGTGGTGGCAGCACCCGGGGCTGTGTGGTTCCTGGCTTGCAACGCTGGCATCCTCCTCCCCCTGCTGCTTGCACAGGTGATGCTCCACCATCATCTGCAGCTCTGCGGGAGAAACAAGCACCAGGGATGAGCAACGCGAGGGGCTTGGGGCTGAAGGGGGATCTCCTGGCCCACGTGGGGGATCACATACTCGGGCACACGCACTCTCTCTCCCCAGCGGGGCGCACAGTCCATCCAGCGCCGAGTCACCCTGCGTCAGACCTCATACTGATAGAACTGGGGGCGGGCCTGGGGGCTAAACCATCCCGGCTAGACCTGGTGCTGATCCGTCCAGTCCCGGTCCCACCCCCAGCGCTGAGCCACCTGCGTCAGACCTGGCAGTGATCCCCTGGTGGTGACTGGGCGCGAGCAGGGTGAGATGACAAGGTGGTTGTAACCCCTACGTCCTGTCTACCATGGCAGTAGCTCTGGGGTCCAGGAGTCGGACCCAGTGGGACCTTGCCCTCGAATTAGGGTTGCCAGTTTTGGCTGGACATATTCCTGGAGGTTTCATCATGTGACATAATCTTTCACGCAAAATTAATCTTTAATCTCCGGAGACTGCAGGACGATCTTGGAGGGCTGGCGACCCTACCCTGAATGTATACAGGGTCAGGCAGATAGCCCAGCGGAGGGAGAGACACAGCAGGGGTGAGGCCAGTGCACAGCCAGATTCTCAGCGGGGGTGAAGAGGAGAGGGACAGAGGATGAAGAGGAGAGAGGCGGAGGAGAAGGTTTTTGCATCAACCAAGGCTGGAACCTGCCAAGGGATTCCCAGTGACTAGAGGGAGCGCTGCAGAGAGAGACGGCTGGTGAAAAGTGACACAGCTTCTGGGCTGCGTGGTCTAGGCTGGCTGGGGCCGCACATGTTGGAGGCGGCAGGGAGGCCACTGAGGGCACCAGCACCAGCCAAGGAAGCGAAGCCAGTGACCGGGTGGTGAAGGGTGGAGATGCGGCTGCAATCAGAGGTGAGGTGCTCACTCGGGGTAAAGCAGGAGAATCTGAGTCACGGAAGGCCCCGGGCTCTGCAAAGCCCCTTAGTGGCGTATCCTTTCTGCAGCACCTTTCATCCGGAGAACCCCCCAGGAATCAGTGCACGCCCGCTGCCCTCCACACGCGGAAATGCAGCCACCTCTGGGGCGGAGCATGGCAACTGTTCAGCAGACATACTGCAATGTGACACAACCATTTAGGGAGGAGGTGAAGAGTGAAAGCCAGAGGGTGGATTCACTGTAGCCGTCTCTGAGGTGAGACTCCAGCGCTTCACCCCCAAGAACACAGCCAGAGTCTCTGCATTGACTAACGGCGTGGGCACCAACACAGGTTCAGAGAGCAGAGCACTCCCCATGGCGTCACGAACCCCACTTCCTGCTGCGCCCGAGCTCCCCTTGCTCACCCATCCGAGACCAGGCTGTGGCCAGTCCTGCACAGCTTGTGACCTCAGATCCCAGAGCACATGCTTAGCTCACAGACTTCTTTCCTCGTACTGCTTGCAACACAATTATTCCTTTAAAAATAACTCCACAGACACGTTAACTGCCGCATCGTCAGTCATGGAGTGGAACTGGGGATGCTCTGTTAAGCCGCAGGGCTGCTCAGTTTAGCAAACCAGTCTCACCCAGTGGGTGTCCTATGCCGGTCGATAGAAAGGCAAGGCATCACCACAGTGTGCTTGCGTTGTGAATCGGGAGCAGATTGTGGCAGGGACTTCAACCCCACGACCTTAAAAAAAATACCTGGGAAGAAGCTTCCCTTTCATGCACTGGCCAAGATCTGAGGTCAGCCCTCTGCCCTAAGTCAGCCAGTCCCAACATAGCCAGCTAACCAGAGCATCCCTGTTTGCTAGAACAGACAAACCTGGGCTCAGCACGGGATCACAAGTTATAACATCTCATTTTGTAAGATAAAATATTGCCTTATAACGCAGCTGGGATGGGGTTGAGCTGACTTGCCAGCCCTAAAGGGGGTGAGCCCTGGTCACAGGGACCTCAACCTTTCTCCTAGCGACACTGACAGATCCAAAAAAGCACAAATTCTAGGCACTGATTAAAAAAACAGTCCCCTGCTATTTCGGAGGCCAAGATCACCAGAAACACTCCCTCGTTTAAAAATCCAAATGGGAAGGTTTTAACCAAACAATCCTTCCCCGCAGAGGTTTCCCACACACATTGTGCAGCTCTGGGGTCCATCCAACACAGGAAATAGACCCAGAACGGATGGGAAGCACCGTAGCGTTGACTAGACACGGCAGTGAAAACGACGGGTCTGTTTTCACTGCTCAAGCTGAGGGAAGCCTAAAGATGGAAGAATGGGAAGAGAGGAAAGTCAGTTCAGCTTTCTGAACCCTGTCAGTCTCAGACTCTCAGCCCTGGGCCAGAGGCTAGGTTTTCATTTTGTGTTTGTACAACACCCAGCACAATGATTCTTGACTGGGGCTGCTAGATGCTACAAATAGACAACATCACGTGAGGGGCAGTTTGTAGCACAGCCAAGGGAAATGCCATTATTTTTATCTGGAGAGAGTCCCTTTGAGATTTCTGGAGATGCCAGTGTTAATCGGTGCCTCGTAACTGATGGGTGTGTTAGGGGACTAGCCCTCTTGCACTCCCTCGGCCTCTCCTGTCCCTCTGCCCGGCTCACTGCTATTCCTGTGCTCATTTGGTAAAGGAAAAATCCCTTTAGGATCCCAAACAGTAACAACTTCGTGCCAACAACAACAAAAAATGGCAAACAAAATATGTGGAGAATCCACTGCTGGGCACAGAGTTCAGGTCCAATCCAAGCCCCTCTCAGCACGGGAAAAGCTCAGAACCGGATCCAGACTTCCCAGCTCCAGTTTGTTTGCTGTCTATGAAATCGCCAGCTCTTCCAGGGCAAGTGGAACCAGAACTTGGCTCTTGGCTGCCGAGTGGTGAAGGAAATGACTTTCAAAGGGCAGGCTTGTCAAATCTTGATGCACACGCTGGGCCCCAGCCTTGCCTGGTGACCCACGCCAGATCAAACGGGCTGCGCACAGCGGGGAGGGGATTGGCTCTTCTGGAGTCTCAGGAATGCATCCACAGCCTTTGAACTTCCCTGAATGCCAGGGAAACCCCAAGCAGCCGCTGGCCCCCCCAGCCTGGACCCTTTTGAGTAATGGGATGGAGAGCGCTGCTGCACAGCAGCTGGGGGGTCAAGCCCCCCAGTTCAGTCGAAGACGTACCCCCTCATTGGCGCCTGGTTGCAGGATCTGACCTTCCTCCTGCTGTTGATCTGGGGCCCTAACGTCTCCGTGTTTATGTGTTAATGGTTTCCCATGTGCGCACTGGTTAGGAATGCGGCAGGGCAAGGCGGAGTCCTGCGGCATTAACTCACGCCCAGCGAGCTGTTAAACATGGGAGCAGAGCAGGAATTCACCCCGCCCAGCTCTCGCTCAGGCTGACCTGGCTCAGGCCAGGGTGCCCAGAGGAGATGCTTGGAGGTGAGGGTGTAGGCAGGATTTTAGCAGCAATATTAGAGACATTCTCTCCTAATCTGCAGTGCAGCGCTCTCTCTGGACCTCTCTGGACCTCTGCCCGTCCAGTCCAAGAACCTCTTGGCTCTGTGAATTGGGATGGGAATGTCCCAGTACTTGCCTCCTCCAGAGATCCCTGCCTCATCCCCTCTGATCCCAGAAGGCTCCATGGGAGGAAAAGCCACAGGGAGCAGAGCTACTTTGAGTGTCTCCAAACCTGCTGGAAGACCGGGCTGTGCGTGACAATTTGGAGCTGTGGACATGTGGCTCTCAGGGCTGTGGCCCCGTCTGTCATTTTCTGTTGCTCTGCTGCCTCTGTGAAGCTATTCTCATTCTTCTTTTGAGGAGAGAGAGCTCTGGGCAGCACGGAGCAACCTTGGAACTCATCCTGAGCTTAATCAGTGTTCAAAATGGGACCAAGCCCAACCCCAGCTCCAGACACCTCAAACTGGAGCAGGTGGGATGTGCGATGCCCTGGGTACCCAAACCCACAACCACTTCCCAAACTCCCAAGGGCTCCTTTCTTTAGAATGGAGGAAGGCACGCTGGGCTGGAAGCAGAGCAATGGCTTGGAGTGGAACGGGCAGAACTCCCCTGCATTATTTAACATCAGCGACTCGATGGCTGGTAAATGTCGGGAGGGGAACGGAGCGGTTCCTCTTTCTCTGCGTGCACAACACAGCACTGCAACACAAGCCCCTACCACACTGGGCCAAAGGAGCACAGAGGCTCTCTCCAGATGCCCCTAGTACCAGATGTTGCCAGATATGAAGATGGGACAAGACGGGCAGAGGACAAAGCGGGCAGTTGGGGGAGAAACGGAGCAAGGGTCAGGAGGAGAAAGGCGGTGAATGGAAGGAATATGGGACAAGCCTGAGATGGAAGATGGGGTGGATGAAGGCAGCATGAGAGGACAGAAGCATTTCCCAGAGAAGACCAGGTGTGAGACGTGCCCGCTGCCTGTCCTCGTCCTCCCCAAGAGCAGCGTGAAGCGGAGGGCGTGACACGGTACCTTTCATGGTTGGAGTTGTGCGGGAGACCTTCTTCCTCTGTCTGGGAGACATGGACAGACCCGGCTGCAAAGAGAGGGAAGGCCAGGTCACAAGAGGACACTGCGTGGCACAAGAACCCTAGAGCGACCAGAGCCGGAGGTACCAGGGGCTGTATTGGCAGTTCGCTGGGGAGTGGGGCTGGCATCCAGCAGGCACAAAACAGGGCACATTGCCCCCTCCTCCAGGCCCCCCACTGCAGATGAAGGTGCAGCCCACAGAGACTACAGGTCCCAAGGTGCATTTGATCAGGATGGAGCAAAACCTGCTGGGATCTGCCCACATTCTCACACTTGGTATGGGAGAGGGGATCACCAAGTGGATCCCAGCGGGCCCATGAGCAGAAGGCAGCCCTGGTATAGCTAAGGGGCCCCAGACGTTGGCTGATTAAAATGAATCACATGCAGGGCTGGTAGTCCGTATGTTCCCCTCCTCCAGCACCAAGTGCACGCCCAGCCACCCCACAACCCCAGTACCACAGATGCGCGCATGCACTTTCACCCCCCTCCCACTGCCCCTTTGCAAGAGCTTTGGGCAGGGAGCCTATGGGGTGGCTAGCAGGGCTGGGGGCTGGATGGGGACATCTTATGGGGGTGGCCCATTTCACTGTGACATCTGGGATATATGGGGGAGGCGGGGGTTTACAGGTTTCATAGAAATCCTTCCTGGAGCTCAGGGAAAACCGAGAGTCCTTCCTGACACCCATGCACGCGTCTGTCTGCCCCCACCCCTACAGAGCCAGTCCCCAGTCATTCTTCCACTCCCCCACATGCACTCCCCTACAGCTACACAGGTGCAATTCACACACCGACTCCCACGCTCCCTTTACCCCTCGCCCAAACAGAGACACCCCCACCTGCTCCCACACACGCAGGCGCTCCTGCCTGTTGACTCAGGCCTGGAGTCGCCCTGGGGCGCTGCGTCCTGGGAACAGCCCAGTGGCCTTTCCTCGTCCGCACTCCCAGTGCCATGTTCTCTTGGTCCACTGGGCCCAGGGGTCAGGCTAGGCTGAGCTGACGGACGGCAGCGCCCTGCCCCGCTGCTCCGGGCTGACCAGGAATATGAGACTTGAGCACATGCCTGCTAGGAAATGCAGGCACGGGACAGGCGCCGTGTGCGGGCCTGCCAGACCCTTGCAAACCAAAGCGCAGGGTTGGGAGACAGGAGGCACATACCTTCAGCAATGGGTTGGGGAGCCGGTCCTCGTCAATTTCTGTGGCGGGGAGCAGGTGTGTGGAAATGGGGAGAAAAAGGATGGAGGGGGGAGAAAAGGAGCAAGAGGTTAATAGAGAGACGACTCCAGGACGCTGACACACAGGGGGTCTCTGGGCCCTATGGGCAGATCCAGCACTGGGGCTCTTCAACAGCTGCTTTAGAAGACACTGTGTTCAAACCATGAACCCGCTCCCTGCCGACCACACAAATCCTTTGCATTTCAGTGTCCCCATCTGGGGATCTCAAAATGCTTCAGAAATACGGATCAGCTTCATTGCAGCTGGAGTGTGGGGGGCGCAGGTGGGGCCCAGGGCTCATCCCTGGTCTACGGTGGGGAAAACAGCTGGGCTATTTGCTCAGAAACTCCTCCTGCCCCGTGAAGCAGCCAGAGGCTGGGCCCAATTCACCTGGTGACCCTGGTGTCATTCCCACCACTGCAAAGTGGGTGCAAAACACCATCCATTCAGCACGGCAGCACTTTGCGCCCACTTGACACTGGATAGGGCACCAGTGGATCAGGCCCTGGCCAGGACTCAGCTTCGGCCTGTTGCTGGAGAAATGCATTGGCTTAGTCCCCGGGAGCACATTGGCTCCTAGCACCAGCGTTGGAGTCTCTCTGCCCGGACAGCAGAGCCCAGGCCGGTGTGGGACACACGGCACAGCAGGCCTGATGCTGCTGGCCTCACCGTGACCCAGACGGGGGCCGCTCCAGCTGCTGACGGTTTGCAGCAGCATGGCGGAGATCAGGATCGGGCCCAGCCTGTTCGGTTTATTCGTTCTTGGCTTTTCCCTGGTAAGGTGGGTTTTGTCAGCGCCTGTGGAGTCGTGTCTCTGCCAGGCAGCCAGGGCGAGCAGCCCCCCCTCTCATTCTGGGCACAGGGACAGGATAAGCCTCCTAGAGTGTGTGTGGGGGGGGCTTTGTACAAAGTGCCTACAGAATGGTTGCATTTGTGGGTTGTGGTCTGTGTGGGGGGTGTGTGTGGCTGCACAGCTGATGTGTTTCTTCAGGGGAGGGGGTGTTGGGGGGGGGAGAGCGATTCCAGGGGATTTCTGCCGGTGTCTCTCCATCTCCCCCCGGGACTAAGCTGGGATGCTGTCGCCATGACAATTTCTGCTCCAACAGACTAAAAAAAACCCCGTTTTTAGAACACTTTCCCACTCAGCAACGGGTCCCTGACCTGCCGCATCTTGGTTGCCTGGGAAACCAAACCGGGCGTTGCCTCGGCAACCAGAATTGCACTGACCACCAAGTTCCCTCAGTCACTGAGCGGCCACAGGGCCTCAGGGGGATCCTGAATAGAGCCTTGGTCCCCTCCCCTTCCCAGCCCTCGGCTCTCACTCGTCCCTTCCCTGATGCTGCTCTCAAGCGCTAGGATTTGCCAGGGCTGGCGGCCCCCTTGCTGGGCTCGGGGAAGCAGGGCTGGAGCGGAAGGGGTTGTTCGGAGCTGAGGCGTAATGCGAGTCTGGGATATAAACCTGGTTGGTCACAAGCAGCATCCTGGACAGCGCCCTGCCAGGAGCCTAGCTCAAAGGGGCACTGGAGATGGGAGGTGGGGCATGGGGAGGCAGGGGAGACAGAAAGAACAACGCCGTGTTGTGGCACTGCAGCCTCCCCGGGGGGCAAGGTGGATTCTCCGTCACCGGCGGTTTTTAAAACCACGCTGGATCGCTGTCTAAAAGTCATCCTTTCCTTCCAACAGGGATGAATTCCTGGGATTTCTCTGTGTTATGCAGGAGGCCTGACTGGATGGCGACAAGGTCCCTTCTGGCCTTGGAAGCTATGAAATTCTCAAGGCTTGCCGATGCTTAAAATGCAACAGCAGCACAGACGCAGCGCTTTGGTGTAGGCACTACCTCTCCCCGAGAGGGGGAATCGAGGTGGACAGAAGAATTCTTCCCTTGACCTAGCGCTGTCTATGCTGGGACTTAAGTCGGCTTAACAATGCCGTTCGGAGATGTGACTTTAGGGGAGGTGGGAGCTCTGGAGTCAGAGGACACCAGCATTTTAACCCCTCTGATGCAGATCTAGGCCCTGTCTACCCTAGCATCTCCCCCCCCCAGTGCGGTTACCCCCAGAGGGATTTTTCAAACAGATCTATGGCCACGGCTGTAGGAACGCTGCTGAAGGAGCATGCCAGAAGACACATAAATCAGCTGTTCCAGACGAGGATTCTGGGAGTTCGACCTTTCTCCCACAATTCCCCAGGGCACCTGGGCAGAAAGGCACCTGAAATCACACACTGTGCACTGCTGTTCTGAGCGGTTCTGGAGATTCTGGAATCGATCCGACGGAGAGCAGCGCGCCGCGATAGCAAGTCAGTAATGGATGCAAACCTGTAACGATTCAGCCACTAGGTGGCACGGTGTCTCTCATACCTTATTTAACCTAACCTCAGCCACGGCAGCGCGTGAAACAGATTTGTAGTGCACACCTCTGGCATGTGTCTTGCTCAGAAGAAAGCTCTGTGACCAGCCCATGTCTGGTACAAGAGCACAACATGGTGTCAGAAATACACTAAGAACAGACACAGAAGGGAAACAGCAACAAAAGTTGCAAACAGAAAGAATAAAGCAACAAAGGTTACAGGATCTCATCTACATTCCGCTCTTCAATGCCCCAAAGAAAAAGAGGTTACTTACCTGTAACTGGAGGTTTATTGAGATGTGTAGGCCCTATCTGTATTCCACTGAGGGTTATATGTATGCACCATACATCCGGAGCTGGAGATTTTGAAAGTAATAGCATCTGTTGGTTCGCACATTCTCAGTTCCTTCTCTACCACAAATCAAACAGATCTGGAGCAGAGGGTAAGGACAGTGGAGTTCGAATACAAGTAGGGACCACACACCTCAAAGAACCTCCAGTTCCAGGTAAGTAACTTCGTCTTTCTTCTTCGAGTGGTGGTCCCTATTAATCACCCTCAGTGGAATACAACAAGCAGTACCTAGTTGAGAGGGGGGTGCAAGGAAGAGAGAACAGAGAACAGTTGCACTGAACAAGGCATCCATCGCAGAGTCTCACACTAAAGCATAATGGGAAGAGAAGGTATGTACCGAACTCCACGGAGTTGCCCTACACATGTCAGTAAGTGGTATGTCATGAAGCACGGCCATAGTTGATTCTTACACTTTCATGGAGTGGACTCGTACCCCAAGGAGTGGGGACAGTTCCGATAACTGATAGAATGTAATGCGCCCCAAATCCCACCTAGAGATCCCCTGAGTGGAGATCGCTCACCCCCTAATCCTTTCCACCAGAGTGATAAACAGCCTAGGGGACTTCATCCTCTGCAGATAGAAGGCTAGGGCCAAGGTGTGAAGCTTCAGCAAAAAAGCAGGTAAGTTTTTGGGTTGGTTGAGATGAAAGCAGGATACAACCTTTAGCAGAAACTTGGGGTGCAAGCACAGGGAAACCTTGTCCTTATGCAACATGGTAAAGGGCGGGTCCACCATCACAACCACCAGTTCGCTAACTCGTCTCGCAGAAGGAATAGCTACCAGGTTGGACTAGATGACCTCCTGAGGTCCCTTCCAACTCTAATATTCTATGATTCTAAGATACGATAGAACAGCGGGGGATCCGGCTTGGACCATGCGGCACTGAGAAGGAACTGAGGACACAGTCGGTCCGCCCTGGTCTTTATCACCTCAGAAGAAACCATGAGGGGGAGCAAAGGCACATGCACAGACCAATGGACACTGCTACTTTCAAAGGCCATGTCTACACTATCACTTATAGAAACATAGATAATTAGGATTGGAAGGGACCTGAGGATATCATCTAGTCCCACCCCCTGCTCAAAGCTGAACCAACCCCAATTAAATCATCCCAGCCAGGGCTTTGTCTAGCCAGGCCTTAAAAACCAGTAAGGATGGAGATTCCACCACCTGCCTAGGTAACCCGTTCCAGTGCTTCACCCACCCTCCTAGTTTTTCCTAATATCCAACCTAGACTGCCCCCAAAACTTGTCACTCAAAGGTGTGGAAAAACACAGCCTTAAGAGACATAAGTTTCACCAGCGTAAGTGGTAGTATGCACAGTGCTATGTCAGTGGGCGAGTTTCTCCCACCAACACAGCTGCCACCCTCGTTGAGGCCGTTTTATTATATTGATGGGAGGGCTCTCTCCTGTCAGCATAGAGAGACTACATTAGCGTGGTGCAGCTGCATCTCTGCTCCAGAAACATGGCTCCAGAAACATGGCACATGCACATAGCCCTCAGTGGAATATAGATAGGGTCCATCACTTGAAGAAGAATTTCAGCTTTGACAAACCTTCTGAACGAACAGACTGAAAGCAAGATTTTGCATTATTACCAAGCTCCACAGGGAAACGGATGCTATTCAGGTATCTTCTTTATTTATGCTAAGGGGAAGCAGACAGCATATCTTTAAATCCTTAGACTTTACTGAAGACAGTCACAAAAATAACTATAAAAGGGATCTGGCTATGTCTGATGCATACTTTATACTTCAGAGAAATGTGGTTTATGAAAGAGCATGTTTTCACCGGATAATTCAAGAACCAGGGGAAATGTTGAATGTTTTAGAAGCGCTCTGCATGCATTGGCTGAAAACTATGATTTTGAAACTGCAAAACATAAAAATATCAGAAACAGGGCTAACAGATAAAAGTCTTTCACAGTAGCTACAGTTGAAGACAGACCTAACCCTAGCCAAAGCTATACAAATAGCAAAGTAGTTTGAACTAGTCAAACAGCAGAATAAAAAGCATGAAACTAGCTTAGAATATATAAACAGACACTTGAGCATTAAAAGTCATTATCATAAAACCCCTGCAGCAAGGAAAGAGAACTTCCAGCCTAAGAGGAACATATTCCAGTCTACATGCACAAGGTGTGGAAAAAGTCATATCCCAAGACATGGCGCATATCTGGCCAGAGGTGTAAGGTATAATAAATTCTCAAAATATGGACATTTTGCAGCTGTTTGCTGCACCAAAACGGTCAGGGAGTTCACTCATATTACAGACAATCAAGAGCCGTTGTTTCTGGGATCTATCACATGTGAAGACACACAGGCTGGAGAGTGAAACTAAATATTCATGGCAAGACTATTGCCTTTAAAACTGACTCAGAAACTAATGTCACAGTCATTTTAGAAGGGACTTAAAATCAGCTTCAATCCATCCCAGAGCTGAAGTTGCCTGATACAGCTCTGACTAGTCCTGGAGGTATTCTGAATTGGGTGGGCCAGTTTACCACAGAAACAACTTACAAAGACAAAAGCTATGCATTCAGAATGCATGAGATAAAAGGATCAAAGACCAACAGCCTTTTCAGCCGTAGTGTAGCAGCCATGATGGGCCTAGTGAAAAAGATGGAAGAACTTGATGGAATATTTGGTGATATTTGACTTTTGGAAAGAGATCCAATACAATTAACATTATGAGACCATTCTGAACCATACAGGGTACAAACACCCCTACCAGATAGACCTTGGAAGAGACGAGCCGCAGATTTCTGTGAATTCAGAGGACATCGTTGCTTGGCCGTTATGGACTATTTTTCCAGGTATACAGAAATCATGTACTTGAAAGACATAACATGTCACAGTGTTACAAGAAACTGAAGTGCCCTTTGGCTCACTGTGGTATTCCAGAACTGCTAGTGATGGATAAATGACCACAATTCACTCCAGCAGAATTTAAGTCATTCCAAACAAAGTATGTTTTTGATCATATTATCAGTAACCCACATTACCCACAAACAAATGGAAAAGCTGAGAGAGCTCCACAGATAGCCAAGAAAGTCCTACAGCAGGCAGATCCATTTCTTGCTCTTCTGAGTTACAATAGTAGCTACTGGATATACTCCAGTTCAACTACTGATGGGAAGACAATTCAGAACTCCTGTTTGAACTTTGGAACAGAACCTATCTCCAAAATGGCCAGACGTGAAGACAGTAGACAAATTGGATAAAAAGGCAAAAAGAGCCTATGAACAGTTTTACAACTGATGTCATTCAGAGAACTGCTGGGTCTAGAACCCGTTGACTGTGTTTGTGTCAAATTGGATGGAGAAAAAGGCTGCACAATTCCAGCTATTGTAAAGAAAAAGAATTTGTCATCCAGATTATAGATGATTGAGACTGACAGTGGAGAGTTCAACAGAAACCATCAGCATCTAAGTTTGTTCCTCAGCAAGAACAATCAACAGAGCAAACTCTACAGATGGTGGGTCCAGAAGAAGACTCAAGGATTCTAAACCGACCACAGCCAGTCGTTGCAACCAAAGAAGAGCCAGATGACCCAGCTGTTATGCGTTCCGGTTGTGTAATTAGAAAATCAGTCTGAGTCAGAGACACTAACCCTCCTGACACATACTGAACTTCAAAGATACTTCAAAGTTTAAACCTTATCAATGGCAGGAATGTAGAACTTAAAGGGGGAGTTGTAATGGGACGCTAAACTGTAGTCTATTGGTCAGCCACTACGTGGTGCTGTGCGCAACATACCTCAATTAAGTTAGCCGCAGTCACACCTGTTGAAACATGAAAGGCTTTCACAGTGCTCACATCTGGTGTGCATCTTGCTGAGAAGGAAACTCAGCGACCAGCCTGTGTCTGCTTCAGGAGCATGACAATTACCACCCATATGAGTGCAGAGGCACTGGCTTGTGCTAACGACCACCAAGATAATGACGGCGAGATAAAGTGCAAAGGATGTCACTCTCGCGAAGACGGAGCTCAGCCAGCCACTATGGGGAACACAATTCCCCCAGCAGCAGCTCACCCGAATAAAATGGACGATTCTAATCGCCACCAAAAAGAATTTCCGGGATCCCCAACGTGCAGGGTTCAAGCGGAAAAAAGAATTTCTCATTCATTTATTATGTGTTGTTATTAATTATTTAGATGTGGTCATCCCCAGAGACCCCGCTCTTGGATGCTGTAAACGGGAATGATGAAGAAACAGTCCCTGCCCCAAAGAGTCACAGTCTAAGTTTAGGACAGGACACACCTGACAGACAAGGGTTCTCAAGGGAACACTGATCACTGTAATAAGCAGCCGTCACCTAAGATGTTCCCAGGCACCAGCCACAAAACAAGCCACCAAGCCCTACCCCATGACATGTCAAAGAAGACCCAGTGCACATCGAATTGTGCAGACTTTTGCAACAGGATGGCCCTGCTCCTTTTAAATGTCATTAGCAGGCTTCAGAGTCAACACCCATTGAGAGGAATGGGCGCAGTTCTCTCCTCCCACAGCCATTGCTCCAGTCTGTGCACACACAGGCAAATATTCCTGTATTTGTTACACTCGCTGATAGCCGACCGCACCAGCGCTGTGCTCAGGTTGCGCCAGCTGAGGAACTGGCCCTTAGTATATTTTTAACGAAAGATGAGATTCTGGAGAACAAGGAGGCAACCCTCACAGAAAGATACTGGTACAGTGAGCTGGCCCCTTGCAAACGCCGCACATCTGGGAACCTCAGAATAAGGAGCAATCCTGGGCTTGAATCCTCCTGATGGGCCCTAATCCAGAAGCAGGATTTACGTCAGCATAACAGAGAGCAGAATCTGGCCCTAAATGTACAGTAAAATGTAAAGCACAGAATAAAGTTTATCTAATACACAATGAGACAAATTGGACTCTTGATCAATGTAAATCGGGAGTCGTCCTTTGAGGGCAGTGGATCTGCTCTGGATTTACACCAGGGAAACGGTGATCAGAGTGTGGTGGAGCAAATGCTGCAATGAAACTTGGCTTTACTTTGCCCTATTGGATTCAGCCCCATCTTCAGATAGTCACCTATGGGATTTGGAGACATGTCATATCCATGAAAGCTGATGGTGCCTTCCTATGACATTCCCTTCATTTCCCCAGCTAAGAAGCCCTTTTCTGCCTGGCTGTCAGTTCCTGGCAGAAGGACTCATGCACAATGCACACACAGCAAGTCAAATAATAAGATGAATTTGATGTCAGTCTGAGAGGATATATATAGGCAGGTCCCATATATCTAGGGGTCTGTCCTTGGTCAGGTACTATTCAATATTTTCACTAATGACCTGGATATTGGAGTGGACAGTATGTGTCCAAAATCTGCAGATGAAATCAAGCTGGGAGGGGTTGCTAGCACTTTGGAGGGCAGAATTAGAATTTAAAATGACCTTGACAAACTTGAGAATTGGTCTGAAATAAACCAGATGAAATTTAATAAAGACAAGTGCAAACTACGTCACGTAGGAAAGAAAAATCAAACGCACAACTACAAAATGAGGAATAACTGGCTAAGCAGTAGCACGGCTGAAAGGGATATAGGGGTTATAATGGATCACAAATTGAATATGAGTCAAAAATGTGATGCAATTGTGAAAAAGCCTAATATTATTCTGCGGCCTATTAACAGGACTGTCATAGGTCAGACAAAATGTAATTGTTCTGCTCTACTTGGCATTGGTGAGGCCTCAGCTGTAGTACCGTCTCCAGTTATGGGGGGGTCATATTTTAGGAAGGATGAGGACAAATTAGATAGAGTGCTGAAGAGAACTACAAAAATGGTTTCGAAACCTGGCCTATGAGGAAAGGTTAAAAAAACTGGGCAGGTTTAATCTTGAGAAAAGACGACTGGGGGAGAAACTGATAACAGTCTTCACGCATGTCAAGGGCTGTTACAAAGAGGCCAGTGATCAACTGTTCTCCATATCCATTGATGGTAGCAGACGAAATAAAGGGCTTAATCTATAGCAAGGGAGATATTAGGAGAGACTTTCTAATTCAATAAGGGGAGTTTAGCACTGGAGCAGGCGCACAAGAGAGCTTGTTGAAGCCCTTACACTGGAGTTTTTTAAGAACTGGCTGGACAAACTCCTGTCAGGGACGGTCCAGGTGTCCTTTGTCCTGCCTTAGCACAGGGGGCTGGACTTGATGCCCCCTTGAGGTCCCTTCCAGCTCTACATTTCTATGATTCTATAATTCTACGTCTGCGGCTAAGGCTGGGACTCTCCTCCCCAGTGGGTGATCATTTTCCCGAGCAGCCTTGCTACCCCAAGTGCCTTTATTCCTCTTGCTGAGGGAAGGAGACGAGATTTTATGCCTTTCCTGGGACACCCTGTCATGCAACACAAAGGAGGCAACTAAATGGTGGCTCAGACAGCCTGGTGCAAGAGTCCTGTGGACGCCACTCCTTTTCGCCACAGTTGTGTCGCAAGCTCCAAGGTTGACTGAGCCATGGGATGAAGGGAGGCTGAGTACCCATGAGTCGGAACACGGTGGGCACCCAGGCCCAGGTATGCCCTGGTTATGCTAAACCTCCCCTCGTTAAAATTTCATTCCAGCTGTCACTTTTCATCTCTCGGAAAGGGAAATTGCGCCCTGGCTGATGAAGCGTGTCCACCAGCTCCTTTCATGGTAAGAGATGGAGCGTGAAGCCTTCTCCCTGCAATCCGGCTGAACTGTGTGCATCAGAGGAGACCATGGCTGCAAAAGGGTTAGCAGGAAAGACAGAACAATTACGGCACAAATGAGCTGGGTCCACCTGCCAGCTCCGTGGATACAATCAGCTTTTGTTTAAAGAGACTTAGTCCGTGCAGCTCTAGGAACCTAGCTGCCACCAGCCTCTGGGATGTTTGAAACCTGGATCTAAATCGATGGCTGTAACCAGAACCAGAGTGAGGGGCTCGGCCTTTGAAAATCTGCCTGCAGCTGTTCCCCAGTTGTTTCCCCTCTGTCTGCTGGAGGCCCTGCTCAGACCCATGGAGACTGAGCGAGCCAGAGAGCGGCTGCCGCACTGAGAGCTCATTCATATTTGATTGTCCAGGCGTGTTTTCAGAACGCTGCAGCCCTCTGTGGGTCTCAGCACAGTGTCACAGCTCATCTGTCAGCGAGAGGCTGGTGCCTTAGCTGGGGACAGCAGCTAAATCCTGACAGCTGTGCTGCTCCCAGAAACAGGCCAGGCCTTTCCTGGCCCCGAATGCATGAAGTAGAGCAAAGCACTGGATCGGGAAGGACGAGAACCAAAATCCAAGCAACGGCTGTCATTTTAATGGAGCACGGACGTGGGAGAGCACCCCCCACTGTTCTGCTGAAGGAATTAGTAAGTGATGACTCCGTCCCCAGAGCTGGACACAACAAGCAAGCCAAAGGGAGTCACGCTAGGTTGGCCTAGCACAGAAAACACTCTCACCTGGACCAACTAACATGAAGGGAGACCTGCTATTGGTCTGCACATATCAGAAGGGAGGAAGCTATCCAGCAGGGATAGGCCCGGAGAGGAGGAGTGAGTGCTCGAAACGGTGGAATCAAGTTTGGAAAAGGAAAATCTAGAAGAGATGATTGGAAAATGGGCTTTTTCTCTGCAGAAAATTTCAACTTTTTGGTGGGAAACTAAGTATTTCAATTTGGAAAGCCCTTATGGGAGTGGTAGTTTGAGTGCCGTAAGCTCCCTTGCTCTTTTATAGGTTGGGCTCTCTGGTCTGACAGCATCTCCCGGGATGCACCAGGCTTCACGGTGAGGGGAGTCCTCGTTGTGTGTCTTGGGAGATGTAGTCCAGCTGGGGAACCCAGGCCACAGAGAAGAATGGGGAGATGAAGAAACCAAACCACAACTCCCATGAGGCACTGCAGCAGGGTCTCTGATTGAAATATTTCCATTTTCAGGTGTTTGGGGGGTTTTTTTGGACCAAAAATTGTATTTTTCCCTCACAGAGCAGACTTTTCATGAAAAAAAATTAGTTAAAAATCCAATTTTCTATAAAAAAATAGATTTGATGGAAAATTTTTGACTACCCTTAAAATTCATGGCAAGTGTCCAGAAAACACAGTAACAATGCGAACTACATAGAGCTGGAGGAATAACTGGTTTTTTTTCATTCAGTGGCTAAACCAAAAAGTCAGAATTTCTTTCTGGTTTGGGCTGATCCGAAGCAGAAAACATTCAGGTTTTTTGTTTTGTTTTCAGGTGATTTTTCCTCTTTTGTTTTGTTTTTTAAATTACTCTAGCTAAATTCTCAGACAGAACATCGTGTCAAAACTAAAAGTCAACATGTTTCATTCGGAAAGTGTTCAAATGAAAATTTCAACTTTTCAAAGAAAATTTTTTTAATTTTTTACGGCATCAATGATTTGCTGAATTCAGCCTGAATTCATTAATAGCTTCAGCCAATGTGAAACTGAATTATTTGTCGGATAAACTATTGTCTGAAAACGTTCACTCACCTCTAGTTCTGTATTCTTAGTGGGAGTCACTAGGTGGTGCCATTACACACAGTTTTACAAGTTCTTTTTTAGCAAGTGAACAGTTTCCAGCCTTGAAGAAATGCTCTATTGTTTTTAGCTTTGCGATATAGTTTCCTTGGGGGAGCTGTTGCAAACAGCCGAGAGTTTCTGCTCCTGGCTGGACTCTCTCTAGCTAGGGCCAATTTAGGGGCACGGTTACTCCCTGGGCACCAGGTATTTAATAAATGTATCTTTCCAGAAAGCAGCTTCAGTTTCAAAAGCGCACTGATGGGGCCTGGCTGGCTTGGAGTGTTGCTAATGAGCCCTTCACCTGTAGGTCATTGGTTTGAATCCAGTGCTGGGCCCAGAACTAGCAATTAAGTCATGCCAAAATGCTCGAGAACGGCATTCCAGTACCGGCTATTGAACCACCATCTCTCCTCCGGAGTGGGGAGCTGGGGCTGGGGGGTTCCGGCACGCTTTTTTGTTACGTCTCAAGCACTGTCTATAACTTGTTCCCCTTCCCCTCAAATGACAATTTGGAGGCCCTGACATGAAATGAGTTTGGCCAATCTCCGTTCCAGCTTCCACACGACACGTCCCACCATGCTGCACACCAGGCTAGGGAAGGGACTGTCTCACTCCCTGTCTGCAACGCCTCTCCTGACCAGCATCTGTTCTCAGCTGGGATCTCTAACAAGCGCTCCGGCAGGAGGGACCAAACCTGCCCTACTGGTAATGAATGTGGGTGAGTTGGCACTATCATCAACCACGAGGATGGGAAGGGGGTTGGGGGGAATCCACGGGTCACAAGACTGACCAAATAATGCAATTTAATCTTAAAACAAAAGGCATGATTTTGCAGACGGTAAGGCTTTGGGTTGTTGATACAGCCACACTGACCCTCTGAACACATGCAGGCCACAAAATGCCTTAACACAAGGCTCTTCCCCATCAGTGGCCTGGTATTAAAGGTGCTGGTCACCCACAGCCCCCCTGACTCAACAAGAAATGGGACGTCAAGAAGCAAGAACAAATCAGGCCACGTATTTCAGAGCCTCAAAATGGGATCCAGGGCCAGACGGGGGCTCACATTCGAAATGGCCAGTGCAGTTTGAAATTGCAGTGCAGTCCGAGCCCTGCTGCTTTATGACCCACTCGCATGGCTCACGCCAACCTCTCTGATAACTCGCTTCCCCGTGTCTGGTGCACACAGTCACCCTGTGCCCAGAGGAAACACCACCCCCTGCCTGGCACGCCATGGGCACGCCCTGCATGGGCCGGGTGTGAGGCAGGCACAGCTCAAGGATGGAAGGAAGAGCGAGGGAGATGGAAGGAGGAAGAGGGGGCTGGAGAGGGATGGAGGGAAAGGGAGAAGGAGAGGAGGGAAGAAACAGAGCGACAGGGAGCGTGGCATAGCGGCCAGCCACTCCCTGCCCACAAACACAGAGGCTGAAAGTCCCATGGCTGCTGTCAGAGTCTACACATCATAATGCATGTCAGACGCAGCCCTTGTAAGCAGAGGGGGAGGGCAAGAAATCTCCCTAGACAGACAGACAAAGAGACAGACAGATAGACAGATCCCAGGGACACACAATTCAGCCAGGCAGCTGCTGCCTGGCGTGGGGAGAAGCTGCCAAAGGGCTCCTGGGATGGGACAGTGCAAGTCAGACCTTTTGGATGCCAGAAGCAGCTTTTCCAAGGGAGATGGAAGATGTATGGGGTGAGGTGCGGGGCTGAGCCCCTGGAACTCTATGACTGCTCCAGCCTCCCTGGGAGCAGAAAAGGAAGTGGGGCCTGGATTGGTGTGGATTGCACCCTCCGCTAATTTGCAGATGACACTAAACTTGGCGGAGTGGTAGATATGCTGTAGGGCAGGGATAGGGTACAGAGTGACCTAGACAAATTAGATTGTAGGGCCAAAAAAAATCTGATGAGGCTCAACAAGGACAAGTGCAGAGTCCTGCACTTAGGACGGAAGAATCCCGTGTACTGCTATAGACTGGGGACCGACGGGCTAGGCAGCAGTTTGGTAGAAAAAACCTGAGGGTTACAGTGGACAAGAAGCTGGATAGGAGTCAGCAGTGTGCCCTGGTTGCCAAGAAGGCTAACGGCGTATTGGGCTGCATTAGTAGGAGCATTGCCAGCAGATCGTGGGAAGTGATTATTCCCCTCTATTCAGCACTGGTGAGGGCTCATCTGGAGTATTGTGTCCAGTTTTGGGGCCCCCACTACACAAAGGATGCAGACACATGGGAAAGAGTCCAGCGGAGGGCATAAAAATGATTAGGGAGTTGGAGCACTTATGAGGAGAGGCTGAGGGAACTAGGCTTGTTTAGTCTGCAGAAGAGAAGAACAAGGGGGGATTTGACAAAGGCCTTCAACTACCTGAAGGGGGGGGGGTTCCAGGGAGGATGGAGCTAGGCTTTTCTCAGTGGTGGCAGATGACAGAACTAGGAGCAATGGTCTCAAGTTGCAGCAGGGGAGGTCTAGCTTGGATATTAGGAAAACTTTTTCACCAGGAGGGTGGTGAAGCACTGGAATGGGTTACCTAGGGAGGGGATGAAATCTCCATCCTTAGAAGTTTTTAAGCTGTGGCTTGACAAAGCCCTGGCTGGGATGGTTTAGTTGGGGTTGGTTCTGCTTGGAGCCGGGGGTTGGACTAGATACCTCCTGAGGTCTTTTCAACCCTATTCTTCTAGGATTCTATGGAGCAAAGTGGTTCTGTTGGGGATGGGGAAAGTAGCATGGACAGAAGAAAAGGGGGAGACCCCCCTTTGATGAGGGTCTGGGGGTGTGCACTGTGGGTCAGTACTAGAGCAGCAGTACCTACAGATTCACCACTGGCGCACGGCCAGAAATCAGGACTGCTCTTCTGGATACAGGGACTTTGCAACCACGATACCATCCCTGGCCCATCAGGGCTGACCAGGGAACTGGGGCCCTCATTAATGGAGAGCAGGTTTTGGAGCCGGTAAGGGAGGCAGTGAGGTCAGTGTTCCTGGAGAGACCTCTGGCATAGAGGTCTGGGCTCTGCAAGTTCCACACAGATCCAGGGCCAGGCCTGAGAATGGAAACCGGTTTCCCAGGGTCTCCAGAAGAGAGACAGATTGCTGCAAATCATCCCCGGGCTACAGATCTCACCTGGGGACGACTGGTCGCTGCTCAGAACCAAGGTGGCAGGAGTTGGCCGGCGCCTCCGGATCTAGGCAGAGAGAGGGACAAAAATCACTGTTACGTGAGCCTCTGAACGTCAGCCATGCAGCAGGAGACAAAGCAATACAATACGGCAGCACCTCAGAGACTGCGCTAACACATGGGGCCAACCTAGCTCTACCCGGGTGCAGCACGCAGTTTGAAAATCTGCCTGGCCGCTGTGTTGGTTCATAAATTCAGTCGATCAGAGGCACTGCTGTGCCCAGCGAGCCCGATCCTGCACTCACGCTATATCCCAGGCGAGGGCGGTGTGCGCAGCATGTTGCTGAGGCCAGCGTTTGGCCTGGCGCTACTCATCTGTAAGTCCATCCTGGCCTATAAGTCCTGGCCATGTGTCTCTGGCACAGTGGCTGCTGTCGGGGCTAATCTTTAGCAAAGCATTAATTAGAGAAGGCTCATGCCCCAAAATCTGCATCTGGGGGAGGATTTCATACACCCCTAAAGCTTCAAGGAGTTCAGTGCAGGGTTCTGGTTCTGTATCACCTCCCAACCAAGGAGACCAAAGCACCTTTCAAATATTAATGACTCCTCTCCTAGGCAGGTAGTGGAATAATGTCATCACCACTTTACAGATGGGGAAACTGAGGCACCAGAGAGGCCCAGAGTCACACACAAAATTGATGGCAAACATGGATATAGAATTCAGGTCTCCTATCTTGAACCACAAGCCCAACTTCTTCCCTATGTTAATGTATTTAACATGGTAACATGCAGCAATATTGACGAGCCGTCAAAAATTTCCCATAAATATTTTTTGATGAAAAATGGCTTTTGGACCAAATGGAAATTTTCAAAAAATAGCTTCCATTAAAACATCCATTTTTTGGGAGGGGGGGGTCAAAAATATAAACCCCCAGAAGATGAGATATTTTGTTTTAAATCCAAAAGGTGTCTAGTTTTTCATCAAAACCAAAACTGTTTTTGAAAGGAAAATTGTAACAGAATGGCTAAACTTTTCACAGGGAGGGAAATGATTTCTTAACTAGCTCTGCTATTCCTATATGTAACACAGGGCTTGTCTACACTGAAAACTTACAGTGGCACAGTGGTACCAATACAGCTGTGCCGCTGTAAGAGAGCTTGTGTAGCCACATTATGTCGATGGGAGAGAACTCTCCCGCCAACATAATAAAACCACCAAAATGAGCGGCGGCATTCAATTTTACAGGCACCTTAATTCGAATTAACAGTTGCGCCCGTGTAGACGCGGGAGTAATTAATTCGAATTAAGGGACATTAAATCAAATTAAGTCCCCAGTGTAGACCAGGCCCATGTCAGTGGCGGTAGCTGTGCCGGCGGGAGAGCATCTCCCGCCAACAGCACTGTCCACACAAGTGTTTAAGCCGGCAAAATTTACGTTGCTTGGGGAGGGGGTGTGTGTGTTCTTTTTCACACTCTTGAGCATGAAAAGTTTTGCTGGCACAAGTGTTGGTGTTGACAAAGCCTCACTGAAGATGCTGCCTACACAGACAGGAGAGCTTCTCCATCAGCGTAGATACTCCTCTTCCCTGTGTGGTGGTATCTATGTCAACAGGAGAAGCTTCCTCTCAGCATAGTGCTGGCTACAACAGGAGTGAGGCTGGAATAACTGCATCATTCAGGGATGTTATAGCAACATAGGTTTGTAGCATAGACCACAGTTTCTCAACCTGTGGTATGCGTACCCCTGGGGTGCCTGGGGAAAAAACAGTGAAGGGGAGGCAGGCGGCATCTGTCAACTTCTGGGGAAGGCGGGCAGCAGCTCCCGCTTCCCACCCGGTCACAGATCCCAGCTGGGAGCCTGGCGGCAACCTCCTGCGTCTCACGAGTTGGGCTCACAGATGGGTGACAGCCCACCCGCTCCCCAAGCTCCAAGCCGAAGGACAGCCTCCAGCGCCCCGGCTTGAATACGGGCAACAGTTGCCTGTCCACATTCTTGGGTCCCAGCCGCTGCGGAAGCCTCCTCTGCCCCAGCTCGGATTGGGTGGCAGTCGCCCACCTCCCAGGCTGGCAGCCAGGCAGCAGCCGCCAGCAACTTGCCCAGGTGGTAGCCCCCCTCCCTGGCTCAAAACCCAGTGCCCAGAAAACTTGTCAATTTCACTGCTCTAGCTGAACAGTGAAATTGACAGCTATGACAGACCCAGATTTTACCAGTTACCCTCTTTTCCTGTCTCTTTCTCTCTCACCCCTTCCTCCTCTCAAATTGATGGCAAAAAATTTGGCGCGGCACTTTATATTCCCCAGCATTGGCATGCCACTCAAAGCCTCCTAGCTTTGGCCAACATCACCTCTAGCCCAGGTACATATTTGAGTTGTGCACCCCTGGTGTAAAGGTGGTAACTCTACCCATGCTAGATCTGACATCTGTCATCTCACCGGCCTCATGTACTCAGCCCTTCTTCTACCATATGGCTCACATTAGTCTGTAAATATAGAATCCCGTGGAAAATTGGGCGTGGGGGAACTTATTCAAATTTTCAGAAGTTAGGGGGTACTTGCTGCTTAAAAGGTTGGAAACACTGGTGTAGACCAGGGCACAGACAGTGAAGAACACCGTCTCTTTAAGAAAAAGCTGCCTAAAAGGACAAGGGAACTGTACATAATTTATAACTGATACAGTCATTGCAACAGCCCAGGGCAGTGAGCTTGCAGATCCATTGGCCAGCTGAAATAAAGAGGCAGCGATGCCGAGTGGTCTGGTCTGCTGGGTGACCTTGGGAAAATCAACTGCCTCTCTCTGCCCCTCAGTTTCCCCGTTTATAAAATAGGGATAATGACCCTGACCTGGTTAGTCACGTGCTTTGAGATCCACTGGTGAAAAGAGTTTAGGACCTGGGCGTTACTGTTTTGAACATCTGGTGCCTACGTGGGAACTGAGGTCTTTCAAAAATCCAACCCAGGAGGCAACGCTGGATGAGGAAGGCTAGGCTTGCGTAGAAGGCCGAGGACTGGGACCACAGGGATGGGGACTCAGCTCCCAGTTCCACCGCAGCCTCCTGGACCCCAGCTGTGCCCTGGGGATCGCGAGCCTTTTCTTCTTACATGCCTGCTAGCTGTGAGCTCTTTGGGCAGGTGATGGGCATGGATGGTCCCCAGCACGTGGCTGCAGTGGGAAAATGAACGACAAGCCCTGCAATGCTCTGCTGGAGGCAATGTGTAAAGCAGCAGCACTCGCACTGAGAAGCTGCTCCCTGATGTCTCTCTGTAGCTCCATACGTTTCTCCTTGGCTGGGTGACTTGGAGTTAGGCAGCTTCAGCAGGACGCAGATGTCCTTTAAATCAATGCCTTAAACAGTTCCTGGCAAACATGGGAAATATTGACTATAATAAGGTACGTGGGCTAATTATACCCAGTGCTGTTAGAAACTTGGAGACGTCTGTGCTGTTTTGTGGTCTTGTTTAGCTCCACCCTTCCTCCTCCAGCAATGCTGACTCTTATTAATAGCTCTCTTCATCGCCAGAGCACTTCAACAAGGGTAATTAATTAATCATTTCATCCAAGCGCTTGCTGTGTTCAAACCCCGGTACAGCCATTAACTGCCTGGGCACTCTGAGCAATGTGAGCATACCAAAGCCACTTGCTGTCTGTTGCTCACTACGGAGAGCGGAGCTGACCGGCGCGGTTTTGCTGTTTCCATTTGCTTAGTTTGGCAGAGGGG
Organism: Mesoclemmys tuberculata; assembly: GCA_007922155.1. NCBI lineage: Eukaryota > Metazoa > Chordata > Testudines > Chelidae > Mesoclemmys > Mesoclemmys tuberculata. Next base: position 6,921,696 of record ML675652.1, read on the forward strand.
TGGCTAGATGCAGAGGCTTCAAGAGTGGAGCTTGACTAGCTGAAAGGTGGGGCCGCATAGGACAGCTGGGGAGAGGCAGTTGACCATAGGAGAAGTATGGCCTTACACTTAAGATGTCATATTGAGACTCAGAAATTCTGGTGCAATTCATGCCCCTGCCACAGGCGCTCTGTATGACCCTGGGCAAGTCCCAGATCCAGGGCCCCCACATGGGGCGAGGGGGTGGGGGGTACACTTTACCAGGGCCCGGAGGCCCTGGCCTAGGCTGCAACCCCCATTACCATGAGGAAAAAAATGAAGCTAAATTGTAGACCATGCCTGAGGATATTTATAGAAACTTCTTTCCCTGTATCTATGTGTCTGTTGTCCAGATCTTGTGAGATTTGCTGGAGCCGATGAGAAGCCATGTTCGAGCCATCTCAAGCAACGTTCCAGCCCAGGCCCTTCTCTAGAATAGACAGTACGTGCTAGTGCAATTAAACCAGGACCTTTGTAACACCTTTATAATAACCAAAAAGTTACAAAATAGTCAGCAAACTTGTCGGCCTCTCAGGCTGGGTGTTCTGTTAAACAAAAAAAGCAAGGGGGGTAGGGGGCATTTTTCAGAAATGTAGAACATGTAACAGTAATTGCAGGATTCAAACCTTTTTCATGGCTCATGAGATTGTAGGTGTGGGCTGAGGGATTGTGGGATGTGTATGGGAGGGGGCCCGTGTTACAAGTTTGTACAGGGCCCGAAAAAATTATACTTGGGCCCTGCCCAGATCCACAAAGTATTTCAGTTCCCCCAATTTCAGGCTGCTCTCAGTGGAAGTTAGGAGTGTAAAGACCTTTGGGGATCCGAGTCTTAGTCTCTCTGGGCCTCAGCTGCTTGTGTGACATGGGGTAATCATACAAGCTCGGTCTGTCTTGCCTAGTTAAGAGGATGAGCTCTCCAGGGCAGGAGGTGCCCATCCTGTGCCTAATGCTGCCGGGCCTGGATCTCAGCTGTGGGTCTCTGCTTTCTGTCCGGCTAGGTTCACCCCCGGCTGATGTCCTTGCAAAGGGGCCTGGGACGGCTGTTCTCAGAGCCTTTGCCCAGAAGGACAATACCAAGCATTTGCTCTTTGCCCCAAAGGTGCATCTTGTAACCTTTAAAAAGTTTTGGTCAACCAAGCAGCGTGCCCGCTCTGCACCATGGGGCTTTGGTGGCCAGGCACAGCCAGGATGAGATGATCCCATAGGGATGGGAGGCTGCTGTGACCGTACCCCACCGTTGCTCCCTCCTCTTCTGAGAGCTGGGGGGCTCTGAGACAGCCCCTGCTGTAACTTTGGCAGCCCCAGGGGAACCCAAGCCGAGCTGCCTCGGGCAGAATTGCCAGAGCAGCATCCCCTCCAGCCCCGCTCCCTCCCACAGCCCGTCTGCCACCTTTGATCCCAGCCTGCTTTGACACATGCCCCAGCTGGGGGCTGGCAGAGGGGCCTGCGCCTGTGGTTGTCAGTTCAGTCTGTGCATCCGGCCATTACACACGGGACCTTTCCCCTCCTCACTGCAGAGTCAAGAGGACGTGGCGGGATGCAGAATCTCACCCACGCCCCAGTCAAAGGAAACAGTAGGGTCCAGCAGGTTGCACCCTAAGCCAGGCCGCAGGCCCCCTGATTTGTGTTCGCTGTGGTGCTGTCTAGCTCTGTGCAATTCAGTGCCCCTCGCTTTCCCTTTCTGTAAAACCGGGATAATTTGTAGATTCGTAGGATTTCAAGCCCGAAGGGATTGTCAGATCATCTGGGCTGACCTCTGTATCACAGAGGACATTAAATGTCACCCAGTTACTCTGTAATGAGCCCAGTAACTTGGTGCTTGGCTGAAGCCCCTTCCAGAAAGGCCTGCGGTCTGGATCTGCCGTCAGCAAGAGACGGCGACTCCAGCCCTTCCCTTGGCAAGCTGTTCCACAGGTTAATCACCCGCCCAGCTGAAAATCTGTGCCTGGTTTGCACTTTGAATTTGTCTGGCTTTCTGATGGTACTTACCCCACTTTTGTAAAACCCCCCGACACCCATGGGCAAAGAGAGCTACCAGCTGTCTGCAGGTAGGAGGGAGTCCGCACAGAGCCTTTGGGCACGCTGACCCACCATGCACCAGAGAGCTCGCTTTAGGGAGACGAGTCAGCCAGTAACATAGGCCAGGTTTGCACTACCACTTTTGCCGGTACCACGGAAGTCGCTATGAAAAAACCACCCCCCCGAGCGACACCAGAGACGCTGACAGAAGTGGTAGTGTGCACAGCACTATGGCCGCGGGAGAACGTCTCCTGCAGACACAGCTTGTTGGGGGTGGTTTAATTACGTACGTTGACGGGAGAGCTTTCTCCCATCGGCACAGAACGGCTACATGAGAGAACTTCCAGCGGTGCAGCTGCGTCGGTACAGCTGTGCCCGTAAGCTCGCTAGTGTTGACCCGGCCTAAACCTCCAGCTAGAGCTGCTCTAAGCTGGCTGGATCTGAACCCGTTACTGAGCATCAAGACAGCAGCGCAGAGAGCTCCTGCTTGCATAGGCCACGTCCATTTTGCTGCCTGTCTCCCATCAATACCAGGAGGAGCCACGCTATGGATCAATGCTATGGGGACCGTAGAGTGGGGCCCTGGCGCATGCAGCTCCCAAAGCGCAGTTAGCGTATTATTTATACAACACACACAGGCGCTACACCCCACCCCCAGCTGACATTAGTTGCTCCAGGCCCTACAGCTCAGCCAGGGCTTTGAGATCCCCAGCAGATTTTCTACCCTTCCTCTTTGGCTCTCCCTTGCAAAGATGCCAAGCAAATCAGGCCAACTGACCACAGCACGTCCTGGCAGGCAGGCAGAGCAGATCCCAGCTTAACACCACACCTTTTGGCCACACTGTGTCACTCTTGCTTCAAAGGGAGGTGGGGAAAACAGTTAAGTGGCAGAAGATTCCTCTCTTTTGCTCTGAACCATATCCATGCCCCGTGGGCCTCTGCCATCCGTCCCTCACATCCGCACACGGCCCTCACATAGATGGCAGGATGGCTCCTGAAGCCGCAGCATGCAACGAGCAAACCCAGAAATATGGTGGTAGCTGACTGAGTCCCTGGGAGACGGACACGGTGCAGGGTTTGCGAGCAGCCATTGCTGCTCATCCCAGAAAGGAGCCAGAAACTCCCACGCGTCCGGTCCCTGCACAGAAACATTTACGGCTCCTCAGGGGTTCCCGTGAACAGTGACAATTGAGCCAGAAAGAGCTGTGGTCACTGCGACCCGTCCACGCTTCTCCTGCTTCCCCAAAACGTTCCCCCGTCAAAGACAGGAACGATGTCGTGTGAGCAATCATCCCCATGAGACGCGAAGAGCGAACAGTCAGCGTGACCAAGACAGGACCGTGATTGCTAAAGTCTCCAGATGGTCATTGGCAGCAGATCTGCCCTGGGCCTGCTTGTTCCACAAGCGGGTGGAGGGACTGGGGGCCAGGGGGACACAACATGGACTCTGCTATAGCCTGTCCTATGCTTCTCTAACAGGGCTGCTTCACCCCTTGTCCCCCTGTGCTCCCCCCAGCTCTGGGCCTGGCAAACAGAACCATCGTCTTCCCCATTCGGTGCCGCGATACAGCCTGTTCCCCGGCGACCCCGGGGGGTCCTTCAATTCCTGCTCCCCAAATCCTGTCCTTTCTCACGTGGCAGAGCAGCGTCCAGGGCCTGGCCATCACTGGTGCAGAGCCACTTCTCATGTAAGCGCTGCCCATCACTCTTTTGTCTCTGGAGCCGATTTGCCAAGTGGGGCCTTTGGATTCTCCGGGGCGGCTGGCGTTCCTTCTCTGCAGCAAACAAAGCAAACTGAGTTCGCGTTGCCAGTGATCAGACGCAGTCTGGGTCATTGCCCAGCCTTGGGGGAGCTCTGGGCCGCTAGGTCATGGCTCCAAGCCATTTCCCGAGCCATTTAGCCTGCTCTCCTCTATTGCCCTTCAATCTCCAACCGTCCGGAGCAGGGCTGCAGGGCAAGGTGCACTGGTGCTAACCCAGTGTTTGCCAGGAAAGCCTCTCGCCCCAGACGGCTCTGTTGGCAGTAGCTGGTTTTCCGTGCTTAGGCCGGATGGATTGGCATGCCGTGCTGCGGCCATCCTGATCTGAGGGGTGCTGAGGCCTCCTCCTGCCTTGATTTGCCCCGAGCATGGCCACCTGGGGCTCACTGGGGTTCTAGTTTGGAAATTGAAATCAATATATATAAAAATTCAGACTCTCCATTTCCATGGGAAAATCACGAGAGCTTTGAGAGAGATCCTGCTCCGCCGAGCAGAAATCCCAGTAGATCCCACCAGACTCCACCCCCTGCACCCTTTTGGGTTGGTCGGAGGAACGGGGGCCAGCTGCTCTTTCCAGTGAGAACCACTGGAGATTATTCACCTGGAAACGCCACGGAGGCAGCAGAAATCTCCAGGGAAAATGAATACTCCAGGTATGCAAGGCCTAGTAATCAGCTGTGGCCGTGTCCACCAGAAAGGAGCTTTGGACAACCAGAAGAGCTTGACCCGGGGCCAACAGTACCAAAGCACGGACATTGTTAGGGATTCACAGCTCTATAGGTGAGAAAGGCTTTTTACGATCATCTAGTCTGAGCTCCTGTGCAACACAAGCCAGAGAACCTCATGCAGCGATTCTTGCAGTGAGCGGCCGGCTGAGCTGGAGTGGGTCTCATGGAAAGACACGCAGTTTGCATCCCTCAGCCAAAGAGGTCAGGGGGATTCCCAGCAAGGTTCGGGAGAGCTGTGCTGGACGTCAGTGCAGCAGCAGAATCTAGGGGCCGGGAGTAGGGAGCCCGCACGCCCACTGGGAAAAGGGTCCCTGCCACCAGAGCATTGGATGTACCAAAATTGTCAGCTGCAAGCACTGGGGCGAGGAGCAGGCCTGGGACATGCGGGCTCAGGAAACAACTTGTTCACACTTGTCTTCAGTGCCCCTGGACTGCCCCTCCCGCTGTGCAGGGGGGCTGGGGCAGGTGCGCTGTCTCAGCCGGAGAAACATCTGGCTCCTCCACGCCCCTGTGGGCACAATAAGCTCCCGGCTTCCCCTCAAAGTGGCGAGGGTGACGGGAAAAGAGACAGGCTAAGATCTTGTCTACACTGGAAAGTTTTGTCAACGAAAGTTTTGCCGGCATGCGGCCACCGCTGTAACTCAGTCGCTGTTGCGTGTCTTGGCTGTCCGCTCCTGTCAGTGGAGTGCACTCACGCTCCCAGCTCTTGCATCGCCACAGGGAGCAGTGCTCTGAGGGGCGCTAAGCCACTGTGCAACTGCACGCAGGGTGCTTTGGGAAGGCTTGCAGTGCCTCACGGGACAGGCCCAGCGTCACGTGAGGCAGGTTTCTGAATCCATCCTTCCACGGGCATCCGACTAGTCTGGCAGTTGCTGTTCAACTGCCCTGCTAGCGATAAACACAAGAAGCCCACAGAAGCAGGGGGGAGTGAGTAAATGAGTGTGAGAGAGAGAGAGAGAGTGTGTGTGTGTGTGTGAAAGAGAGAGAGAGAGAGAGACACACACACACACACACACACACACACACGGAGAGAGACAGACAGACAGCATGTATTGGGGACAGTGAGTGTGTCTGCACTCATCCTGTCGCTTTAAGTTCAGACAGCAGCAGCTGGAAGCAACCCATCCTAAGGCAGAAGTTGCTACACAGACAGCTCATAGCTGGCTTCACGCCCCCCCACCCAGCAGAGATGGTCCAGTGCAAATGCAGGAGGGGGGGACAGCCCCCCACCTCCCTCCCTGGCGCTGCACAGCACATCAGGAGTTTCGCCCTCCTCTGTAGTTTAGGGTGTTTGCTGCGCTGTGGGGTGAGCTCTCCATGGGGAATTAACCTGAAAATTTCCTGGGACTTTGAAAGGGGAGGGAGGAGGTGGACGGCTGCTTACCAGAGCGGTGCTCCCGATGCCACGCTGGGATAATCGGGAGGCTATTTGCAGCAATTTAACCTAAGGGCAGCGTTTTTGCAAAAAGCTTCGCCTCTCCTCTGGGTGGTTTGAGTTTGTCAACAAAACAGGGCAGTTGTATCGACAAAAGGGCCATTGCAGTGCGTCCACTAGGATCGCTTGGTCGACAAAAAAGTCATCTTTTGTCAACAAAACTCTCCAGTGTAGACCAGGCCTTAGCAATTCTCTCCAGCAACTGGTCGCAGCAGACTGGCTGTGCCACCTAAGGGAGCTCTCTGCTCGGCTCGTTAGGGCCATCTCCTCCCCAGAATCTGCAGACACCACCTCTGACAGATCCTTCCTTATCGATTGGGGCAGCTCGTCAGATCCAAGCCAGCGGTGGAAGAGACCCACGCGTCCGCCTCAGTGGTGCTGCCGTCTGGGCACGTGGCCATCCCCAGGCATCCACTGAAGGGGCGGGGAATGGGGCAGTGAGCTGAGAGATCCCGAAGCACAGGCTCCACCATGTGGGTTTGCCATCACCATTTGATGGGCAAAATGAAGCTGGAGTTATATAATTAACAGCTGGATCTATAGAGAGCAGCTTCCCTTCTCTCTGGGATCATGGAGCAGGCTAGGGACCAGTAACCAGGAGGGTACCACAGGCAGAGCGGATGGGCACACCTATAGATAAGGCCGCCTGACATTTCCCATTATAAGACCCTGTTTTCAGTTGCATATAATTTTGCCAAACTTTATCTCCTGATCACAGTACTGGGACAGCTTGGATCCATAGCCAATCATCTCTATAAAGGGCCAAATAGTCACTTCTCTCTCCCCCTCCCCAAGGCCCAAACTTCATCTGAACTTCAAGAAAAGAAGGAATCCCGATTTTGTGGCTGTGCCCCATCTCCAGCTGGGATAACATCCTGTCCTGTGGGGATGGGAACCCGCTGGGGTTCAGCCCTCCCTAGAGGTTTTGCTATGACTTTTCAAGGGATGGGATGTGAAAAGTCCCAGCCTCCTGGCTAGGAGAGCAGTTACTGCTAGGGGCTTTCCAAAGGGCTGCTCCCAGGTAAGGTCTTGTGCAAGCTACACTGAGCCGGGCCTCTACCCAAATATCGACATCCTCCTTCACAGCAGCCCCTCTCGCGGGGCAGGAGTGGACGGATGGCAAGAGACGGGGAGGGGAGGAAACAATAGACTGGTCGAATCTGCTGAGCAGAAAGAGATGAGAGGAATCTGCTTTGTGCTCATAGCCTGAGAGCGCCAGCAAACGAGCGCCAGTGTACCAGCATGCGTTAAACTGACGCTCAGACTGTCAGGGGCCAGACTTCCCCGCACCCTATAGGCCCCAGGGCAGCGGGGGCTCTCTGAGGTACATCAATGGTCCCCAGAACCACATCATCTCAGCACCTCACCATCTTTAATTCATTTCTCCTCACACCCCGTGAGGCCGGGCCGGGCTATTATCCCCATGATACAGAGGGAAACTGAGGCACGAAGACATTAATGGCTGGCTTTTTAAATGTATCCAGGCCCCTAAAGATGCAAGTTTGTGCCTATCTCCCCACAAGTCTGGCCCTAAGCCACTTGCCCAGTGCCGCACCAGAGACCGGAGCAGATCTCCCAAGCCATCACGTGCACCATTCTCCTCTTTTCTCTCTCCACCTCACCGTACCAGCTGCCGTTTGCATTTGCTGAGCACCCCGGCCCTGGTAATCCTGCACTGCTGGATTCCCAGTAGAATCAGCAACGCTGCAGTGCCCTAAGGGGATCCCAGGAGCTGCCCGTAGGCAGTCCAGACCCGCACTGGTGGCTGGAGCTCAGTTCGAGGGTGGGGAGGGAAAGAACTCCGATCAGCGAGCAGCCGGGTCCTCGCGGCCTCCCCCTTGGGCTGGGGGCGGGGAGTGGCTCTTTCATGCCTCTTCTCCTTGTTAGACGAGTTGTCATAGAAACCCAGCATCTGAATTTTAAACAGATTCAAAAGGTACAAAACCGGGTGTTTCCCTGGTGATTCCGTTGCTTGGTATCGTCTGTTCCCACAGGAAAGGTTTGAAGGGAAGGCACAGGTTGGGGGCCTGGGTGGGGCCTGGGGAGTCCAGCCATGCTCCCCCCAGTGCTCATCACCATGTGTCAGGGCCACGGTTGAAAGGTCCCAATCCAGCTCCCAGTGGGCACATGTCTACGGCCCATCAGCTAACTAGCCCCTTCTTGGCATCCTCTGCTCTGCAGCCAGGGCTTTGGGGCCTGATCGTGGGGGGCGATGGCAGCCCCAGCTCTTAGCACCGCAGTGGGAAATGAGGGCACTCAACCCCTTGGGGACCTGGCCGTGCAAAGCCCATGGGCTAAATTGCCTCCCATCTCGCCCCTCGGGGCTCTTGTGCTGCTGCTGGGCAAGAAGACGACATCTCCAGGGATGCTGACCCAGCCCCGCATCCCAACCCCATAGCACTGTGTCCGTGTCAACCTACCACCACCAGTCGCGGTGCAACCCCATGGCCATGCAGGATTTAACCCTCTGAGTCCCAGATCAGTTGGGCAGCTTCCCTGCGAATGCACCTGCTCCAGTCTTTGCCCCATTATTGACCCTCCCCTGGGGGGACTCTGGTGTGCAGCGCCAAGCGTCCAGGGGCCAGGAAAGCAGTAGGAACGGTCTCTGAACGGCTGTGCTTGCTCTCCCAAGGGCGGGGGAACAGGAGTGAGCGATGGACTCAGCCTGAGACAACGGGAGACGTGCACCAGGATGGGAACTCCCGCCCGACTGACTGTCGGAGACCCCGCCTTTCCGGGCATTGCACCCTCCAGCCACAGACGGCAGCCCCTTGCAAGAGTGGGTGTGAGTCCTACACCAGGGCGTGGTGTGTGGGGTTGGGGGAGGACGCAGCCTGGGCTCTAGGCAGGGCAGCAAGCAGCAATGACCGCTGCAGGTTGGGTTTTACCGCTCACCTCTCCTTTCCCGGACCAGCATGTCCCCAGTGGAGCCCCCACCGTGCCCTGCTTTCAGCATCAGCCAGTTCCCCCAGGCTCACCGCACAGTGCCCGATCTATCAGCTGGCCAGGATTCGCCCCTCCTCTGGCGCAGGCAGCTTGTGCTTTGGGACCCTCCACAAGCCTCCGCATCTCCCACCTCTGCCCCCAGGACAGCTGTGAGCTCTGCCTGGCTGTGCCCTGCCTCATGCACTAGGCTTTGCTCTGCTTGGAGAGACGGCTAGAGAAACTGGCTGCAAGCGGAAGGGCCAGCTCCGCAGCGGGACTCCAAAGAAGTGAGGCCGGCCTGCATCCGCTCAGGATCTGCCTTGGTGTGGCTGCACCCAGCTGGGCCCAGGAGCAAGGTTACATGTCATGGGAACCCAGGATCTTACAGCATCCCTCTCACCATGGGACTTGAGTGTCCTGCAACACGAGCAGTCCGCCCAGAGCCCTGAGTTCATACCTGGCTCCCCTGTTCACAAGCTGCAGTTTCTCCAGGGAGGGATTTAGCCTGGCCTGTCTGCTGGCCAGAGGGAGCCCCCTCCAAACAGCACAGCTAGCAAAAGGGGGTGGGAGGTGATGGCTTGACAGCACAGACAGATCTCAGTTCCCCCCGTGCTGCATCTGCCATGACATCAGACATCCTTGCAGCGCGCTGCAGCTCCCAAAGTGACGCGCTTGGAGCCTGACATTTGATCAAAGGCACCGAGAAAACAGGAGCAAAACCCAGAACAAAAGGCAGTGACAGCGACTGCTCCAGTCTGTGCAGCCAGACGCAGCGCCGGCTCAGCTTGCATCGGGCACCTGGAGCCATGGGGTGGAAGGTGGGGGTCAAGCGGGGCTGGATTCTCATTCTCCCGAGTGCCCCGCAGGAGCGGGACGCAGCAGGCGGGTCCAGAACCAAATCTCTCTTTTTTAAAGTCACAGATTTAAACTGGCAGCAGGGAGAGGGGTAATGGAAATGCCTCTGTTCCAGCAGCAGAGCTCCTGCGGTCTCCCTGCTCTCTGGGACAGAGGGCACATCTCTTCGCCCTCCCTCGCTGCAGATGGGGATGGACGGGACAGGCACGCCTCAGAAGCGGGACAGCCAGATCTGGTGTCCGTGGCTGCACCGCTGCGGAGTCGGCTCCTGTCCCCGGTCAGGGAGTTACTCACAGCCGCGTTCCGATTGTTTGGCCCCAAGCCATCCTCCCCCGTGGGAGCTTTGATGCTGGCAGACCAGGAGCCAGCTCATGCCACGGTCCCCATGCCTTAACCGAAGACTGACAAATGCCGAGCTGGACTCAGTCCGGCTCACCTGAGCGTCAGTGTTGTGAAAACACCTATTAGGATGACAAGAAGGTGTTGAGCGCTTCGACTTTATGAAATGCTCGTGAACTGCTGCAGGACTGACCTCGCTTACAGCCTCTGGCCCCCCTCGTGCAAGGTAACATTTGAGCCGTTGCACTGCCAGTCTCTGACTGCGGAAATCACCCGGGGAGAGGCAGTGACTCCTGAGAAATGCTCGTCTCCAACAGAACTCGTCAGTGTCTCACACCCTGCTCCACACGGAAGGCCCATTGACACCAGACGGACCGGAGTGGAACCTGTTTCTCAACCCGTGGGGCACCCGAGACACAGGCAGGGGGTATGTGGCGAAAAACCCAGTGAAGGGAGGCAGGCGGCAGCTGCCCGCTTCCCGCCTGGTCCCAGCTCCCCGAGTGGAAAACTGAGGGTTGGAGTACTTATTACAATGTTCAGAAGTTAGGAGGTACTTGCTACTTAAAAGGTTGAGAAATACTGCTAAAGAGGACAAAAGCCTTCCTTGTTTACTCTCCCCTCACCCACGAAGATGAGCCTTGCAAGAGAATTCCTCCCAGCAGCTGAGTTAGAAGATCAAAGTAGAATGGGGAAAGGGAATAAAACCCTAACAAGGACGAACCGCATCTCAATGCTGCTTGGATTTCGGGTTTCTAGGCATAAGCAAGGGATCCCCAGTTACTTAGCCTGGATTAGCCCTAAGGGACACATAAAGCTTGCTGATTATAGAAGCTTCTATTACCTTTTGAAACTTCAGATTGTAACTCGTGTGTGTAATTGCTTCAGCCTTGTAAATAACTCCAGTTTCATTTTCCTATTCGGTAAATCTGTACATAGTTTATTATAAGCTTGACTACAAGCCTGGTCTTTGATGTGAGATCGAAGGTGCAACTGACCTGGGGTAAGTGATGGGTCCTTTGGGACTGGAAGTAACCTGAATATTGCTGTGATCTTTGGAGCGAGGGACCATCTCTCACAAAGGCAGGCTCCCCTGCGTGGTGAGATAGATGGAGTACCCACGCACTGTCAGTGACTCCATCTTAAGGCTGTTACAGTGTCTGAGGAGTTTACACTTAACGACTGGCTGGGGAAATTAAGTATAGCTCTCACCGCCAGTGTGGGGTTTGTGCCATGGTTCCTCTACGCTGCCGTGAGACTGTTACTCACCCTCTTGATTCACAGCAGGACAGATTGACACAGGAGCTTGGAGTGGAAAGTACCTGCTGCCTCAGGCCATCTCTGTACCCCCAGTCAGTTAGCTCAGGCTGGGTTTGTACCCCCAATCCTGCACTCGGGGCTGTGACGGAGCCAGAGGGCAAGGGGCTTGGAGCCACTTTTCTCTTCCTGACGTCTCGGGCAGCTTTCCCAGCCTCTCTGGGGTGAGTTAGAGCCACTTTAGGGCTAACCCAACTCACGCTGTGCCTCCTATGGGCACGCACCGGGGGAGGGGGGCGGCAGAAACGAGCAGGAGTGTCGTGTACCTTGGCCCTGTCTCTGACACCCCCTCCCCGGTGCAAGGGGTGCCCTGCGTCCAGGGGATTCTCAGGAGCTGTTCTCACCTCATTCAGGCCCCTTCATGCTGCCAGCACGGCCCAAAGGGGGCCTTGGCCTCATCGCAAGTCAGGCCCAATAACCTAAGGCCACAGCTTTCAAATGGAGCTGCCCCTCTGTGTGTCCACAAACTGCTTCCTACCTCCTCTATATCGTAGGGTTTGGGAGATCGGCCCTGCTTCCCTGATCCCTTCCAGGAGTCCTCTCGCTTCTGCCTACCCCCCATGGTAAATGCCCCTTGCTCTCCGCCATTGCCTTGCATTTATTACCCTTTTCTCTATGCCAGCACAACGGCTCTGGGACCCACAGCACGGGCGGCCCCCAGCCATGGCGATGTGCCACGGGACATTCTGGTGACAGCAGCCGAGCACCCAGCAAGCATCCCCTCTGTCCTGGGCACTCGACGCCCATGAAGCAGTTCCTGGAGGAATCAACGTGGGCAGCTTTCCACTGGGGGGTGCGGGATGGCAGTTCAGGGCCCCAGGACAGAATCGCGCCCTCCCCTCTTCCGGACTCATCCCTTGCCCCCTAACAGAGCTGGGCAGGGCCTCTTGCTCCCAGCAGCAGCTCCCCAGACACCTTGGTATGGAGCGACCTGACCCTGGCTCCTCGGTCGCTCTCCCCAAGCCGAGGCCCCAGCCCCCAACTGCTCAGTGCTGAGGGGGGTTAGAATTTGCAGAACTCACGCAGGAATCTGGATCCAACCATGGAATGACAGGTGCCTCCCTGCCAGTCAGGATGGGGCCTTACAGAGCCTGGCATATCCCCTTTGCTCTCCTCTCCCAATCGCTCCACGCAGCCTGGGGGACTCCCTGCCACAGCACGGCCGTGAGAACAAAAGCTCAGCAGGAATGTAAAAGGGAGAGACCTTTCTCTGGGCGAGAAGGGCATCCAGCCTGAGAAAAGTATTCATAGCCAGGAACTGGAAATACGAGCCAAACCCTGGCTAATGGGGCTGGCAGGGAACGCTGGGGGCAGCCGATCCCATAATCGCCTCCTGCAGGAGTTTCTGGCACCTCCCTCTGAAGCAGCGGGTGGTGGGGACTCTCAGAGACGGCCACCAGGCTAGATGGGCCCTGGGACTGATCCACCGTGAGAAGCCATCGGCTTCTCTTGCTTCCCGCACCCAAAGAGGCACCTGCGTTCTGGTGGAGGGAAGCCACAAAGCATTGCAAGCCTCCTTAGGAGCAGGAGCCTCTGTGCATCCCCTCGAACAGAGCGCAGGCTGCCCGGCCCCGCACACAGCACCGGCCTTCGCCACCGAAAGGCGCAGCATGCAGAGGTCAAAAAGCCGCGCAGACTCTCCCCATCCCGCCACCCTGGTGCCGGCCTCGTCTGCCCCCTGGCCTGCTTTAAACCAACCCCCCCAAACCTGGCCTTCGCTGTGTGCCATTTTCGCCATGTCACACCGAGGCAGACGGCAGCACTGGCCAGAGACGCACAATACGGGTAAGCCGGGTTGTTTATTCAGCAGTTCTCAGGAGACATTCAAATGCCCTTCCCGAGCCGAGCGCCGGCTGGGAAACGCAGACCTGCCTGGCAGCTCATGGCAGGAGCAAACTGTGAACTCGGCTAGGCACGACCTCCCCCACCATTCTGATCACACAGCCCAGCCCTTCCCCAGGGGAGAGAGGTGCCCCCGCCGGGGTCCTGAACAGAGCGAGGGGACGAAATGCTGATTGTGTGCTGTCAGCTCCGCTCTTGCTTGCGCCAGCCTGCGACGCAGGAATGGCTGTGTGAAAGGGTCAGGGGGCTCTGCCCGGAGCTGACCCCGTCCCCACCCCGTGCCTAGGCACGGCCACACACGGGATCAGCAGCGAGGAGAGCGGCAGGAGCGTGCAGTACGAAGCCAGAAACCCTCCATCAGCCACTGCTCTGCCTGTCGGATCCCTCTGCACATGGCTCGGGAGCTCCTGGCAGCACCCCCGCCCCCCAGAGAGCCCACATAGCCTCTGCGGCCCCTTCCCCATGGGGCACACGTAGCTAGGAGGGTAAATGCTGCCTGGCAACTGGCTGGGGAGGGGAAGCAGGTTAAATGCCTCCCTGCGGGGAGAGGAGGGGATTTCAGAACGGTCCCCCACATGTCGCCGATCCCCCAAACTAGCCCTAAGCGGTCCTCATGGCAGAGAGACCAAGGAGTGAGAGCCCTGCACAGACGTGGACCCGTTCAGTGACAGGCTGGGGCAGAGTGCATGGGGCGCCAGCCTGGGGGATGGGAGGTTCAGTAGCCCAGGGCCCAGGCTGGTGTCGGGGTGCACTCCCCCCACAGCGACTCTGCCGCAGGGAAGCTCAGGGCTGGCCCATTTGGGCTTTTTTTCAGCAGTGAATCCACTCAGAAAAGGTGAAATAAAAATAAACCTACAACTAAAACGGCCCTGGGGGAGGGGAGCCGGCGGCACCGGCACCGCGCCCGCCGTGCAGCGAGAGCTTCCAGCCTGCTCCCTGTGCTGGCAAACGTGCACCTGGGCCGCGTCTGCTCCCAGCGCGGCACCTGCTGAATGAGACCTCTCGTCTGCCGAGTCGCGTAATTGCCCAACTGCACAGAGGCTCGCCAACGGAATCGAACGCGGTGCCTGCTCGTGGACTGCATCAGCTGGGGCCACACGGTCACCTGGAGCACAAGAGCCAGCGGGGAGAGCAGGGGCCGAGGGGCAGGAGAGAACATCCCCACTCGCTGCTCTCCGGAGCCACCTCCAGACAGTTCGTTCTCTTCACTCTTAATTCTTCCTAGATTTAATTTCCACAGAAGGGAGGGGCCGGCAGAGCTGGGTAACGGCAGGTGTACGGCAGTGCTGGTGCATCTGACACAGCCGTGCAATGCCCCTCCATCCCGACACACCGCCCCCAGCCCTAGGCTTCCCACCCCCAACACACCGTCACTGCTCCTCAATCCCGACCCGCAGCCGCCTCCTATCCCAGCCCAGGGCTTCTCACACACACATCTGCTGATGCCCCTCAATTCTGACCTGACGCATTTCTGTGGCCCTGTCTACACAATAAAGTTCTCTTCTTAAAACTTGCTCACTAACATGTTTTCAAGCCCAGTGGCCAGGACAGGCTGTAGCTTGATCATGCATTCGCTGGGCAAGGTGGCCCCTCAGGGAGCCTAGACATCACTTACCTCCCACTATGGTGCCAGCGGGACTGGAGCAGAACCTAAGTCCTTGTGCCCTGGGCTTTCCCGGGACTGGTTCAGCATGTGTTGGAGGCAATGGCAGGGCCTAATTTATACTAGACTTTAGAAAGCTCCGAGTCAGCCCCTGGGTGCCAAACTCCTTTCATCTCACACTGGACAGGCCCGTGAGAGCAGGGTCCAGGACGCTGCTCAGAGGGGAACAGTTTCTTTCAGACACCTCCCTTTCCTGAGCATAGGAGCAGCCCATCTGCCCGGCAGCCAACCCCAGAAGTGGAAACGCTGCAGAAAATACACAGCGTTCTGGTGTTTGCGCTCTCAGTTCTGAATGGCACCAGGAAGCGCACGGGGCTGTGAAAACATCCGAAGAGAGTGAGACCCCGAACTCCACCGGAAGCCAAACGTGGGGACTCCCTTTGCAGTTCTGGTTTATTGGGACCCAACCAAAACACCCATCATCATGGGTGTTTGAACCCCAACCTCAGAGCTCTCCATTACAGATGGTCCCTGTTTGGATAGCTCAGCCCCTCTAGAAGAGAGTTTCCATCTATCGATCTCAAAGCGCTTCACTGGATCGTCCTTGCCATGCTGCAGGAGGGAGGGGTTCACTTGGTGTCCCAGCAGCAGAGCTGGGAACAGAAAGCAGATCTTCCCATTCTCTGCCTGGTGCCTTAACCAGTGGACAGCGCTGCCCCAAGCCGGCTGGGGCTCAGAAATACGGTGAAGCTTTTGCAAGATGTTGGTGTCACAACAAGTGCAGAAGGCTCATCTGCTCCCCTCCTCCCCTGAAACGTCCCCTCACGTGGCTGGAAAAGCTGTCGGCACTAGCGCTCTGTGCCGAATCGCTCCTTTTCTGGAGTCCAGCAGAGCTCACTGTGACCCGGAAAGATCTGAGGTTTAGTTACACACAAAGGAGGAGGACGTAAACAATGAACTGAGCAAGGGAGGGGAGGACAAGATGGGAACAAAGCAAAACATTGGGGAGGAATAAATCTCATTAATCCTTGCCAGGGGAGAGGCAGAGGGAGACAGCAACCAGAATGGGGCTGAACTAATAGGGATCTGCTTTTGCAGCCAGATAGCACCTCCCGCCCCGAAGGGATTGCAGCACCCAGCACTGAAATGCAGCCACCTCTGAAGTGGAGAATGGCAGCTGCTTAAAACAGCCACACAGCGATGTTCCCACCAGAACTTGGGAGCCACAATTCAGCCATGGCGTCAGAGGACTCACTTCACCCGTGAAGCAGGACAAGCTGCATTTGCTTACACAAGTCCTGAATTTAGCCCTGGTTCAGGACACGTAGCTGGATGTCGTATCTGGGGAGAAGCTGGACCTTGGCCAGGCCTCCAGATTAATGCCCCAGGTCACAGCAAACCAGCCCTGCTCTCTTTAACAACCTTAGCATTTAAGTCTGCAGTGCACGCTGCAGCCCCATCGTGACTGCAGAGTCCAGCACGGAGGAAGTCCCTGCGTGGAGGCATTGGCCAGAGGAGGCTGAAGGACCGGAGAGACCCGCAAGGCGTGTCTGCGTCCAGCAGCCTCCACAGAGAATCCCTGCATGTTTGTTACAATCAAGCCTTGTCACTTGTTTCCTGCTGGGGCACTACAACACCAGAGGTCACAGACGAGGGGCTACAGCTGGTGCTAGAGGGAGGCTGCCAGTCCCGGGCTCTGGCTGCTCTAAACCAGCGCCGGCCAGGTGCCATTCCCCACTCAACAGATCACAAAGCCAGTCGACAGCCCCAATACCAGTGGTGGCTCCCTCAGCTCCCAGGCACTGGCTCCAATCCAGCCTGGGGCCATGGGGACCAAAGCCTTTACCTCCACGGCTGCCCAATGGCCCTGGCATGAAGTGAGTTGTGACAGGTCTCAACCCAGTTATGTCACATACCCTTTACCACCACAGCAGGCATCAGCGGGCTCCCGGGTGAGCAGGATCAGCGGAGAGGCAAGGGCTGAACGCAGCCAGGGTCCCCACTGGGAGAGCACTGTGGGGGGGGGGGCGGAGGGGGGGCGGGAGGGGGGGGCTCTGTCTCTGCTGTGCCAGGGGAGCACAAACGCCAGGCTCCTTCACCCAGGGAGCGGTTCACATGCGGGCTGGGCTCTCTCAGTAACCAATGGGCGCAGAAGGGCCGAGCGCGGCGCTAATTAGCACCAGCTCCCCGAGCAGCACCCGCGCGCCTTTGCTGCTCCGCGCCGGGAGGAAGCAAACCTGGGTCCAACAGCAGCTTTGGTTGCACATCAGAGCTTCACCTTGGCAGCAAGCCAGGTGCCAGCAGCGAGCCAGCAGCACGTTGGCGTGCGCTTGCTGACTGGCCGCCGGCGGGGCCGTGCAGAGCCCGGGGCCGGGGCTGCGCGCCGCATGCTGCACGTTGGCTCCATTGATCAAAGGATGATACGCGGGGCAGACCCTGGTGCCTGGGGCGGGGCTGGCCCTGGGATTTGCACAGTCTAGTGCAAAGACAGGGCCCCAGGCAAATCCGTGTCCCCACAGACACCCCCCATCTATCGAAAGGCTTTATCCTGCTGCCCACCACCCTAGCATCTGGGCACCTTCTATGTACAATCAGCCGCAAAGTCCCTAGAAGAAATCAAGGCATCTCTGACTTTTTTTCCTGCAGGGAGCAGAACTCTGCTTGGGGTAGGGTTTTGGTTGGGGGCTATTTTGGGGGGTGGGAAGCCCAACCCAAGCAGTAACCTGGTTCAAAGAGTGGCAGGAGCCTTGCAAACCAAGAGCAGCGTGGGAGCTGAATGCAAAGCAGCCCCCCAAGGAACAGGGGCATGTGACTGTTGGACACCACAACGGGGCCCAGGTCTGCATGGAACCTGGGGGGGGGGAGCAGAGACCAGACAGAGGATAAGCAGAGGGGCCCCAGTGAGACAAACTCAAGAGCCTTGCCCTGGAAACCAGCAAGTTCCTATCTGGCTCTAGCAGAGACTGGAGAGGGCACCTGGGTAGTGGGCCTGAGAGACCTCTAATGGACTGTGCCCTCCTGCTCAGGGACCCACAGGAACCGCTATTGTTTTACTTTGAATAGTAGCTGTTTAAAGCCGCTGGCTCCAGTCAAACGCCCTTCGCTCAGCCACGTCTGAGTCGTCGGTGGGACCCACCGGGGCTAGTGCTCACAGGACCTGGCGAGTGGCGCCTCCGAATCGTGGTTTGCCTCACCCCAGCACCAGCGCTTCGTTCACCCCAGCACCCGCGGCTGTCACGCTTACTGCTGCGCTGCCAGCAGCTTTCACAGCTCCGACAGCGAGAATGGGAAGCCACCTCTTCGCGTGCCCACGCTGGGGAGACGGAGGACTGAGAAACGTCACGTGCCAGCCCCTCGCTGGCGAGCAGGAACAGGCCAGCGAGGGGCCCCCACATTTCAGCCAGGCCCCTGTGACACAGAGCCGCATGATCGACTCCCAGATCCCAGCAAACGGCCGCACCCCAAACACGGCACAGCCCCCTTCTCTCCTCTCTTCATGCTCTATTAACAGTGAGCCCCAGCCACACCCTCTCCCATCACCCGTACTGCCAGGCAGGCTATCGTCCCCAGCCAAGCCCCATCCCTGTTCCCAAATCCATCACTCCCTCTCCACGGGCTGCACGTTACGGGTTCAGTGCGATTCAAAGCAAATTCTTCTAGCGTCAACTTTCAAATGGACATTGGGATTTGAAGGACAGAGGCTCAAACTGTGGATCCTGCTTCCCACCCCACCCCTGACAGCTCCGCCGGTGCCCCTCAGTGGTGACCGGTGTTTGAGCCCCTGGCAGAAGGGTGGGCTAGGATGTTTAGAGTCATGTTACTGCTATTGGTAGGTGATTGTGGGATGGTGGGTTGGTGCTGGGCGCAATCAGACCCAGCACATCAGGGAACAATCCCTCCCGGAGAAGTAGGCAGGAGCCCATGGCTTCATGTTTCTCCCGGGGCTTCTCCTTTCCTCCCCAGCCTTGCTATCTGGTCAGGTGAGCACGAAACAGGCCTGGTGGGACCACCACGCTCAGGAAAGAGAAGGAGGAGCAGGGGCAGGATGGACCCAAGTGGAGTCAGGAGCCAAAGCAGCGAGGAGGCGGCTCCAAGGCAAGAGGACCTCTCCTCCCCTCTGCACAGAGCTCCTCACCCCTCCACCACAATGGGCATCTGAAGGTCTGGGTATGTTGGGTCTCAAGCAAACCCCGATCTGACCCCCTCCAGCCTCTGGAGGGTCTGGAATGTGGAGCCAGGTGTGGAGCTGGGTCGAAACACTGCCCTGGGCCTAAACCGGGGGGTGGGGTCATTTTCATAGCTCCCCCCGCATGAGTGGGAGGGACTGGGGGGAAAACAGAGACAGCTCCACTAACCCACCCTCATAATACTGCAATGAGCAGGCGAAATCCAGAGCGAGATTTATTTTGGGAACAAACATAACAGAAGCTCACATTCCTCAGTGCAAAGTCCTTATGCAATGAGCGCCCCTGAAATGCAGCCGTCTCTGGGGTGGAGGATGACAGCAGAGCAGCATCTGTGTGGATTTCTGGCCCAGACCCCCAGTTGGTCCATGCCCCAGACAGCAGAGCTGGACCTCTGACGTTTTAAACACACATGGCGCAAACGGCGTTAACCACATGGCATCTAAGTGGGGAGATGCTCAGAGGGAGGGCACCACTTGGTGGTCAGTCGCTCAGCCCTCTCTTCCTGCATCAGAGCTTGAAAAGGGCTCCCAAATGGGGAGGGACAGACTTGGCAGCTTAACAGAGGGGCCGCAGCTTGGCCATACCTGGGCTCAGCACCACCGGGCTGGGAGGAAAATCTGGCTGAGGCCTCATGGCCCCATTGCCCAGGCAGGAGACAGAGCCAAACCCAATAACGCCTCATCGCAGCAGGGAGATCCCACTTAGGCCTTGGACTCCCCAAATATCGCCCAGCTCCTCCCCGCAATAAGTCACTCCTGCACTCGCTGCCATCGGCTTTCTTGGAGAGTTGCTCGCTACGGACCCCATGAGGCTCCTGGTGAGAGTCTCTGCCGTGAACATGCAGAACCCGGGGTCAAACGGGAAACCAGCGAACCGGAACGCTCTGGGCTTCGCCTGCAATCTTGGCTCCACCCGCGAGATGCCTCCCGAGACTCTGTGCACGGCTGCCCCCCAGAACACGAGTGTGGTCCTCCTTCCTCAGCTGCTTTGAGCAGCAGTGAAACAATGAACAGGGCTCCCATTTAAACCACCATCGTTACACTCCAGAGTCCACGCCCTTGGGACCGAACGGGGTCAGTTCACCCAGAGCGATTGTAGCAGGCTCTCTGCACACTCAGACAGACATCGCTGCGCTGGCAACACTCCGGTCACACTTTCGAGGTCAGCTCGTAGCCATCAGGGCTTCAGATTTAATCCTAGCTTTGAGGAGAAGCTTGGGATGTGGGGCTCAGGATGGCAGCCCGCCCTAAGGAGAGTCTCACATCCCCAAAGGGCTGTGAATTGGCCTGGGATGGCCCCGGCCCAGGACTCATGCACCCAAGGGGTCTGACACTTGGGGGCTGGCTTCCCCACATCATCTCTTCATCACCCTGCCCTGGGTCTGCCAGCCACAGCCACGTGCAGCACTGGGATGAAGGTACCCTCAGCACCGATGCCCCCATGGTACAGTGCAGGCAGCAGCGCCAGATGTTTCATATCAGCCCACGGGACAAGCCGTGGATTATCCAGTGCCCCCTTCCCTGCTCCAGCAGGGCCCATCCCTGCCTTGCTCAGCTCAACCCCCCGATCCCCTCCCTAAACAGCCTTCCAGTCCCCTACTTCTGGGAAGCCGCCTTCTGCTGCTGGCCCCCCCACTCAGCTGACTGCTACCACTGAATTGCGGGAGTTCAGGGACTCCCTTGGGGTTAAGAAGAGGAGAACAGGGAGCCAGGTACCTTTCCCTACCCCAGCGATGCCCATTGCCCAGGGAGAAGAGACCTCTTGTCCTGTCTCAGCAGCAAAACTCTGCACGAGGGAACGAACGGATCACAGAAACTGCACCGACGAGGACAACGTTCCGGCCCCAGACCAGGCCCTCGGAGTCAGCTCTCAGCAGCTCCCATTGCTTTCGGTGAGGGGAGGGGGAAGCCTCCACTCTTCTCAGAGGGGGATCAGCACTCTCGAAACTCTGGCCCTTAGCTCTTTACAAACGTCCATGAGCCCCGTCCACCTGCCTGTGCAATGCCATTGACCCCACTAAAGCACGGACCAGGGAGGGGACTTGCCCAACATCACAGAGAGAGTTGGTCATACAATCACAGCGAAGAGGGTTGGCAGGGACCTCAGGAGGTATCTAATCCAAACCCTGCTCAAAGCAGGGCCAACCCCAACTCAATCATCCCAGCCAGGGCTTTGTCAAGCTGGGCCTTAAAAACCTCGAAGGATGGAGATTCCACCACCTCCCTAGGTAACCCATTCCAGTGCTTCACCACCCTCCTAGGGAAAAGCGTTTTCCTAATATGCAACCTAGACCATCCCCACTGCAACTTGAGACCATTGCTCCTAGCTCTGTCATCTGCCACCCCTGAGAACAGCCTAGCTCCATCCTCCCTGGAACCCCCTCTTCAGCTAGTTGAAGGCCGCTATCAAATCCCTCCTCACTCTCCTTTTCTGCAGACTAAATAAGCCCATTTCCTCCTCCCAGCCCCCTAATCATTTCACTGCCCTCCACTGGACTCTCTCCAATTTATCCACATCCTTTCTGTAGTGGGGGGCCCAAACTGGACACAATACTCCAGATGAGGCCTCCCCAGTGCTGAATAGAGGGGAATAATCACTTCCCTCCATCTGCTGGCAATGCTCCTACTAATGCAGCCCAATATGCCATTAGCCTTCTTGGCAACAAGGACACACAGTTGATTCATATCCAGCTTCTTGTCCACTGTAACCCCCAGGTCCTTTTCTGCAGAACTGCTGCCTAGCCCGTCAGTGCCCAGTCTGTAGCTGTGCATGGGATTCTTCCGTGTTTAGTGCAGGACTTTGCACTTGTCCTTCTTGAACCCCATCAGATTTCTTTTGGCCCAATCTTCCAATTTGTCTAGGTCACTGTGTATCCTATCCTGATCCCCCAGTGTATCTACCACTCCCCCCTGCTTAGCATTGTCCATGAACTTGCCAAGAAGGAAATAGGACGCAGGAGTCCGAGGTCGCCCTGCTCAAACCCACTGGACCTCACTCCCTAAGCCACAAATAGAACCCAGGTGTCCTGCCACCCACTCACCTCACTCAAGCCTGCTAGAGCTACTCAAAGGGGTGATGTGGTCAGCGTGTGGGCACCCACTGGGGGAACAAATACTTGATAATGGACTCTCCAATCTAGCAGCCAAAGGTCTAACCTGGTCTAACAGCTGGACGTTGAAGATAGACAAATTCAGACCAGGAAAAAGGCACAAATATTTAACCTTGAGGGTGATTAACCATCGCAATAATTTAGCAACAGCTGCGCGGGATTCTCCAGCACTGGAAACTTTTAAATCCAAACTGACGTTTTTTAAAAGCCCTGCTCTAGTTCAAGGAGGAGCTAATGGGGGGAGTTCAAGCAGGGGCCCAGACTCCTTGGTTACAGTGGCCCTTTCTGGCCTTGGACTCTATACATCTCTGAACCCCAGCTCTCATTCCCTCCCACGAAGGGCTCTCAGCCCAGAAGGCGTGGAGGCGTGGAAGGTGGAAGCTCCTATTCCTAGCTCAGACAAAGCCGCTCCCCAAGAGGATGGTTGAGGCAGGTGCTATATCCACTGCTCCCCCCAGTGCATTATCCCCTGCATCAGTTTCTCATTTATTTGCATACTCCCAGCCCCCGGCTGCTGTCAGTTGCTGCTGGGGAGATGATACAGCGGCTCCGGAGAGCCTCGCTGCAAATGAGCCGTGCAGCAGCGACGCAGATGGTGCCTGACAGCATTTAGCTCCTCTGGGAAGTGAAAGCAAGACATTCAGTGCTGAGATGGTTCTTGTTTGCCTTCGCAATCCCACACCTTTGGGCTCCCCACTATCATCCTGCTGACGGAAACAGAGGCTACAAAGATGCACTGCTGGGGCCGCCAATAGGAAAACACAGGCGCTTCAACTCTGGAACCTATGAAGCCACCCGGCCCTCCATAGGGAAGCCACTGGTCTGCAGTGAGTTCCTCTAAAGAAATCTCTAGTCCACTCCCTCCCCACAGAAGGCTGCTGGCAGCACGGGAAATGCCTAAGGCTTAGGGGGGGGCCAGACAGCAAGTGTGAAAAATCAGGACAGAGGATGTGAGGTAATAGGCATCTAGATAAGAAAAAGCCCAAAATATCCTATAAAATTGGGACATCTGGTCACCCTATCACGGTGGTAGCTACCACTCAGCTGGGATTTGTGCTACCTGCCTGTTGGGGGACCAGTGTTTGCAGCTCATCAAATGGCCAGCAGTTCTGCTGTCAGAGCAGTTGCCCTCTGTCCCACTCCTCCACTTCTCTGTCCTGTCCCCTGCCAGGTAGCCCTAGGTGAGCAGGCCCAACTCCAGTGAAATTGGCTTAAAAATCACATCAGGTTTTATTTAATTCATGACGGTTGGTTTCTGTTTTGTTTTCTTCTGGTTCCAGAACCTTTCACTTGTGCACAGGTCACAGTTTCAACCCAGAGAGCCAGAAACTGCTATTCTAGCCATGGACTCCCCGCACAGCTGGTTGGTGACCCTGGATCCCACCTGGTCTCCCAGCCTAGACTCCCACCTGCTCTCCCAGCCTAGACTCCTGCTTCTGCTGGGGCCCCTCCATCCCAACCCACAGCCCCCTGCTATCCCAGTCCTAGGCTCCCCACACCTAGCATTACTAATGCACTTTAGTCCTGCCCTTTGCCATTTCATTCCCAAGGTCTCCCCGAGCTCCGCTGCCTTGACACACAATCCCCACAGCTGTTCCAGCCCAAATGGGGACAGCCGGCCAAGGGAGCTGGGCCACACACTGTTGCAAGGCAGACAGTCACGTGGAGCCTGGCTGGCAGCTGGGTTGATGCCATCAGCCCCGCGAACCGCACCAGAAGCCAGGTTCCTAAAGGTGCAAACACCTCCCCCACCAGCCCCGGATGCTGAATCTGCCCGCACAGCCAAACTATGCCATGCCAGCCCCTCTGCCCACCCCGCTCCACTCGGCTCCCTGCAGAACTCCCAAGGGGGCCAGTCCCGGAGCCCCCGGACCCAGCATCTTGCTCGGACACGATGGATTAAAGACCGAGTCCCCAGCCAGCACCTCTGCCTTGTGCCTGCTCGCCCCCGGGACCCAGGTCTGGCCCGGATTCCTTCCAGCGAGAGCAGAGAGGGAGCAAGCCCTGGGGGCAGAGGTCGGGGGCAAGGCCACGCGCGGGTTACTCTAGACCCTGCCCCTGGGGATGCCATTGGGCTGCACTAGCCCATAGCTCTGGCACCGTGGGGGCTGTCCAGGGGGGTGAGCAGCACCAGGCATTTCCAGACCCCCCCCCTGCCCCGGAGCAGCTGATCTGACCAGCCCCCCACGCTGGGGCAGCCTCAGGGAAATGTCAATCCCAGCCCCACAGCCTGGGTTGGGGGGGGGGGCAGAGACTTAATTCCCCACCCTGCCCCCAGTCGGGGGGAGGGAACAATGCCTGTGGGGGGGAAGCGGATCCTGACCTGCCCATGAGCGGAGCCCTTTCAAACCGGGGGCCCCCGCCCCAGCACCTGGGCAACGCCCCTCCCCGTGACTCAGACCCCAGCCCCCCCGCTGGCAGCTCCCCCCGGCCGGCCCGGGTCCTGCCCCCCGCCAGACCGGCCCGAGCCCCGGGCACCGCGGGAGGGGGGGGGTCCCTCGCCCTGCGCCGCCCTGCCCAGGCTCGCTGCGCTGCGCGCCCCCCGCTGAAAATCGGCTCCGGCCCCACCTGCTCGGCTGCCTCCGGGTCCAGGTGCGGCTCCAGCAGCGGGACGGTGAACTGGATCTTGCGGGGGCTGTTGGGCTCCATGGCCGGGGGAGGCTCCGCTCCGGTTGCGGGGAAGGACGCGCCCTGCGCTGGGTGGGTCGCTGCGCTGCGCTGCGCTGCGCCCCGGCCAGGCTCCGCTCGGTCCCGCTGCTTGCGCGGGGGGAGCTGGAGAAGCAGCCGGTGCCTATTGGCTGCTCGGGCGCGGCCCGCCGCCCCCTCCCCCTGACACACTCGTTCACACCCCCTCACACCCACCCGGGGCGTTAACCCTCCGCCTCCCAGCCCGGCCGCGGGTTGCACTGGGTGGGTTTGAGCAGGGGGGGACTAGATACCTCCTGAGGTCCCTTCCAACTCTAATATTCCATGAAGATGGTCCTGAGCATCTCGGGGGCGCCCATCAGCCGGGCGTCGGGCGCCCTTGTGCGATGTGAGGGGCCTGGCCTGAGCAGACGGCACGGGGGGGTGTCAGGATCATGCCCCCCGCTTCCACTCGCTTCACCGTCCGCTTCTTAGGAAGTCTGGCTCCAGGGAACCCGCCGAGGGAAGAGCTCGGCTGGGGCAGCGGTACAGGAGCCGGGGGACCACAGCCCCATCAGGAGCCAGGGGACAATACCTTAAACGCCGTTTCGGGCCCAAGCCAGCCAAGATCTTTCGCTGAATTTGGTCCCCCCCACACCGGAAAGATCGGGTTTTGATTTGAAATCCCACCAAACTATTAAAAAACAAAACAAGGATCACAAGCAGCCCAAAGCAAAACAAACAACGGAAAGGGGTGAATTTAAGGCTGAACAAAACGTTTCATTCAACCCCCCAGTTTTAGCCGGGTGGGGATGAGGTTGGGTTTTTTTGGTTTGGCCACCAAATGGAAAAATCAATTATTCCTGAGTCCCACCAGCATCCTGGGACACCCCCATCCAGTCCAGTCCAGTCTGTTCCCTCCCAGCTCCTGTGCAGTCCCCATCCCCGTGGTACCCTGGGATTTGGGCTCTCTCCCACCAGCTCCACAGGGGCACAATTGTGTGTGTGGTGCCCACTGCCCATGCCTCCCCCACACTCTTCTCTTTGCTATCCCTCCATACCAGGTTTATGTCTGCACAAAGGGCTCATTGGTGGATTTTTAGGTGGCTAAAGAGCCCAATTCATGCCCTGCAGCTTTTCCCATAGAGGGAATGGGTGTAATTGTGAAGAGACATAGTTGTTGGCTAGAGCGTTGTGTCCTTTCTTTCCTCCTTTGTCGCTTCTCTGTCTCATGAGCGTGTCTGTTTTCCTCACAATGGTCTGTAACTTGGTGTATGGTATGCGTCACCGTGTTCTCTTCTGTGTCAACCCCCCCCCCAGTTTGTTGGATTGATACCACCCTTTTTAAGGTATACTGTCAGTATGTTCTTGAAGCCCTTCCATGGTCCTCTGCAAGTCCTTCTCCCCTCACTTAACTGAGAGAAAAGGACTTGCTTTGGGAAGCGAGTGTCAGGCATACGTCGTACACAGAGGTCAGCCCAATAGAGTTGATGTTTCATGACCTGCGATTCTACATGGCTCATGTTGGCTGCAGAGAGAATGCTGATATCATTGAGTCCGTCTTCCCATCTGATCCTGAGATCCTCCTAAGGCAGTTCCGCTGGAACCACTCTAGCTGCTTGAGATGTCATCTATAGGTCATCCAGGCCTCACACCCATAGAGGAGGGTGGGAATGACAGCTGCCTTGTAAACCAAGATCTTGGCGCCTGTTTGCAGATCCCTGTCACTGAAGACTTCTTTAAGAAGTCTGCCAAAGGATGTGCTGGCGCAGCGGATCCTGTATTTGATTTCTGTGTCAATGCTGGCTGTTTGGGAGAGGTGACTGCCACGATATGGGAAATGGTCCTCATTTTCCAGGGGTTCTCTGCTGCTGGTAATTTGTGGAGTACGAAGAGTAGTTTGTGCAAGTGAAGGCTTGTAGAGTACCTTCGTTTTTCCGATGTTGCGAGAGAGACCCAGTCAGGTATGATAGGCATCTGCAAAAAGATTTAGGGTGCATTGCAGATCAGCTTTTGGGTGTGCAATCATCTGCGTCTTGAAGGTCAATGGTGCCAATTCCCATGATCTGAGATTTTGTCTGGAGATGTCGGAGATTGAAGAGTTCGCCGTCCATACGATATGCACCGATTCTGTCAGGAAGGCATTCGCGGATGAGAATCCGGATCGCACAGCCAAGCCTACACAGCACTATCCATTGGGCATCGCAAATGATAGTCAAAGGCTTTGGTTAGGTCAACGAATGCCATGGACAGTTCCTGGTGTTGCTGTCTGCACTATCTGTCATGCCATGAAGATCATGTCAGTTGTACCTTGAGATGGCCTGAAGCCACACTATGACTCGAGGAGAAATTCCTCGGCAAGGGACTTCCTCTCCCACACACCACTGCTGGAATAATAAAAATATAGCCGTAGGGTTATGCTAACGACCACCTGATCGGGATAGTGACAGTGAATGTGAAACGCTCAGGGAGATTGGAGAGGCTACAAAAACTGAAAACCTAATAACAATTGGGGATTTCAACTATCTCCATATTAACTGGGACCATGTCACCTCAGATGGGGATGCAGAGATAAAATCTCTAGACACCGTTAATAACTGCTTCTTAGAGCAGCTAGTCCCGGACCCCGCAAGGGGAAAGGCAATTCTTAATTTAGTCCTAAATGACACACAGGATCTGGGCCAACAGGTGAATGTAGCTGAACCACTCAGTAAGAATGGCCATAATGTAAAGAAATAGAACATCCTTGAAGTGGGGGAAATACCAAAGAAACCCACCACAGTAGCATCTAATATTAAAAAGGGAACTACACAAAAATGAGAAAGCTAGTTAAATGGAAATTAAAAGTAACAGTCACAAGATTGAAATACCAGCAAGCTGCATGGAAACTATTTTAAAACACTGTAATGGAGACTGAAACAAAATGTATACCTTACATACAAAACATACAGTAAGAGAACCAAAATTTTTTTTTAAAAGTACATCAGAAGCAGGAAACCTGCCAAGCAGGCAGTGGGGTCACTGCATGACAGACGTGCTAAAGGAGCACTGAAAGAAGACGAGGCCATTGCAGAGAAGCTAAATTAATTCTTTACATCAATTTTCGCTCCAGAGGGTGTGCGGGTGATGTCCACACCTCAGCCATTCTATTTAGATGACAACTTTGAGGCACTGTCCCACATACAGGTATCAGTAGAAGAGGTTTTGGAACAAGTTGATAAATTAAACAGCAATGAGTCACCAGGACCAGATGGTATTCATCCAAGAGTTCTGAAGGAACTCAAATATGAAATTGCAAAACTACTAACTATGGTATGTAACCACCTGCTTAAATCAGCCTCTGTACCGGCTAATCTAGTGCCAATTTTTAAAAAAAGGCTGCAGAGGCGATCCTGGCAATTACAGGCCAGTAAGCCTAACATCAGTACCAGGCAAATTGGTTGAAACTATAGTAATGAACAGAATTATCAGACACATCAATGAACACGATATGTTCAGGAAGAGTCAGCACAGCTTTTGTAAAGGGAAATCATGTCTCATCAGCCTGTTAGAATTCTTTGAGGGTGTCAGCAAGCTTGTGGACGAGGGTGGTCCAGTTGATCCAGTGTACTTGGACTTTCAGAAAACCTTTGACCAGGTCTCACCCAAAGGCTCTTCAGTAAAATCAGCAGTCATGGGATAAGAGGGCTCTGTCCTTTGGCTAGCGATGGCACTCAGCCTTGCCTAGACTTGCTAGCTACCATCCTCCTGCCAGAGGTGGCACTCAGTGTTGCCCAGATGGGGCTTAGTCCTCTGGCCAGCGATAGTGCTTGGCGCTGTCCAGACCGGGCGTGGTATGCTCAAAAGTGATTCAGGTGTCTCTGGTTTTGGGCACCCAGCTCGAGGTACCCCAAATCCATTTTGATGGCAATAATCACTGTATCGTTGGCTCCTTGAGAGCGTTACCTCTCAGTGGGCAGGCGTGCCGGCTGCTTGTTGTACCCCAGATCAGTCTGGCAGCCGGTCTGAGCCCCGTGCCTGCTGTGTGCGTAGGGAGTCTCTGGTCCAAGTGCAGCCTCTCTCTGCCTTTTTCTACCGCTGCCTCTCAAGGAGGAAGAAAAAAACACCAGCATGGCTGAGTGGCCAACGGAGTTTGCGTGGTCCAGTGCTCCTCCGTCTCCTCCAGTGAAGCGGAAGAAGGATAGCCCAAAAGGGACCTTCTCCCTTTGTTAACCATTACGTGTATTGCAGGCCAAACTGCTGCTGCATCATGCAGGCCTGCTGCATTATCGCCTTTTCTCCCCCGGCTCCTTTTTGTTCCCCCCTTGGGGGAGTCCCGTGTTCAATGGCTGGTGTCTCCCTGTCCCCCTTAAGAATCCATCCAGGCTTGACAACAAGCAGATCAGGTCTCTAGATGTGCATCCTGGCCCCTGAAACGGCCTCTCCGTGCCACGTGTCAGGCCTCGTCTGCACAGACCCATAATTACTGTCTTACACAGAGTCACTGGGAGATGCTCTGACTTGGGAATTGAAGCTGGATGGAGGGAGTCCCAGCCCACCAGCTCATCCACAAGCTCATCCTCCATTTTTCGGCACGTGCAGTAAGTAGCACCCTCCCGTTGTCCATCTCTTGCCCTCAGGCCCCACTTTGCGGCTTGACAAGCTTTACCATGCCTCCGTGTGAACTTTCATTCAAGTCCTGTAGTAGAAGGCTTCTGATTGCTGGTCCCCAGGGTGGGTGGGAAGCTGCTTAACATGTGTCTCACTGCATGCGAAAGGGAGCTTCTAACAAGTGGCTCAGGGCTGTGCTAGTGTTTTCTCCCTGCTTTGATCCTCTGTGAGCATCAGCTGTGTCAGGAACAAGGCGAACAGCTGTGTGACGCTCCCCACCACAGGGAGTCCCTGGCAGGAAACTCATCCATCATTTTGGGTTGCTCCAACCTTCCCATCTCAATCTCTGCTGCTCCCGGCCAGGCCCTGTAATGGAAGGACTCTCACCTCTGTCCAGGAGAGGGGGGATAGAGGGGTCTCTTCTGAAATGGAAAGCAGTCATTTCCTCCCCAGACTGACTAATAATTATAATAAAAAGGCACGTTTCATCAGCAGATCTCAAAGCATTTTACAACGGTGGTCAGTTTTATTCATCCCCATTTCACAGATGAGGAAACTGAGACACAGAGCGAGGCGGTGCATTGTCCAAAGTTACACAGAAAACCAGTGGGAGACCTGGGAATAGAACCCAGTGCTCTAACCAGTATGCCATGCTGCCTTTGCTCTGTGCCTACCCTGCCAGACTAAGAGATGCCGCCAGCGTCCCTAGCTGGGCTCCCCCACTGACCAGCCAGCACACCGGGAGAGTCCAAGTCAGCCCCAGGAGTACGAATAGTGGGAGTAAAGATGGTCTCTTAAGTGCCAGAGTTTATACATGATCCTTGAATATTCCCAGCTCTGCCACTGATGCACTGGGGGGCTTTGGGCCCATCTCTTTCTCTCCCAGTGCCTCAGTTTCTTCATCTGGACAGTTGGTTTAGTTTCATAGAGTTTAAGGCCAGAAAGGACCATTAGATCCCTAGCCTGATCTCCAGGGTAGCCCTGGCCCTTACATTCCACCCAGTCACCCCTGTACGGAGCGCAATGACTTGGGTTAGATTAAAGCATTTCTATCCGCAGGAGACTAAACCATTGTGCACCCCAGGCAGAGACCAGGAGAGTCTGAGGAGCCACCAATGTTCAAGGCCCCTGCAATGGCAGGGAGTTGATTAGATGGGATGTGCTCAGATGTTCCCTGCACCATGCTGTGGAGGAAGGTAACCCCTGCCTTCCTGGTCCCTGCCAATCTGACTTGGATGAAAATTCCTTCCTGACCCCAAATCTGGCCACCATCAGGTTTGCCCTCAGCATATGAGAAAGACCCACTGGCCAGGCATCTAGACAGAGGATTGTTCGGATCAGCTCAGAGCAACTGTCCATTCCAGCTGGTGTCCCATCTCCAGCGGTGGCCAATCACAGATGCTCCAGAGGCAGATGAAAAAACAACAACCCTAGAATACATCTGACCAGTGGTGCCTGGGGAAGAAATCCCTTCCTGCCTCCTGCAGAAGACTAGCTGAAGCCCTGAAGCATGAGACTGGATTAGAGTGAGTGCCTTAGTGTAGAGCTGCTAGCGTTGCAGACACGCTGAAGACAGTGTAGACAATCCAGTTCACACCATTGCCCATGAAGTGCTGTGTTCATTTAGATGGAATTTATGGGCCCAAAGCGTCAAGGATGTTAACGTAACCCAGTCGCTGTCCAACATTCAAGAGTGTTAAACAAGTTTCATAAGAACGGCCATACTGGGTCAGACCAATGGCCCATCAAGCCCACTATGCTGTCTTCCGACAGTGGCCAATGCCAGGAACTTCAGAGGGGATGAATGGAACAGGGAATCATCCCATCGCCCATTCCCGGCATCTGGCAAACAGCAATTCCTGCCCATTCTGCCAAAAGTCACTGATGGACCAGGGGTCGGTATAGAGAGACCTCGGCCTGCTTACTGCCATGGCAAATACATCATTCCGAAAATTCTTTAACCTTTCCCCAAAGATATAGAAAAGAAAGAAAAACAGCTAAAGCCTTTGAAATATGCAATATTAATAAGGTTTTCATTGTAACAACATCCCTTGTTCCCTTCCCATTTAGCTGGAGAGCGTTTTTAAAGGGAATAAAACAACATTTATCTGACAGTCTTTGAAATGGTATTAAAGATGGAAACAACTGTCCTTTTTGGGGGAAAGAGAAGAAGTTAGTCGAGCTGGCCTGGAGCTGTCATTGCTGCTGTTAAAGTCTAATCCCCTTTCCTACAAGACAAACACACACAAAAGGGAGGGAGGAGAAAAGAACAACAAAAATAGAAAATGCAGCTTCTGTCTCTGAAGTTCACTTTCATTTGTAACCTCGCTGCTGGAAAAACAGACCAAGCACACATCTCATCAGCTCTTTCGAGACCTGGTAAATGTGCCCCAGCATTGGTCTGTTTAGCACGCTGCTTTCAGCTGCCTTTTTCTGGTCACAGGCTCACAGCAGTGTTGTGAAATCTGCAGTCTTGGTGGCTAAGCCAGACTCTTAGTAGACAGACAGGAAAGGGAGAAAGCAAAGAAATAAGGTTGGGAGGGAAAAGGACACGTTTGGGGCGTGGGGGAAGGACACAAGTCTCACATCCCAGTGCTGGGGATTCAGCTGGAGCGGATGAAGTTGGTTGTGCTGTCTGGCTCCCTCTCTCTGGCCTGTGCTGCTCAGAACGTCTCTCAGGATCAGGATGATGAAGCAGCAAGTTCCCAGGTGATGGGGGGCAGCCGTGATGCTGCAGTTCGCTCCAGTAGCCAATTTTTCTCCCAGTCTCTTTCTTAAATGACCCCAAAAGGGAATGGGGGGTGGAATAGCCCATCCTTTCATCACTTTGTCCACCGATTAGGCCTAATTTCTGACACATCAGTTTTGGTTTTCTATCTGGCCCTCTACGCCTCAAGTTTGCCTGTCATAATCGAAACACAGTCCATGAGTTCTATCAGGAGGCCTCTTTGTTTGTACTAATGCAGTCTGTCTTCTCGCTTTTACACCTTTTCCCATAAATAGATGTTCTTACAGGGTATTGTGACATGCCAGGAACTTTCACTCACTTCTCACAGCTGAGTTCACAGTTAGAGCAAATTTGTTGTGGAGTCACAGACTCCAAGACCCAGCTGAATTTTCCTTAATGCAAAATAAGGTGCAGAGAAAACAGGTGCTCTGTTACTGCAATGATGAGCAGAGTACAAACGCCTGCACACCTGAGAAAGAGAGATTTAATTCCTAGATAGATAAATGGATTTTTGTAGCGTGTAATTCATTAATGTGCTGGAAGATCCTTATATAGAAGTGACTGTACAAGGACAAAGGTTTATGATCAACATTTTCAAACTCAGACATCGGATCCACTATTGGGAACCTAAAGAAATGGCCTGTTTGTAAAGGTGCTGGACACCCACGGCTCCTGTTGCCTTCGGTGGAGGTTGAGGGTGCAGATCAGGTGTAAATCAGACTAGAGATTCAGAGGGCCAGATCAGGATTTCAGCCTAAATTCAGGCACCCACATTAGAAAATTTTCATCAAGATTTTCAGATTTGGGCTCCCCCAACAATCGCCTCTGCCAGGGCAGCCGTGACTTGGCTCCAATGAAAGTATCTAAAGCTTTTCAGCTTGAGAGGTGCAGAAGACTTGCAGTGGATAAATGACTGCCTCCTGCTAATCTCCAGCTGTCTGGGGCAGTGGCAGGGGACTGGACGTTCAGCTAGAATCCTCAAAATAGATCTAGCAACAACTGGTGGCAGTTGAAAAAGTGGTCAGAGTGGAAATGAAACCTCAGTCTTTCTCCTTAATTATTCATAGCACCTCCAGACCCCAATCATGGGAACACAAGGTGCCAGGGGCTGCACACATACATACTAGAAGGTCCTTGTCCTAGAGAGATCCACCCGAAGAAGCAGAAGAAACACCAGGTATTGAGGATGATATTAAAGACTGATGAAAGCAGGTCAATATCTGAACTGAATGCTTGGTCCCTAGCATCGCCATAAACAAAGCCATCAAGCTAACAAGCGGGCAAGAAGACCACTTAGAGATCACGACAGAGGACAGAATCTGCACCCACAGGAAAACTTCCTGGCTCTTGAGACAGAGACAATAAACTTTGGGGACTATAAAGACAAGCAAAGAGCCATTCTGGTGATCCATCAATGAGGGGACTTAGGGTTCATCACCATCTGAGCCTATGAAAGCTGGATCCCCTTGGCCTGGAAGACGAGAGCAGCTGGAAACTGACTATAGGTGACAAACCTGCTTAGAAAAAGATAACTTGCTGAAATGAAGTTTTAGTCACTAGAAAACGTGATTTGTTTTGCTTCACTTGTTTCCACACCTGTTCCCTGTATTCTTACTTACCACTCAAACCTCTGGTTTTTATTAATAAACTTATTCTTGTTTTATTACAAAACCAGCTCCGTGGTGTGTGTTACAGCAAAGAGTAAGTCTGCAGCAAACCTAACAGTGTGTGCTGTCTCTTTGAAGGCAACAAACTTCTTCGGTGTCCAGTGAGAGGGACTGGGCACTGCAAGGAGATGTCTTGGGGAAATTCAGGAAGGAGGGATCCACGGACATACCTGCAAGACAAGAGGTGGCCTGGCAGAGGGCTGGGGAGTTTTCTGGCAAGGCAGGCGAGCTGGTGTGTTAGGGAGCTGACACACAGCTTAGCAGCAGCATAGCTCGTCCTTGCGGCGGCCGGGAGGGGTAACACAGTGGTTCACTGTTCTGGGTAACCCAAGCAGGACATCACACCATGAACCGGGAGCTGGTTATTGGACAGGAATTCCTCTGTGTGTGGGGGTGCAGCTCCGAGCCCTTTGTGCCCCTCAGGTCGCACACGGGACCATATCGTGGGCAGGATCTGGCCCCTGAATCAATTTGTAGAACTTGGCTTTTCTGGGAAGAAAGCAAAAGTAAAAGCTCACAAAAAAGGATCATCCCTAATGAGTCGCTGAGCCAGCTCGCTCCTGAAGTGAGGCAGGTCTGCGGCACGATTAGCAGCCAGGCTGGTGAAAGGAGCCTTTCTCTGAGGAAAAAGGGGGTGGAGAAGCCCAAGCAGACGCTAATCCAGTTAAGAGAGAAGTGTGTATTAACGCAAACAACCTCCCCACCCCCACCCCACACCAACCCCAGACACCCGCGCAGGGCTGCATGTGAGGCTGAGCGTGACGCTCTCTGACAGAGCGTGGCAAGCCTCCTTGCCAGGCGTGAAATCCTGAGCCGGGCGCACGCTCGTATGGGAGGCTGGGCCCGTCCGCTTTGCGCACTGTGAGCCAGGTTCTTCTGTGCACCGGCGCCAGGGCATGGATGGTAGAGGCAGCCAGTCCTCCGCTGGTCAGCAGTAGCGAGGGCTAGTGCAACCCTGCGGGCTTATGCCCTGGTTGCAATGGCCCCTAAAGGCTATGATAGGGACACAGAACCACCACGACACAGGCCTGGCTCTTTATTGTCCCATCCTGCCCTGGAGCACCGCCATCTGTCTCTTTGGACTGTGAACTCTCTGGAGCAGGAGCTGTTTGTCTGTCCAGCACCCAGGGCAATGGGAATACATATCCCGGTCTTAAAGGACTCCTGTCTGCAGCTTCACTCTGAGGTCTTTCCCCCACCTCAGCATCACCCAGGGGCTGAAGATCATCTAGGCTTTTGTGCTGGTGAGAGCCTGGGGCTGGGCCGAAAGAGCTCGGGGGCTCTCAGCTCCTCTGTGTTCTCAGCTCACCCCCAGAGACCCAGAGGGATCTGCGCCCCCTGAGCACATGCCGGAGGAGTGGAGGGGGAGAGAGCAGAGGGGGTGCAGAGATGGGGAACAGCACAGCACAGCTGCGACTCCCTTGTGTCTTTTGGGGTACAGAAGAGGCTGGGCTCCACAGGGCAAGGGCACAAAGGGAAGGGCGTCCCATGCGCGCGCACACACATCCTTTTTGCCTGGCTTTTGGCCACAGCTAGCCTTCTCCAAACAGCAGGGGAATAAAGGAGCTTGGCTAATTATTAACGCAGCCACTGCTAACTGCAGCTGGTGTGGAGATAGCCCAGCGCAGGAACCCGCACTTCAGCTGCATGGGCAGGGGTCACGGGCAGGGGTTATGTCACAGAGGACAAGGAGGGGCGGGATGAGCAAGCAGAGCCTAGTCCCCTGTCCAGCCCACTGGCCTCTGGCTGCGACATGGCTACGGGTGCTGCTGTTCGTCACCATGCTTCTATGGCTAAACAGGGTCTCTGCCTACACATGAGCAGAGACAGCACATAACTCACAGACAGACAGACAGACAGACAGCTAGCTAGAAGGATCACAGACAGATGATGATGTGACGACTTGGTTCCAAGCCAAGGTGCAATGTTTTAGCAGCTGCAGTCCACGGCCAGGCCCGTGACTCAGTGCCGTGTGAGTAACCTGAGAGGCGCGGGGAGGGGCTGGCAGGCGGGCTGGAGGGCCAGGCAGTGAAAACTCACTTCCCCGGGGCAAAAGCAGCAGCTGCCTCAACAGCCAAGCCTGGGAAGTGGAACAGGGAGTGTCACAGGCCAGGAAAGGCCACACTGCCAGCTGCGCCTGGGCGCGCGGGCCTCTGCAGGGCCTGAGCCGAGGGGACTGACATCCGGGAGAGGAGCTGACTGCTGCCATCTGCAGTCAGGAGAGTCCCAGGGGAGAGGCTGCATTTCCAGTGGCTGCAGAGCGGGCGGGGAGCAAGGTCCCAGTTGCCACCGGCAGGGAGCAGGGTCCCGGGTGCTGGCAGCCCTGGCCCGGTGCATGGCATCCCCAGTGGAGCCTCCGTTGTGGGAAAGAACAACTGGGACAAATTCACGATGCTGCTGGGCCCAGACAAACCCTGCAGTTCTCTTGACCCAGACCCACTCGCTCACCCACTTGTCCTGGCCTGGACCAAGCAGTCCTGGGAAAAGCTGCGGTGCACATAACCCACCCCCCTGCACCATGCGTCTGCTGGGGCTGGACATGTCTGCTGTCCCTGGGCCTCACTAGGGAGCGCTCCGTTTCCAGGGGACGTTTCAGAGCAGCTCTCTGGGATCGGGGAGGGTCGTTTGGTTTGTCCTTGCCAGAGAGAACAGGGGACAGTTTTCTCCAGCCCACGCAGAGA
This sequence comes from Mesoclemmys tuberculata, assembly GCA_007922155.1. NCBI lineage: Eukaryota > Metazoa > Chordata > Testudines > Chelidae > Mesoclemmys > Mesoclemmys tuberculata. The sequence continues at coordinate 6,958,121 of ML675652.1, forward strand.
GCTGCAGCGAGGGATCCCGATCTGATGGGGCTGCCACCTGCTCATGTGCAGCTCAGGGCAGGATGAGCCCATTTGTGGAGGCTCTGCAGCAAGGGGCTAAGCCAGATCCCGCAGCCTGGACACCTGCCTGCTGGGTGCTCTCAAAAAAGGAGAGAGGAGTCCAGGGGGCTAGATTCTCCCCCGACGCTGATTGCCCAGTGGAGAGGTCACATGGCTATTTATCCCTTCAACTTGCAGTAGGCGGGGGGAGAAGTGCAGCTGCCATTGCGTGTGCATTAGCCCTGGGGAGCTCGCCCAGCCAGTAGGAGAGCGTGCTGAGGGTGCCTGAACCTTGGCTGTTCCCTGCCATCCCCTCCTCCGCGTCCTCTGCAGAGCCATGGGCTTCCCCTTGGCAATGCGACCGCCGCGGGATGCCCAGGCACTGCGCTCCAGAACGACGGGGCCTTTAGAAAAGCCCCCGGGTGTCAGTGTGTAGTCCCAGGGCGTCAGTGTATAGCCCCCGGGCGTCAGTGGGTAGCCCCAGAGCATCAGTGTGTAACCCCAGGGCGTCAGCGAGTAGCCCCAGGGAGTCAGTGGGTAGCCCCCGGGTATCAGTGTGTAACCCCAGGGTGTCAGTGTGTAGCCCCCGGGTGTCAGTGTGTAGCCCCCGGGCGTCAGTGGGTAGCCCCAGGGCGTCAGCGTGTCGGCCGGAGAGACTCAGAAAGCTCCAGCGCCCGCAGAAAAGGGAACGCCTGACCCAGGCAGCGAATGGAAGCAGCAGTGGGAAGGTGGGGTGCGGCCGGAGAGTCCGTCAGATAAACCCCGTCTAGAGGCAGGGTGCTGAACACAAAGCACTTGAGAGCATCTCTGCTGTCACCCACGCACGCCATCACCTTCTGCTGCCACCTGCTTCTCTACGGAGACCCCGCTGGCCGGTCCCTTGGGGTGCCACCCCGCGCATAGCGAATGTGGGAACTTCGCTGCTGAAACAGGCTGGGCAGAAAATGCTGCCCCACAAGTGAGTTCAGCTCTAGCGAACACTTAACAAAAGACTCCTCATGAAGCCTTGATTAGCTCTATCTGAGAACAACGGGGAGGATCCAGTTAAACCATGCCTAGCCGCTTAGACAGAGCCACGCGTCCCAGCAGGGATCCCTGGCCCCAACCCCTCTACTTTTTGCAGGGGTTTGCAATTGCATCCAGGCCCCCGGCTTCCTGAATTCAGCTCAGATGAGGATGATCCCTCCTTCGGGACAGGCTACGCAGTAAGCGCAGTTCTGCTGCCCTTGACGCATACAATAAGGGGAACAACATTTCATTACCCTGCCATTAACACGACACGGATTTGTAACCCAGCATCAGCCTGCGTGATCATTTGGGCATCACGCTGAATACCTAGGCAGGGTGGGTGTGCTCATGCAAATACAGTCAGGTCCTCACACCTTCCTCTCCCCCTCGTCCCCTGCGAGCTCAGCAGGGGAGCTCATTTAGACCCAGGTTACAGGCGTTTCCCCCTATCCCTTGTGCATCCCCATCTCTGAGGCTGTTGGGCACAGGTAGACCCCGTGGCATGGTCTGGCTCTCTCTCCGCAGGCCTGTACTGCCCTGTGCTGCCTCACAGGGTCCCTAAAGTCCTTTCCCGGGCTCCATGTTCCCGCTGGAGATCTTGTGTGAAGGGGGAAAGCCCACCCCAAAGACAGTAGAGCAGTGATGGGGTCAGATCCCCTAATGGTCAGACTCTTCCCTTCTCCATCAGGATCGCTGGGATCCGGACTCAGGGCAGCTCCCACTTGCATGGTTCCCTGCTGCCTGGGGACACGTGGGCCCCTCTATGGCCAGGCGGGTGCCTCGCCCGCAGCAGATCCCGGAGGAGAGCACCGAGCAGCAGGGCTTTGCTGGCAGAGAGCAGTCCCCAGGGAGCTGGCCGGCTGCCTGCAGCGTGGCGTGCCCTCCTCAGTGCATCTAACCACTTGGCACCGAGCGCAGGGCGGGCAGGTCCTGACCCAACAAGGTCTGCCTGCGTGGAGGGTGCAGGGAAAGCGCAGTCTTTCCTAGTCTGCGGGTGTCGAGGGGCAGCACGGTTCAAGCTTCCTAAGCCCTGAGTTTGTAAGTGGCACCTAGGCCTGGCCCTTGTGCTTGGGGGGCCATCACCCCAGGGTCGCCTGGGCCTGGGTCAGTGTCCATGGGAAATGCTTGACACTCCCTGGCTGTTTGCTGACTGAAGAGCCAGTGGTCTCAGTCCATCGCCTCAGGAACGTCATCACAGTTGGCCCTGCTGCTGGCGGGTTCCCCAGGCCGGACGGGTCCCAGGAAGTCAGGGCTGCAGCACATGTAAGCGAGGGCCTTAAGGGATCCAGGGGAAGCAGGAGGCCTTTGCATGAGCAATGGAACCAGGGTGAGTGGAAAGCTCATGTCCTACGGGGGAGGGAATTATCTCAAGGGTGGGTTTGTGACTCCAGGTCAACCCCAGCTCCGCCACAGCCTCCCTTTGTGACCCCAGGCAAGTCACCCGACGCCCCTGGGTCTCATTTTCCCAGCTGAAAATGAGGCAAGGATTCTTCCTTTCTCCCAGCAGCTATGTGAACTCTTGGGGACAGCAGCCGGCCATTCCTCTCCCTGTGCAGCACGTGGTGCAATGCGGCTGCTTCTTGGTGGCTCCCTAGGCATTGCCATAACGCACTGCTTAATGATAGCACACTCCAGGGTGGCTCTGATAGCAGGGCACTAGCCACTGTCAGGCAAAACCGATCTGACCAAGGCTTCCGTGTCTGTGACCCATGAGAAGAATCATGGCAAGGAGATAGCACGGAGGTAAATAATATCCAGGATGCTCTCAGCAGCCTCGAGGGAGGAGGAAACAAACCTCGGGTTTGTGAGATCACAGTGATGACGGCTCTTTGCTTGGGGCCCACAGGCTGCGCGAGAGGTGCGCTGGGAAGAGGACAGCGATGGATGGAAGGCCCATGCTGTTGCAAGATCTCAGGAACACGTAGCGAGACGGACACCGAAATGAGGAAATAGCAGTTTATTGATTGCCGGCAACCGGCTCAGCGGAATCGTTTCCAAAGGCTGAGCCCTGATTATACTGGGGCGTTGCCTTATATACCTTTTAAGATTACATGAATATTCATACACAGCATCACTACATTTTCATAGCGTGATTGGCTCGTTATTACTTGACAGCATTCACACTTCCTTGTGGGAGTGGGCCTTAAACTTGTTTTCCATTAATCTATTCACAGTTAAAGCAAAGTTACTGAATTAGGATTAATATGGGGAAGTTGGGAAACTGCTGGGCTGGTGTTAGTATGGGGAAATTAAGGAGTTTTAGCAGCTCTTTTTCTTGTTAGCTGTGTAGTGTAATATTAGGGTTAGTAAAACAGGTACAGAGCCTGGTGGCTCCAGCCACAATCAACCTTTAAAGCACAAAGGTTTACCTATAGGTGATTTTGTGGAGGTTGGGGCTTGCCTGGTCTTGCCGCAATGCCACGTTATTGCCGGTGTGTCGTTGCCACCTGGCCAGGGCGTTGCTGGCCTCCAGGGTTTCCCCTTGCATTTGGAGACTCTGCTCTTGCTGCAGCAACAACGAGCGTGGGTGGCATATACATGCGTCTTGGAAATGCCCAGCTGCAGCCACGCAGACAACGCACAGCTGTGTAGTCTCATAGCTGCCTAGGTGACCCACGGGTGTGTTACAGGCCCCCTGTGTCTGACCCCACAGGAGATAAGTCAGTAACAGGCACCAGTAGGCAGCCTGGCCCTCCAGCTCCCAGAGCTCCCCCTTCTAGTGCTGGAGGTCCCTGCTTCACATCTTGTGTCCCGATTAAACGCGCCCGAGCCCCTGGCAGGAAATCTGCCTCTAGGATCCTGTGCGGGAGCCAGGCCTCGGCCAGGTCTGAGCCCACGGCTCAGCAAAGGGGGTGCAAACCCCGTATTCGCATGGGGCAAGCTGTTCCCAGACTGGCTTTCATGCTGCCAGTGCATCGCCGCCTGCTGTGGCTCACTCCAGGTCAGGTGCTTCTCGAAGCATCTTCAGACGCCATTGGACAGTAAGGGAAGGATCAAAGGCCTCTTCAGGGCTGCCCAAAATCATCCCGAGAGCTGATAAATCCTGCGGTGGGGATGGGGCCGTGAGGAAGTGGGGTGCAGAGCTCAGCAAACGGTGCGGAGGGGGTTCGGCTGGAAGGTTGGCATGTCGCACCCTCGCTCTGCCTTGAGCAGCGCTGGCACAGCCCATCGCCTGGGCAGTCTGCCCCACGTAGGGCTGGGCCATGCTACGGGGAACATTATCGGAAAGTAAATGTTTGCAAAGAGCCAGGTCAGTTTTGGTGGCTGCAAGCACAAACAGGGGCCAGCGTCATCTGCGGAGCTGGGTGCAAAGGGAAAGGGTGGGAGCACCCCCCTCGGCAGCTGCTCCTGGCTCCCTCCCCTTTTCCTGGAAGGGAGGTGTTATTAACCTCTAGCCCCACATCACCCTGTCACCACATAGCGCACACGGGGCTGGCAGGGGCCCAGCTGGCCCAGCTCTTGCTGTCTGGGTGCCTGGGCAGGGTCACCCTCCAGGAGCAGAAAAACTAGAAATGGGCCTGACCCTGAGTCGGGATCTGAGCGCTCCCTGTCCTTGGGCTCCTCGGCAGCTGGGCTGTCTCTGATGGGCCTAACCAAGCTGCCAGGTCCCAGCGCCTGCCCCCAAACCGGGCCCATTGCAGGATCTCTGCAGGGCCGCCTGGGTGCGATGGGGAGCTGTGGGCGGCCGTGGAAGGGCAGGGACGGGGCTGTCACACACGACTGCCCAAAGGCCAGTCCAGCCGGCGTGCTCTGCCCTCTGGGCTCTGCAGGTTTGATCGCAGCTGCCAAAGTGCCCTTTACCCTGACCTCCCAGGCCAGTCTGGTGCCTTGCGCTGCTGGATGGGTTCTTGCCCAGGGCCCCTCATTCCCCCCCTACTCCTCTCCCCCCGCCAGCTTTTCTCCTTTAAACAATAATGGATGGGGAGGGTTGCTTTGGCCCCTTTGCTAGATTTAGCCCTGGGCCGAGATTCTTGCCCCTGCCCTCCAAGGTGCTGGATCTCCCACGTCTGTGGCAGTGGGGAGCTGTCTGAGCCCCCCCGGGACACTGCCATTGCCCCCGAGACTAGCCTGCTGCCCACGCACTGCAGGGGGGGCTTGGCCCCCTCGCTGGCCGCCCAGGGCCTCGGCAGCCGGGAAGAGTGAGGAACCTCTTGCAGGTATATGCAGCCTGCTTGGCGCTGGAGCCAGTCTGGAGGCACAGCTCCCTCCCGAGGCGTCCAGTTCCCAGGCCTCTGGCCTGCCTAGGGGCTGCCCCACGGGAACCTCATTTCTCCCTTCTCCTCGTAGCTACTCCCCAGCTGTGAATGGTTACTCCCACTGTGCTGTGTAATCTGGGCTCCCCCGCTGGCCCCCCAGGAGTACCGGGTGGCCTCGGCCCTGCTTGAGTGGCCTTCCCAGCTCCTCGGCTTTCCTCCCTTGCTCCTGGGCTGCTCACGCATCCTCTGCTCTGCCCTCGGGGGCGTTTGTCCCAGGGGTGCCGAGCCCAGAGACGGAAGGTTCATTTCACGGCATCTTAATAAGAATTGGCAAACACAGGCCCCCCCATCTCTCCGTGGGAGGCTGGGTTGCATGGCTTCAGGTCAGCACATTTTGTGGGGAGCGAATTCCACTGTCTGGGTCCCCCCTGCTCCCACCCCCCCGTCACCACAGGGCACTGGGAGCTGCAGCCACAGCCTCGTAGCCAGTTTCTCCAGTGTGGAGGACTTGCCTGAATGGCGTCTGGACACCTGGATTCTCTTCCCAGCTCTGCTGCTGAATGACCGTGAGCCCTCAGGCCAGTCCCTTACCCTGCCCGCACCTCAGCATCCCCGTCTGTGCAGCGGGGCTGTGATAACGCCCCTCCTTCATGGAGAGCTCTGAGATCTAGAGCTGGGAGTGTTGCCCTAGAGCGCAGCGCCAGGGAGACACCCTGGAGTGTCTCGCTGTCCTGAGGTGGCACTGTGCCACTCTTGGGGCTGGAACGAGAGACTGCATCTTTACAGACTGTTGTAACGCCCAGCTCAGGGACACAGAGGTCATCAGATGGGGTCAGTCCCCAAGTCTGCCTTGCCCAGGATCACCTCCCACAGCAGCCAGTACTGGATGCTGTTCAAGAGGCCCCAGCAGGCAGGTGTGGGGTAACCTGCCCCCGTGAAGGGCTCTTCCTAACCCTAATAACTAGAGACCAGCTCATCCCAGCCTTTGCTGAGCATGGGCGGTAGGTCGGGTGACCAGATGTCCTGATTTTATAGGAACAGTCCCAATATTTGGGGCTTTGTCTCATACAAGTGCCTATTACCCTCCACTCCTTGTCCCGATTTTTCACGCTTGTTATCTGGTCAAGCTAGCGGTTGGCGGGGGTGCCTGGCAGCTCACACACTGGACGAGGTGGTGACTGGGCACAGGCTACGTTTTAACGACAGGTTAGTAACATCCCAATGCGTTGTCGTCGTCATGGAAGATCAGCATCGACGGCAGCGTTCTCCCGTTGGCCGGAGTCCAGCAAGTGCCCCCAACGGCTGCAGGTGAAAACCGCTCGGCTCCATTCGCTGTGAGTAGAGCTGGAATCTGAATGAATGGGCTGGACTCATCTGAGTGTGAAGGCAGGGAGTAACGCCTAGCACAGCCGCTGGGAGCACAAGGCTCTGCTTGTCACAGATTGGCAGGATCCGTTTGCATGCATTAGGGCCTGCCGAAAACCACGTGCAGGCAGAGCGCTGAAATCAGTGAAATCAATACGCCACTGTGTTGTCATAATAGTTACCCAAAAGTTGGCATGTCATATATCATTGGAGAGCTAATAACTCACTGACCATTAATATTCTTCACGTTGTATGTACAGTTAACCTGCAAAGAACTTTACAGATGGGCTGGAAATATGTGACTAACGGGCGTTTAAATCAGACGTGCCAAGGGGGAGTTGATAAACTGGTTTTCTCCAGATGAAGAGAAGAGGCCAATTGTGGCCTCAAAACCAATTGTGGCCGAACTCAATGGGCTGTTCATTTATGTCAGAGGTTGCAGGAAGAGATCACTTACATTGTAAAAATCACCAGCAGGGAGAAGACAGGACGGACTCTACACCAGAGAGCCTGCCAGCAACACCGTCAGGGAAAAGGAACTTTATCTGGGGATGAATTTCAGAAGGATACCTCGTACATTTCAAAGCCTTACTGGACTATAAAGGGGGGAGGTGAACCTCTAAGTTATCCTTCACATGAGGAGACAAAGGAACCAAGCACTTTGAGTTTTGTGAAGGGTCCTGGCCCGAGTGTCTGGTCAGCCATGCTGGAAGAGACTTAGTGGGAAACATGACTTTGAATAAGAGACGTAAATCAGGTTTTAGTTTTAGAAGCATATTTTTACTTTTGTTTAAAACCCTTTTAATATTTATGCCTCATACCTGGTATCAGTTAAACCTACGTCTTTTAGTTTAACAAGCATGTTTTACTTTTCATAGACACCAATACAGTGCTGTGATTGAAACAAGAGTGGTTATCAGTCCCCAGCGTATAGTTTCTTTAAAAGAGCAACAAACCTAATGACTTCTGTGAATGTTCCAGGAACGGGCTGGACGCTGCAGGGAGACATCTCTGGGGAACATGGGAACTAGAGTGCAATGGAAGGTTAAGAGTGGCAAGGTTAAGAGTGGCAGAGTCTGGAGGAGCTGGCGAGGCACCAGGAAGCCGCCAGGCTAATCTACAGCAAAGCTGTCTCTTGCTGAAGCAGGAAGTTAACACGTTAGCTCTCAGTTCTGGGTATCCTGAGCAGCACGTCACTCTAATGTCATCAGTTCTAGGTATAGGATACGCCGCCGGAACTGTGACAGCATTGCGTTTTCTATAATCAATAGCAAACCTTACAGTCCTACAGGGGAGGCCCGGGAGCTGTCAGATTCTTTATTTATTTCCTATACCACATACTCTGTATTATTTGTCCGTTTGCTCCTGTACTTTACCAGTGACTCGGTGTGCTTGCTCAGTGCAGGGGGGGGTTTCTACATATTGGAAGTCATCTCTGGCATGCTAGAAAATATCTGCTTGTGGCTTTGCAGTGCAGCCAGAATGTCTGCCCTTTCCGTCCGTGTTAACTCTTTACATATCTCAGTGCTCTCATTTGATGAGCCAGCTTGGCATTCAGCCATCGAAACAAAGCGGTGTGTTCTCTCAGACTCCCCCTCAGTATAACCAAACATCTTCACAATGGATTCTCTACTGTGGTGAGCTTTAAGTCTATTTATATGCACAGTCCATGGGACAACCTTGCTGTGACATTTCTGTGCCTGGGACATGACCTCGGCCTCTCTTTCCACAACCTCATAATGTCGCTCCCGTGAGTTTTGCATTTTGTGCCTTTTTACAGGCACCAGCCCCAGGTCTCCCACTTCAAACAAACACACGGGGGATTTAAAGACGCCGCAGCATACTCAGATCCAGGCTAGAGGTTGTTCTGGAAAGGCATTAGCCAAACACAGGTTATTGGGCTCAGCACAGGGGGGACTGGGAGACATTCTCTGGCCTGTGCTCTACAGGAGTCAGCCTGGATGATCTGATTGTCCCTTCTGGCCTTACACTCTCGGAAGCAGTAAGAACCTGTGTCAGGGTCAGAGATGCTCTCTGCAAAGTGCACAGCTGAGGACTCTGCCTCCTCTTCATCTGAGCACAGGAGGGACTTTCCCTTTTAATCACTAGTCCCCAGCTTGAGTGCCTGACTGCCGAGGGGACGTGCCAGCTTCCTGTTCAGCGTGTTCCCATGCCACCGGTGAAGCTGCGTCTGTCCAGCGGCACCAGGAAGCAGGTGTATCCGACCTCTGACCAAGGGTTCTGTCTGTCCCTGGCCTTATCGAGAGTCGGATCTCCCTGTGAGAGTCAATCGCATTTGGGACATGCTGCCTCTGGCGGTCGGAAGTTGCTGTTCATTATCATTAGGACCGTCTGCACAAGTGCCGTGAGCTGCCTCGAGGGCATTGGTCACGTTGGCGTCTCTCTCCGCAAACCGGTGCCACAAGCAGAAGGGTTCGAACGTGCAGACCCTCCAAGGAGACCTAGAGCCCGACGTGCACATCTCTCGGCTGGTGCCAATTATCAGATCTCCATCAGCTGGAGATCCAGCTCTGAGATAGACCCATTACTATTTCCCAGTAACTCGCACTGGGTGAAATTTACCGGAAGGGGGTGGAGAGTGGTTTTGTGGAGAGGAGTAGGGACAGCTCTGCAGTTAGGTGGATCCAGTGATCCCAGTATCCCATGCAGCTGGTGCCTCGGGGCTAAGCCTCCTATTCCAGCCCATGGCTCAGAGCTGCACAGCACAGCCTGGCTGGGGTGCAGGGAGGGGGAGTGCTTTTACCTGCACAGAGGTTCAGTGCAAGTAGAGGGAACTCCCCCTGTTTAGCACAAAGAAGCATAATGAGCTAGATCCTGAGCGAGTGGAAATTGGTGTTGCTCCATAGCTTATCAGCATCGCTGCGTTCACACCCACTGAGCCTCCTCGCCATATTTAGCAGCTCAAGTGCTGTGGTTCGTGTTTGTGCCCATTCCCGCCCAGGCACAAGCTGGTTCTTGCTCTTCGCCAGTTGCTGATCCATTGGTAACAGTGTCGTGAAACTCTGTTCCCCAGGCCAGATGTTCAAATCAGGCTTCCCCTTTCGAGTGAAGGGAAGAATGTTTAACCCAGAGTGCGGGTTAACTCACTATTAACCTGTGCTGGGTTAATTATGTCGTGCTTGATCGCTGCACTGTGAGCAGGTAGATGGAGCAGTTTTGTGACAGCTCGTTTACCAGCGTCCACTCTAGGATAGTGACCGCTGGCTCTGCATGAGACACAGACCAGAGTGAGTGTTCGGGGAGCTGTACTCCGCCATTCCGAACTGTCACCTTACTGACAACTTTCTCAGCATGGTCAGCATGGTTCCCTTTCCACCTGTGTTCCCCTCAGGAGACTAATGTCACATAGGGACACGTCGGGGAGCTGGTGCAAGTTTACAATACCTGTGCTCATACTGGAAAAAACAGTGAGTTTGATCCCCTGCCTGGGACAATTTCTTGGGTTCCTTCAACCACATGTTCCCCGACATGAGGTTGTTCTGGGTGTTAGGGATCCGGGAATGGATGGCATGTGTTTTCTCCAGGGCCTCCTTCCCCCTCAACCCTTCCCTAGGTCCACCTTGTACAAAAAGCAAATCTTGGGAAGCTAATTGGAGCAAAACAGTCAAGTTGCTGGGGGAAGGGTGGACTTGTCCAGTACAGAACAGTGGTCCGGAGATTTCCCAAAACTGGAGGCATCAGGCCCTTACCCATCATGGCTGGGACACCACGCCGAGCCATGCAATAGGTAGGGTTTGTGATTCAGAGCTACCATGCACTAGAGCATAATAAAGGGAGCTATTTTTACATTGCAACTTTGCTTTTCATCCAAGGTATGAACCAACAATGGGTGCCCTGTGCTTTGTGTGCCTTACAGTGGAAAGCGTGGCCTTCAGCGCATCCTCCACTTCTGCAGAGAGGCTGTCGCAGATTAGAAGGCAGAAAAAAAGAACTCGGGATGGCACGTTCAACAAGATAACGAACACCGCCGGGGCTGCTGACACACAGCTAAGAGCCTGGAGGATTTCATTGTCCGAAAAACTGGACATGGACATGGAGAGCAGGAGAGTAGTCCACGAGCATGAGCTTTGAGCCAGGGAGGGGGGCTGCCACCTGAGTAAGTTGCTGGCAGCTGCTGCCTGGCTGCCAGTCCAGGAGGTGGGCTACTGTCACCCAATCCGGCTGGGAACCAGGGATGTAGGCAGGCGGCTGCTGCCCGTCTTCAAGCCAGAGCGCTGGAGGCTGTCGTTCGGCTTGGAGCCAGGGAGCGGGTGGGTTGCCACCCAGCTGCGAGCCCAGTTTGCGAGACGCAGGAGGCTGCCCCCGGGCTTCCACCTGGGATCTGCAACGGGGTGGGAAGCAGGGGTCTGCCGCCCACCTTCCCCAGAAGTCGGCTCGCCTCCTCTTCACTCTGTTTTTCCCCAGGTACCCCCTGCCTGTGTGCGTACCCCAGGTTGAGAAACTATGACATAGACAGATAGAGTCAGGGTCTGCAGCAAGCCGGCTTTGACTCGGTGCCCTGAGAGTATGGGGCAAAAACCACCCCACAGCCGTGAGTCTCGGAGCCCTGCACTGCAAATAGCCACATAGATGTTCCAGCTCAGGAACTCGGGCTATGAACCCCACTCCTTGCCGGGGCTCCAACCCCTGCTGCATCGACACTGCTATTTTTAGCCCACTTGTAGCCCCGTGAGTCAATTGAACCAGGCTCTGGGACCTGCTGCTAGGGACAGACAAACCCAAATCCTAAACCCAGGCCTGGACTCAGGTTTGAGGCCAAGGCCCCACTTCCATCCACAAACAAATCAGTCTGATTCGGGTCAGCAACAAGCCCCCGGGACAGGGGCCCTGGGACCCTGCTAGGCGGGCGTGGGCTCGGAGCAAGCCTGAGTCCCTCTCTAACTAAGAATACAAATGCTAACCAGCGGGTCTCGCACCTTTTAGGGCTCAGCACCTTGATGTAAACCTTGATCCACCCCAGGAGACGCTGAACCATGGCCTGCCACTTGCCAGGGGCCCTCTTGGGGACGGGGAAAGACTCTCTGAAGGGGCAGCCCTTCCCAGACCGTGACAACGTCCGTCCCCTTTGCTCTCCTTATTCCCTTCCTTTTGAGCGATCCATCTGGAACAGCCCCCAACAAACAGCCCCCTGACGGCCTGCTCTGCTGGAGAGGAGGGGAAACCCTCCAGAGGCAGGCAGGTTCCCACCAGGGCAGGCGCTGGGCTGAGGGGCGCTGGCCCAGACTCACACGCATGAGGGGATGTGGCGGGGGGGCCCACAGCCGCCTGCGTCAACCAGCCGCGCGGCAGCAAGTAAATGAGAGTCCCCATCACTTATTCATGCAGCAGGGAGGCTCTTTTGGTTTTCTGCAAGTCTCGAGCAGGAGGAATTAACTAAGTAGGTCAGTGAATGTGCGAGATGGAGATGGGCTGGGTCTGTTCTCACTCGCTGGCTAATCCGTCAGCTGGGGGAGGGGAGGGCCAGGGGGCTGGGCATGGTCTGTGGGTCCCAGACTCCCAATGGACCCTCCCTCCCTCTGCCCTCGTTTTTCCCTCCCCAGTTGTCCCAGTGCAGCGGAGGCCTGGCAGAGCCACTTTCCGGAGGGAGGGAGTGGAAAGGGGTGTGGGGGGTGTGGGAGGATGGGGCTGCGGGGGGAACATGCACACAGCACAACGGGCTGGGTGGCCAGGCCTCCAAAGAGCTGCAGGCTTTGCCAGGGCAAGCTGGAGTTACAGACAAGGAGCTGCCTGGGCCCGCTTCTTGCCCTAGATGTGTGGATGGTTATGGGGTTGGCTGCGCTTCTGCCCTGCCAGGCGGGGGCTCCGCTTGCAGATACTAGGGTTTAACCTCCCCTGCCCCCTCACCCCTTCTACCACCACAGGCACCCACCAGGAACAAGCACTCGGCTTTCTCAGCTGAAGGCAAGCACCTCCATGAGCAGCGAACGGCCCCAGTGCCCCCCTAGCCTTCACCCCCCGGCAGGGATCAGCGCCGTTCCCCAATCCTGACCTTCCAGGGTCCCTGCCGCAGCAGCCCTGGCCAGATCCCTCGTCATTCTCTTGCTGTCAGACACTGCCCGTGCACCAGCCTCCCCATCGCCCTGCAGATCGGGTGGGGTCCCAGCTCCGTCCCAGCCCCCGGCTGATTTGCTGCCTTCGCGGACTGGTGACACCACAAGCAGCCAGCAGCCTCCTGCAAACAGTGTGGTTTTATTTAGTGGCAGGATCAATGTGTCGGGGACAAAAAGGATTTTAAAGTGAACTCCCCCATGCGCACGCACGGCCCCCTGTCCTGAGCCTGCCGTGCTCAAACGGGTGCAGCTATCCTAGCTCAGCCCGATTCCTCCTGTTCCCTAAATCCCAGATATTCCTCCACCCCCGGCCAGAGCCAGGCCAGCATACGATATTAAAAGGCTCTTAAACAGCCCCCCCCACACACATGCACGGCTGGGGGGCTCCCCAGGTCTCTGCCTGGCACTGAGCTGCCAGGGGAGGGTCTGTTCGCCCTGCTATGACTCGTGTTCTTCCCCTCCTCCCTCAGGAAGTGCTGGATTGAGCCAGGCTCATGGTAAACCCCCAAGCCCTGCAGTGTTCCCGGATGCCCTGGAATATCGACTTCTCGGTCTGCAGCGGCCCTCGCTGCCACTGTCTCATGGTGCTTTGTTTTGCCCCTCCTGCCAGCTGTCCCTCCCTCCTGCCTGTGCACAAGGCACTCTGGGACCGGTAGTTCTTGATCTTGACATGCTAGACCATGCCACAGAAAGGAGCGCACATTTCTCCGTCTCTCAGCCTCAAACGACGCGTCCTAGTTTAACTGCACAAGCACGCACTCTCTATTCTAGAGAAGGGCCCAGGCTGGCCCAGCAACTCCCGGTTCAGAAAGTTGCTTGAGACGGCTGGAATACTGCTTCCGACTGGCGCCAGCAAATCTCATGGGATCCGGACAATAGATACAGGGAAATAAGTTTCTATAAATATCCTCAGGCATGACCTATAATTTAGCCTCAATTTTTTCCTCATGGTAATGGGGGTTGCAGCCTGGCCGGGCTCCCCAGAGCCTCGGGGCCCTGGTAAAGTGTCCCCTGCCCCGTGTGGGGGGTCTACACACAGAGCTACTGCCCAGGTGTGACCATCTGGGGCATGGATCCCAGACTGGCCTTTCGGAGCTGAACCCTGCCCTTCGTCTGCACTGGGCATCTGGACAAATGGTGAAAGCCCTCTGAAGTGTGAAAGTGTGGGGTGTGAAATGGTCCACAAATAGGCAAGTTCCAGCGTGAAACACTGTCAAGGGCCAGGCCCAGGAGTTCACTGGAGGAGCTCTCGCTGCCAGCCGAGGTTGTTTGAATTGCTTGGCACTGAGATCTCAGCCCTGCTCACCCAGGGATTTGCAAATCTTTATTCCAGCTTCTCCATGCAGACAGCAGAATATTGGGACAAACTCACTCCCCCTGCCCTCCTGGGGCAGGTCATCTTGAAAACATGGAACTAGGAGTTCAGAGAGCTGGATTTGGCTGCCAGCTTGCCACCAGTCTGCTTTGTGACTCTCCTGTTTCCATGCCTCAGTTTCCCCCCCGGTGATAATTTTGGCCTACCTCACTGGGGTCAGGGATAAAGGAGCTTTTGGCCAGTGTGCTGAGAGTCATTGAATGGACAATGCCGTGCAAAGCATGAGTAGCCAAAGGAGTAATTTTGGTTGAGCCTTATAGTGCCGTGGGTTCTAGAGCTCAGAGCCAAGACAATGGGTTTCATCTCCAGCTCTGGCACCTCCTTTCGCCTCCCCGTGCCTCAGTTTCCCCTCTATGGACAGGGCAAGGCCAGTGCCATCTCCCACGTGCAGAGGGCTATATCAGGGCTGTGTGCTATTATTAGCCGCCCCCTCCTGCGTTGGCGGATCATTAAGTTTTCCCGTCTAGGCAGCGGATGTGGGTCAACGTTTGAGGTTTCGTTGTTGATTTTTTTAAATTTCCTGTTCAAAACAGATCAGCTTCCTCCCTCCCTGCTGACGACAGAGGCATGCGTGGGCCGTCGTGCCTCGGTGCTGTGACGGGATGCCACGACTGATGGACTCTCTCTGGCGCTAGACGGCGTTCCACTGGTCAGCCAGTGACCGGGGCCACGCTGGCGCCTCCCAGCCCCGGTGAGTGATGGGCCCGAAACCCTTGTTCTGGGCACCTGTTCTGAGAACAACATGCCGGGCAAGGGCTCCACGGGGGCGGGTTTGTAGGTGGCGCCAGCAAAATGGGGGAGGTGCAAGTGGGGGGAACGGCAGGAGAGGAAGAGAGGGAGAGATGCTAATGCTGTGTGCAGGGGGCAGAGAGGGACCCAGGGGGATGTCGTACACCTGAAACAATGGGAGATTGCCTTCTTGCTGCCTTGTTTCAGAGGGTGAGATGGGGAGGTAGACGTTAGGGTAGGAGGTCGGGTGCAGAGGAGAGGGCGTAGCGGGAAGGGCGAAGGTAGGGGGCTGGCTGGGGGGCGGGGGCAGGGTTAGGAGTGGGGAAGGCACGGGGTGGAGGCAGGGTGGGAAGATGGGGCAGGCATTAGAGAGCAGGGTTGGGAGTGAGGAAGGCAAGGTGGGGATGGCGGGGTGGGAAGTAGAGACGGCCCAATGAGGGGGGCAGGGGGTGGAGGGAGGGTGGGAAGGGCCAGGGGTAGGGATGGGGGCAGGGTTGGGATTTGGGGGTGCAGGTGGAACTGGTGGTTTCAGTTGCCCTTCACGTCGCCGTCGGGAGGGTCTGTGGGCTGCCATCTCCCATCCTGTTGTGGGGGGCCTGGGGAGCAGGTGGCCCGAACGGGAGTCGGCCCCGATCTGTTTCGGTGCAGTGGGGTTGTGGCTCCCAGAGGGCCTGGTCTGTCACCGTGGTGCTGGGGGAGGCCCCGTGTGCTGCGTGTGCCCTTCCCCGTCAGCCTGGCAGTGTCCCACATTCCCCTCATTGCCCAGGAGCCCTGGCTGGGGCACGGGCCAGCCTCTTCCCATGGACTCCGCAGCGTGTGGCGGCGTGGGGGCTGGCCCAGCCATGGCAGGGCTTGGGAGGGGGACAGGAGGCTCCCGCTGGCCCCGTGTGGCTTTGGTACCGTGCCCAGGGAGCCGGGCGCTCCTGGAGGTGCCAGCTCCAATGTGCTTCCCAGCAGCGGAGCAATGCTCAGCTGACGCAGGAGAGCCTGCTGGGCACCTGCGTGGCTGCAGTGGGCCGTGGCACCTCTGCCGTGTCTGCCTTCAGGCGCCAAAAGTTTGATTCTGCTGCAGGGCGGGACTTGGCTTTGGGTCTCCTTCTGTTTTTAAGATTTCCGTTTTGCGGGGAGAAGGGGGTGAGTGCCAGGGTTAGGGGTATAGAAGGGGAGGCCAATGCTGGGCTCTGGTTATAGAAGGGGGGTCAAGGTCTGGAGGAAGAAGGGGGGCCAGTGGGGTCCATGTGTGGCCGTCATTCTCAAGGCAGAGGCTTTCTCAAAGAGGAAGGTCTTGTGACATTTCCTGGTGCTGGTCAGACTCTGGATTCTCCTGATCTCCTATGGGAGTGCGTCCCACCGCCAGACCCTCTGACTGTTGATGCTGGGTCCCCAGCGCTCCTGCACTCATCCTGGGCTCCGTGATCTGCTCCGTCCCAGGGAGCACAGCCGCTGCCGTGTGCCATCGAGGGAAATGCCATCTTTGATGTGGCTGGGGCTCGCTCCATTAACTGCTGTGACATGTTGGATCAAAGCTTTAAACCGGCCCAGGGAGCTGACTGGGAGCCAGGGGAGGGACCTGAGAACAGGCCTGAGATGCCCACAGGGGCCTGAGCCATGGAGAAGGTGGGCAGCCACGTTCCGCACCAGCTGGAGCCTGCCCGTCAATCAGCCTCTGCTCTAGTGAATTACGGTAACCCAGCCTGGAGGTGACAAGGGCTGGATCCTTGTGGCCAGAGCCAGGGAGGAGGGACAGAGTTTCCCAGCGAGCTGGAAAGCTAGTGAACGGCAGCTGGAGCCTTCATTGCCCTTTCCTGATCAGCACGTGAGCAGACACCCAAGGAAAGGCTGGAGTCTCTGTCTCCGTGCGGACTGGAGGCCTTTCTGGAAGAGGCTTTAGGCAAACCCAAGCTAGTGGGATTGACAGAGGTGACTGGGTGACGGTCTCTGCCCTGTGCTACCAGGAGCCAGACGAGAGGGTCTAACGACCTTACCCTCGTGGATCAAGGAAGAGTTTCCAAGGCTCCTGCAGACTCTCCGTGGCTCTTGCTGGGAGCACTGGCTGCTCGCGATGCGCTGGCCGAGCTTTGCGACTGGTACTTCCTCAGTCACGTGACGTGGCTTCTCCACACGACGGCCAGGCAGAGCCTTCTGCCCCAGATGCTCGCGCAACGATGGGTTTCCAGGAGGCGTCACAGCATTTCCCCGTTTGCCAGGATTTGCACAGACACGGTTCCACTTGCACGGGTGTTCAGGTAACGCGTGAGGGTTCGTGCACTGCCTGGGCCTGCCCAGGGAGCTGGGGAAGATGCTGGTGGAAGCAGAGATGAAATAGTGGTCGGGAGAACGCTAGAGTGAGACAAAATCGGACATTTCTGCAGTTCTTTCCTGCGGTCACAGGACAGACTCTTGTTGCCTGTGGTGACCTCACGCTCTTTGGCATCACCCCAATCTTGGGGACTGAGGGGTGAGGGCTCCCCAAACGTTGGCATCTTGCTCTTCCCTCATGCAGGACCCCTCCGGAGCACCGGCCACATCCAGATCTCACTGTGGCGGAAGCCAGGAGAGCAAAACAAAATCCAGGCATTGGAAGTGATGGCATGGGGCGTGTCCTGAGCGGCCCCTTGACTACTCCTGGGGCATGGCCATTCATTCGCTGGGGCTCTGGCCCTGTTGGTACGGGGAATGCTGTCTCTCTTTCCAACTGGCCATGGCAATTCTCCCGTATGGAGCGTGGCTCTTTGGTGGGCCGCTGCTTCTGGTTTCTCCGCGAATGTCTTACGGCACACGACTTGCTGCCCCCGCAGGGCCGAGGGCTGTTTGCCCTCAGCAGCGGACGGTGCAGACAGCTCCCCTTCCCCCAGCTCCTGGTAGGGTGCCTCACAGCAGCCTAGCAGAGAAGGCAATTTAGGGACCTGGGCTGAGATCCCCCTCTTGGCTCATCCGGGCCCTGGGCCACTCTCGTGACTCCTGGTCTGGGCCAGCAGAAGATTGACAGCTCGGAAGGGAGAGACCCTGGGCCCCAGGGTGTTCTTCATGTGCACTAGTGACGCAGCTGCTGGTGGTGGGCGGCAGTTTCATAGCTGCCTCTGGCGCAGGAATCTCTGAGCTAGGCTGATGGGGAGAGGTTTGTGTGTC
Organism: Mesoclemmys tuberculata; assembly: GCA_007922155.1. Taxonomy (NCBI): domain Eukaryota; kingdom Metazoa; phylum Chordata; order Testudines; family Chelidae; genus Mesoclemmys; species Mesoclemmys tuberculata. Next base: position 6,976,033 of record ML675652.1, read on the forward strand.
TTGCCGGACACCTCGCACCTGCGCAGCTGTCACGCTGCAGGAGTTTCCATCTGTAGGAGGGGCGCGATTTTCCAGTCCATGACTGGGTGGGGTTATCGCAGGCCACGCCCCCAACGCCCTTGGATGCATGTGGAGTGGGGGACACGTAGTGCCCACCCCACTGTGGGTCAGACATAAGAACATAAGAATGGCTATATTGGGTCAGACCAATCTAACCCAGGATCCTGTCTTCCCACAGAGGCTGGTGCCAGATGCTTCTGAAGGAATGAACAGAACAGGGCAATTATCTTAGACGTTTAGGGACTCCCAGAGTATGGGGTTGCGTCCCTGACCATCTTGGCTAATAGCCATTGATGGACCTGTCCTCCATGAACTTATCTCTTTCTTTTTGGACCCATTTATACTTTTGGCCTTCACAACATCCCCTGGCAAGGAGTTCCACAAGGTGACTGGACGGCGGATGAAGAAGTGCTTCCTTCTGTTTGTTTTAAACCCGCTGCCTATTAATTTCGTTGGGTGACCTTTGCTTTGTGTGTTATGTGAAGGGATAAATAACATTTTATTCACTTTCTCCACACCATTCATGACTTTATAGACATATATCATATTCCCTCTTACTTGTCTCTTTTCCAAGATGAACAGTGTCACGCTTTTTAATCTCTCCTTATATGGAAGCTTTTCCATACCCCATATCATTTCTTTTTGCCCTTTTCTATGCCTTTTCCAATTCTAATATATATTTTTTGAGATGGGATGACCAGAAGTGCACACAGTACTATGATATTTTCTGTTTTATTGACTATCCCTTTCCTAATTGTTCCTAGCATTCGGTTAGCTTTTTTGGCTACCACGGGACATTGAGCAGATGTTTTCAGACATCACGATCTCTTTCTTGAATGGTAGAATATAAGAAAGGCCATACTGGGTCAGACCAATGGTCCATCAAGCCCAGTAGCCTGTCTTCCAATAGAGGCCAATGCCAGGTGCTTCAGGGGGAATGAACAGAACAGGCAATCATTGAGTGATCCATCCCGTCATCCAGTCCCAGCTTCTGGCAGTCAAAAATTTGGGACACTCAACATCAGGTTGCGTCTCTGACCATCTTGGCTAATATCCATTGGCAGGCCTGTCCTCCTTGAATTTATCTAATTCGTTTTTGTACCCCATTATAGTTTTGGTCTTCACAACAACCCCTGGCAATGAATTCCACAGGTTGACTGTGCGTTGTGTGAAGTACTTCCTTTTGTTTGTTTTAAACCTGCTGCTTATTAATTTAATTGGGTGACTCTTGGTTCTGGCGTTATGGGAAAGGGTAGATAACACCCCCTTATTCACTTTCTGCACACCATTCATGATTTTATAGACCTCTCCCATTATCCTTTCTTTCCCAAACCAAACAGTCCCAGTCTTGTTAATCTCGCCTCATATGGCAGCTGTTCCATACCCTTAATTATTGTTATTGCGATTCACTGTACCTTCTCCAATTCTAATACAGCACAACCTCGTTAGTCCGATTTAACTGGGACTGGGCCAGATTGGACAATCAGAAATTCGGATAATCTGGAGAATGGGGAAGTGCAAGACTTCATCACCATCTAGCGGCCACAGGAAAGATTGCTCGCTTCTGACTTTGGTGTGTTAGTTGCTCTGTTAATATGGAGAGCCGGGTAATGGAGGGTCAGCTAAACGGGGTTCTACTGTATGCTGCACACAGTATTCATGGTGTGGGCATACCGTGGCTTTATATAGCGGCCTTATGATATTTATTGTCTTATTATCTATCCCTTTCCTGATGGTTCCTAAGATTCTGTTCACTTTTTTGGCTGCTGCTGCACAGTGAGCAGGTGTTTTCAGTGAACTGTCCACTGTGACTCCAAGATCCTTCTCGAGTGGCAACAGCTAATTTAGATCCCCTCGTTCTGTGTGTGTAGCTAGGATTATGCTCTCCCATATGCATTACTTTGCATTTGTCAACACTGCGTTTCATTTGCCAGTTTGTTGACCAGGCTCCCAGTTTCGTGAGATCCCCTTGTAACTCTTCGCAGTCTGCTTTGGACTTAACTATCTTGAGTAATAGATTGTCTGCAAATGTTGCCACCTCACTGTTTATCCCCTTTTCCAGATCGTTGATGATTATGTCCCAGCACAGACCCATGGGGGACACCACTATTTACCTCCCGCCATTCTGAAAACTGACCATTTATTTGTCACTTGTCCTGGAGCTGGACCCACTTCCTGCAGCCAGCTTGGGCCCCTATCTCCTGTGCGTCACCCTGGGCTTTGCTCTGCATCATCCCAAAGGCGTGACAGCTTGCACTTTGCCTGCCAGGCCATGGTGCTGCCACTGGCCAGCCTGTGGTATTGCTTGACAGGTACCCCAACTAGCCGGTTACAGAAATGCATTCTGGAGCCCCAATTTCCTTGAATTTCTGACATATCCTAATATTCTGCAGCGACTTCCCTTGGAGCAGCACGGGGGGGAAGGGAAAGTTCAAAGTTGGTTACGTAAAAAATAAGATCGCAGTCTAAATTTTAAAGTCTAAGTAAGGTTTGAATAAAACCGCTTTTCTCATCCTAATAGATGTTCTAGGCAGTTTATAGTTCTTAATACACAGGCTAGCTTCCCTCTCAGCCTGGGACCAACGTCCCCAGTTTAAAGTTTTTGTCTTCCAAATGATCTTCCCGGTGTTGAGATGGAGGAAGAGAGAGGCCAGGAGCTGATGTCACAGTCTCCAGTTTATACCCTCGGTTCATGTGACTGGAGAAATATTGCCTCACACATGGAGTCAGCGTCACATGTTTTACAAGCCCTGCTGAGACCCTGGGCCTCCATTGTTTAACGTGCTTTGGGAGGGGCTCACTGGGATAGTGGATTCTCCTTAATGGGCCATCAGCACATAACTGGCTAGTCCTAAAGTAAACCTGTTTTGGGGGTGTAAGTTGCTCCTTTGCTGCCACGGAAGAGCTGGATGTGGGTGTCTCCCAGACTCACAACGTATTTCAATAACCACCATATGGCAAAATCTTATAACTCCTCCGACAGTGGTAATATGTACAATTGAACAGAAGAGTCATGCTCAGCGGATTATCACTTTCCCAATGCTACCTCACCAGGCATACTTTGTACAAAACAGACCCTAATCCTATCGCAGAGGTGAATATGGGGGTTCTATGGTGCTTTTTTGAGGTACAATGTCATACTTCCCCCCCCTTAGTTTACAGCAAGAAGGTTAGTCACTGACTAACATGGAGGCAGCCTAACCAAGCTCCTCTTTAGGTTTTGACAATATAAATCCTAAGTGTCGGTAAACACTGTAGTTACTCACATATGCTCTTGCAAAGTTCTGTATACCATTTAACACTTTGTGGATCTGTCCAGTGGTCTCCAAAGTTAGCAAATATGCCTTCTCTGGGCTGGTCGAAAGGATCTCTTTGTATCTTTGCGGCATTATTAACCCCTCCACTTTGCCAACTGGCATTAGTTCAGTGTGGATATTAATGGTTTTTAGACTGTAGGTACCTTGGCATTTAGCCATCAAAGCGATGAGGTGGTGTACCTCAGTTTCCCCTTCCATACAGCAGGCCAGGTTTATTATGGTTTATCTGCTGTGACAAGCTGCAAGCCTGTTTACATTTATTAACTGAGAAGCACCATTGCCATAGGGCTTCTTAGCATAGGATGCGTTCTTATTTACCACTCCTAGCATGACTAAGGTCCTTTCCCCAAAATTCTGCATATTACACCTTTTCGTAAGGTTTAACATTAGCATCAATTTTTTTATCATGAGGTTTAACAGTAGCACCAAACGCTTTATCACAAGCCAGCATTTACAAGTATCTTTGTCATACCACACCTTCTGTTTAGATAGTCTGATTTGTTCAATATGCTCTGCGTCTTAACGCCTTCCTGAACATTTGCCTGTAATCAGTCATTGGCTTTGCTGTCCCTCCAGTGTTCCTTTCTGCATGGGTTCTTAGTCCAGTCATATTTCTGAAATTTTGGTACCTCAGGAACTGGTGAGGTTCGGGGGGGGGGTGCATATTGGCTGGCCCCTTGTGGAGCTGTCTCTCAGCCCCAGGGGTGTACATATGCAAGAAATCCATCTCTCCTCTTGAGCTTATCATGTGTTCCCCGCTCTCAGCACCGGGACCTTTCCCACTCCCTTTTCCTAGGTGGTTTTGATTTGTGCTTTCTGGGTTACGAGTGTTTGCTCTTTGGTCAGAGGCACCTTTTCTCCCTAAGCTGCTCTGTGTCTTCCCAGCCCAGAGGAAGACAGTGACACCCTCCCCTCTGCCAGCTGGGTCATTTGAACGCTCACAGACAACTGCTGCCTGGAAGCTTCCTGGCCTCAACTTCTTGGCTGTTACAGGTGTGAGAGCTGCATCTTGACTTAAAGAGACACACTTATTTTCCACAAGCACGTCAGGACCAGTGTCACCCCATTCTCCGTCCCCGAGAAGACAGCTGTGTGACTGCTCCCCTCCAAAGTCCCTTCTCTAAGCCCGAGTTACACGCCTGGGCGCACGGGAACTGAATCAGCCATTCTGTCCTGGGCATTTTCTCCCAAACGACCGGTGAGGAGATATTCAGGTCCTCCCACTATTCTTCCCCCATTTTCCTTCTCTGGGCCCCCTGCTAGAACACAGCTCATGGGATCTGTCCCTTGTTCAGCTGCAAAGGGCTTGCAACTAACAGCTGGAACAGTTCTCCGTGACAGGCACCCCACCTCCCTCCCTTCAGCTGCAGTGCAAGCACTGTCAAACCCTACCGCCCCCCGCCGCACACAAACACCTGGAAGCATGTTGCTTCCCTTTGCTGCAGAGGAATCAAAAAAACTCTCCCTTTCCTTCAGCAGTTTTGGGACTTTACCCTTTCCCTCTGGGGTCCCAACAAAATACTCCTTCTTGCTGTGGGCAAACACCTTACAGCCTGAGCTACACACAGAAATCATTGCCAATAAACACGTCAACGGGGACATCAACCAGACCCCCGCCGTTAATTCACTTTCTAACCCAGCAGTTTCTACGTGTGTTTTGGCCAAAGGCACAAGAACCCTGGAATCTACTCACAAACGGTTTGCCCTATGCCTTGGCAGTATGTCATCTTCCTGAATTGCACTCCGCACAACCACACACATTTCTGCACCAGTGTCTTCCCATTGTAAATTTTCGCTGCCGTTAATTTTGACAACCATACGCTCCACGTCTGGTTCTGAAGCGCCCGGTCCCTCAAAACCAATATAAGTGTCAGCTGCTTCCAAGGCTTCTGTGCTGAGGACAGCAGCCTTAACATGGGCTACCTGCTTCCCCAGGTGATCCGTGGAAGGGCAGTGAAAGCACCTTTTGGGCTCTTCTGTTTTTACAGGAGGTTTTGGGTGGAGATTAGAGGAATGGTTTTGGGCGGTGAGTGCCTAGACACCCAGCCATCTGCCTTTTTCTCAGGGGTAAAATGGGATCCTCCTTTCCCACCAGGTTTAAACCCCTTTCTGAGATATGCTCTCGATAGATGCCTGGGTCTGCTCAAAGGCATCAGCTAGAGATGCCATCTCCTCCACAACAGGCACGGCTTCACGTCATCTTTACATATGCTTAGGAAATACTCCTGAGCAACAAGCTCAAACAGCTGTTCGTAGAAACATAGAATAGTAGAGTTGGAAGGAACTCAGGACGTCATCTAGTCCAACCCCCTGCTCAAAGCAGGACTAACCTCAGCTAAATCATCCCAACCAGGGCTTTGTCAAGCCACAGCTTAAAAACCTCTAAAGATGGAGATGCCACCACCTCCCTAGGGAACCCATTCCAATGTCTCACCACTGTCTTAGTGAAAAGCTTTTTCCTAATGTCCAACCTAGACCATCCCCACTGCAGCTTGAGACCGTCGCTCCTTGTTCTGTCATCTACTACCACTGAGAACAGCCTAGCTCTGTGCTCCCTGGAACCCCCCTTCAGGTAGTTAAAGGCTGCTATCAACCCCCGCTCATTCTTCTCTTTTGCAAACTTAACAAGCCTAGTTCCCTCACCCTCTCCTCATAAATCTTGTGCTCCAGCCCCCTAATCATTTGTGTTGCCCTCTGCTGGACTCTCTCCAACTTGTCCACATCCTTTTTGTAGTGGGGGCCCCAAAACTGGACACAATACTCCAAATGCGACCTCACCAATGCCGAATAGAGGGGAATAATCACTTCCTGCGATCTGCTGGCAACACTCTTACTAATGCAGCCCAATACGCCATTAGCCTTCTTGGCAACCAGAGCACACTGCTGACTCATATCAGCTTCTTATCCACTGTAACACCCAGGTCCTTTTCTGTTCAGAACTTCCCACACCTTTTCCCCTCACCCATTTTCCCATTAGATCTTTCATCCTGTTTACATATTCCCCATTACTCAGATCAGCCTTTCTCTTAAGATTTCTGACTTTCACCCTCTACGTTTCAGAGAGAATCTGAAATCTCTTTAAAATGGTTTCTTTGAATTTACAGTAATTTAAAGCATCCTAAATTGACGTCTCATTGAATACATGCAGAGCTGTCCCAGTTAACCTTGTAATCAGGGTAGTGACTTTCTTGTCAGCAGGAACGTCAGTAGCTGCACACAGCCTCTCAAGTGTAGTAAAATATTCTCTGATATTGTCTGTCTCCTTGTATGCAGGACATAACCGGTCCCAATTCTCGGTTTGGGGGGTTTCTAGTTCTGCTTTTCTAGCAAGTCCAGTTGGTGTCTCCATTCTTTTTCCTTTTCCTCTGGTTCTTTGGCTTGCAGCTCGAGGGCCCACTGATGTGCTGCTGTCTCTATTTGCTTCAGTTCCAAGGCCCTCTGACAGGCTAATGCCTGAGTTTGTTTTGCGGCTCTTATTTCCAGTTTTTAGAGCCTCGATGCTTTTATGTGCCCTTCTCTGACTCCCTTAGCTCCAAGGGTTGTTAGTGCTCTTTCTTCTTTTCTGCTACTCGTAGTTTGTACAGCATTAACCTGGCAGCTGCATCACCCTTGCTCATTTTTATGCCTTCTGTTCCTAGTTCCCTTGCCCGAAATAGGCCAACAGAAAATAACAAACACGTAACCTTCTCTTGACTGTTCACAGCCTCTGCGCTTAACGGCTCACTTAAAATCTCTACACCAGTGTATGAAGTGAAAATCTCACTCGGAAGAGCAAATTGTGCATTTCATCCCTGCTTGCTGCGCCCCTGTGATGGGATCCCCAGGCCACAACCTGGCACTATGGGACCATAGTGCCCCCCATAAGTCTCCAGCCTGGGCTGTCTCTCACAATGCTTTGCCAGTGACAAGCAGCAAACCCCGCTAGGGGCTGTGATCACTCAACCACCGGCATGCAGTGGCACACCCTGTAAATTGCATGAATGCTCTCCTAGCCCCTCATGAACTATACGCAGAGAAACGTCAGCAAATCCCCTAAGCCTCCAGCCTTGCACTCAAGAAATACACCGTCTTACACGGCTCAGGACCTTCTCATGAGTGCTCGTCTCACCAATTAGTTCCCCACTTCATCATGTGTGACACAGGCCAGAGACCTGCCCCAAATAGTTCCTGGTTGAACTAGAGTATAAGATGAATCCAATCCAAAATTGCTTATGCTGGAGAATCCACCATGGCCCTTGGTAAATTGTTCTAATGGCTAATTACCCTCGCTGCCAATAATTTACGCCTTATTCCCAGTCTGAATTTGTCTATCTTCAATTTCCAGCCATTGGATTGTGTTAGACCTTCCTCTGGTAGACAGAAGAGCCCATTTTTGGAAATATTTGTTCCCCATTTAGGTTCTTACAGACCATGATCAACTCACCCTTAACCTTCTTAGTTCCAGGTGCTGGGAACAGGAGCATTTCAGAGCACTGGGAGCAGAAGTGGTTCTGGGAATGGGAACAATTCCATGTGCTGGGAACAGAAGTGTTTTAAGTCACTGGGAACAGGAGCGGCTCTGGGCGCTGAGAACAGGAGCGGCTCCGGGTGCTGAGAACAGGAGCAGCTCCGGGCGCGGGGAACAGGAGCGGCTCTGGGCGCTGGGAACAGGAGCGGCTCCGGGTGCTGGGAACAGGAGCGGCTCTGGGTGCTGGGAACAGGAGCGGCTCCGGGCGCTGGGAACAGGAGCGGCTCCGGGCGCTGGGAACGGGAGTGGTGCCGGGAGCCCGTGGGAGGCATACCAAACCTGCCGGGCTGCAGGAGGCGACCCCCAGCTGTGCCCTACAGCATGGATCACAGGAGGTGGGGCTCAGGTCAGACCTGGAGGCACTGACTCTTGGTTTCTCTCAGGGTCTTGGCTCTGCCCAGAAGGCCCTACAGCCCCACAAGCCATGGAGGGTGCATCAGTGCTGAGCCCCTCATCCTGGGAGAAGCGCAGAGCGTGGGTTCGGCAGAGCCGGTGCTGGCGCACCACCGTGCTGGAGGAGGAGGCCGCAGTGGCCATGCAGGATGTCCCTGAGCTGCAGCCACCGCATCTGGACGATGTCTTCCTTGAAGGTGGGTGAAGAGCAAGGGAAGTGGGGCAGGATGTATCTGTGACTAGATGTGTGGGTTGGAGGGGTGGGACTGGCTTCTTTCTTTAACTCCTGTGCTGTGCTTCCCGTTCCCAAGCAGCCGGGGTGCATGTGGGACTTGCACTGGGTCTGCTCTCGCCCACCCCTAGCACCGGTCAGAAAGACACCCGCCTTTTTGTTTACAGATGCGCCTGCTCATGACCCCCCCAATCCCATTCCCAACCCCTGCACCTTGTTCCCAACCCTGTGGCTGCATCCGTGACGCCAACAGCCTCAGCCCTGCTCCTCACGCTGAGACCTCTCTTTGCAGAGTGGCCATGGCCGGGACCGGACCTTCTCTTTTGGCCTTGCGCCCTTTGTCTACAGGAAGAGGAGGTTCAGAGCTCAGCCTGAGAGGTGTTGCTTCCAGCCAGTGCAGGGCCCACCGCCCAGGGAAACCCGTTGAGACCCCTAGACTGGGTGCACCTGCCCTTCTTATCCCAAAGACCATGTTGTTCTGGGACTGGCCCTGCGGATGTTCTGGGGCTTTTGGCAGAGAGAGGTGCAGGGTAGAAGTTGCAGGGCCGGGAGGGGGAGAGACAGGGTTCTTCCTTGTTTATCTGATGGACTTTTGTATTTCCAGCAGGAAGCTCCTCCAGCAAGATCGAGACCTGGCTGCAGGAATGTGGGTGAGTCCAATTGCACTCTGTGTGTGTCACTGCTGCCCCCTGCTCTGTGTGTGTGTGTGTCATAGAGTCACAGGGTTAGATGGGACCACAAGGGTCATTCAGTCAAACCCCCTGAAAAATGCAGGATTTGTTCTGTCTAAACCATCCAAGGCAGATGGCTATCCAACCTCCTTTTGAAAACCTCCAGCGAGGAGCTTCCACACCCTCCCTAGGCAGTCTGTTCCATTGTCCTGCTGTTCTTACAGTGAGGAAGTTTTTCCTGAGATTTAATCTAAATCTGCTGTGCTGCAGTTTGAACCCACTGCCTCTTGTCCCGTGGCAAGAAAGAACAACTTTTCTCCATCTTTTTTATGGCAGCCTTTCAAGTATTTGAAAACCGCTATCATGAAAACCTTCCCCCCTTAGCCTCCTCTTTTCCAAACTAAATACACCCAGTTCCTTCAGTCATTGCTCACATGGCTCGCATTCCATCCCTCTGATCATCTTTGTCACTCGCCTCTGGATCCTTTCCCGTTTCTCCACATCCTTTGTATACATTGGTAACCAAAATTGGACACAGTACTCCAGCTGAGGCCTATCCAGGGCTGAGTAGCGCGGTACTCTCACCTCCCACGACTTGCACGCTACGCCTCTGTTAATGCCACCTAAAATTGCATTTGCTTTTTTTGCAACAGCATCGCATTGCTGACTCATGCTAAGGTTGTGAGCCACCACAACTCCCAGATCCTTCCCAGCGGTGCTGCTGCCAAGCCAGTTGTCCCCCAGTCTGTCTTTGTGCATTTGGTTTTTCTTCCCTAAGTGTAGCACCTTAGACTTTGTTGAATTTCATTTTGTTGTCCCTCGCCCAGTTCTCCAATTTATCAGGATCCCTTTGAATCTTAGCTCTGTCCTCCAAAGTGTTGGCAACCTCCCACACCCCAGCTGTGTGTCATCTGCAGATTGGATCAGTATGCTCTCTATTCCTACATGCAGGTCATTAATAAAGACATTAAACAACCCCAGACTCCGAACAGCTCCCTGTGGAACCCCACTTGAGATCTCCCTCCAATCCGACCTCATTCCATTAATAAAATTACTCTTTGTTTGGGGTTGTTTAACCAATTCTGTATCCACTTAATGGTAGTTCTGTTGAGCCCATATTTCTCCAGCTGACTTATCAGAATGTCATGTGGAACTGTGTCAAAAGCCTTGCTGAAATCCAGGTATATTATGTCTACCGCATTCCCCCATCCACCAAAGCACTTAGCTTGGCAAAGAAGGAAATCAAGCTGGTTTGGCATGATTTGTTCTTGGTCAGTCCATTCTGGCTGCTGGTGATTATCCCTTCACCCTCCAGTGAATGTTTTATACATAGCTGTGTACGCTGCCCCCGGCTCTCTCTTTGTGTGTGTGTGCGTCTGTGTGTGTGTGAGACACTGCTGCCTCCTCCTGGAGAGAACAAGACCTGCTCTGTGTGTGGAAGACAGAGGGGGTGTGAGTATGAGCGAGGATAGGAGCTCGCCCCACCCCCCGCGGCCAGCTCTGCTCCATGATGATGTGCCAGCTGTGCCAGCTCCAAAGGCAAAACAAACTGGTTTCACCTGGGCACTTTCCCAGTGCCGGGGAGAGGCTCTCAGGTCTGGCAGAGCGCAGCCACGCAGCCAGGGGGAGTGACGGCAGGGGCCTCTCCCTCCAGCACAGAAAGACCCCGTCTCTGTCCTCCCTCCCCCTCTCCCCATCCCAACCCCCTTCACTCCATCATAATCCCCATCCCTGCCCCCTCACACTCATCCCCACCCACACCCCCATCTCCGTCCCCATCCCCACCCCCTCACATCCATTACCAACCCTACACACTGCTTCCAGCCCTACCCCCACACCCACCCTCACCCCCATCCCAACCCTCCCCTCCTGCCCATCCTCACCCCACACGCCCATCTCTGTCCCCATCCCAGCCCTACCCCCACATCCATCCCCACCCCATCCCAGTCCTCCCTGATGCCCATTCCTGCCCCACACTCATCTCTACTCCCATCCCACCCCCTTCCCCACTCCCCCTCAGCCCTCCCCTCACATCCATCCCCACCCCATCCCAGTCCTCCCCAACCCCCATCCTTGCCCCACACTCATCCCTACTCCCATCCCAGCCCTCCTCTCATACCCATCCCACCCCCTTCCCCACCCCCTGTCAGCCCTCCCCTCACACCCATTGCACATTTCCTTCTTCCATGGGGCTGGACGCCTCATCCTCTCTCCAGGGCAGAGGGGTCAGGGAGGTCTAGGGGTAAGAGGTTGCATTTGGGGTGGTAGGGAGGGACGCCCTCAATCTTCAAGGAGCGTAGGGGGTGCTGGGGAGACCATCACACTGAAATAATGATGATAGCGGCTAATGGGCTGTTCTCTCTGGCTCAGGGTGCCCTTGGAGGTCCTGCCTGAGGAGCCTGGCCTGCTCGCCCCCTACGGTAGGTCGCTCTCCCCCGCGCTCGGCCCCTTCCCGCGTCAGAGCTGGCACGCAGAGCCCAATTCAAGCTGCGCAGCTGAGAGGGGAATGGTCCCGGGGGAGGGAACTGCAGGCCCAGGCGGGGTGCGGGGAACAGATCCCACGTACTGGGTGCTGCAGGTCACCGGTGCAGGGAGCAGCCTATGCTCTGGGAGCCCCCCACTGTGGGGAGCAGAGGAAGGTCCATGGATCAAGCTTCCCAGCCCTGAGAGCCTTGAGCGCTCCCTTTGCCTCAGTATCCCCCTGCAGGGCTTGCTGGCCCAGCTCCCAGGGACCTGCCCCACCCTGGCCAACCATCGCTGTCTTGCAGGATGCAGTAGTAACGGGACCAGCTTTGAGGACGACTTGACGCTGGGCGCAGAAGGTACCAGCCGCGAGGGATGCCAGCTCCCAGACGGGTTCCCCCAACAGCCGGGGAGCGGGGCCAAAGTCACCCCGAGCGCGGGACAGTTCACATCAGCTCTGCGCCAGTGTCAGAGCCACTGAACCCCCCAGGGCTGTGACTTCCCTGCCACCTCCAGGGCAAGGAGACCAGGCACTGGGGATGAGCCGAGAGGAGAGGGACTGTAGGATGGAGGGTGGAGGAGGCTCGGAGCAGCTGGATGTGCTCAGATCTCTTTTCCTCCCTCATTGGTTTGATCCCCCCAGTCCTGCACGTCAGACCCAACCACCGCGCAGGGCAGGCACCAGTACGGCATCTCGGAAACTCCCTGCCCGGCCTTGGCCCCAGGAACCTGAACAAGGGTGGCTGGTTCTGGGCCAAAGACATCGTGCTGACTCGTTCTCCCCAGTGCCGTCTGTTTGCCCCACGTGAGGCCTGCCCCAGGGTGCCCAAGGCCAGGGGAGCCCCGAGGTGGGGGGTCAGTGCTGGGGGTGCCAGACAGGAATTTGGAAACACGCTGTTACTCACCAGTTTCTTCTCCTTGTTCTTCCAGCTCTGTTGTTACCCAGGAATGAGAAAGCTGTGGGCAGGTGAGAGTCCTGGATCCCGCCTCCCCCCACCCTCCGTGGACTCTGAGCCCAGCATCTCCCACCCCCAACCAGCCCTGAGCACAGGCTCTTGTGTCCCCACATGCCCCGAAGGTCCTGCACTCAGGCTTCCCGCTCCCTCATGCCTCATGTCCCTGCGTGGCTCACCCGCACCTGCAGCCTTGTTCCCATCAGCCTTTCCCCGGGATCAGGCCCTGCACCATGTCCGTGGGCCTCAGACTCCGTCGTGGGGCATTCCCTGGGCCGGAGCCCTGGGTTGGTGTAGGGCAGGAGCTGGTGCACGGGTGTTACTGCCCAGGGGATGGTGACCAGGACACCAGGACAGCCCTGGCCGGGCTACGCTACCCTGTAGTGACCGTGAGCCTCCCCTGCCTTCTCTCCCGCAGCAGGGTCCTGCTGGAGAAGCCCTGGACAGGCCGGTGCCTTCACCTCGGGCACAGCATGGCATCCAGCGCCATCTCCAGTGGCACCAACAAGACCAGCTCCAGGTAGGACCCCGAGGGCCTCAGGACAGGGTCCCAGGGATTGGCTTCTATTCCCGGGGGCAGCGAGTTCATCTGGCCTTTGCCCTCTGCTGCAGCCAGGCCAAACCTCTTGGGGGGCCCAATGCTAGGCAGGGCCCCTCAGGGGGGCCCATCGTCACTGGCAGGACTGGGCCTCTCGGGGGGCCCATCAGCGCCGGCCAGGCATTCCCTTTTGGTGTCTATCTAGGGAAGTAGCAAATCTCTTGGAACATCCCCCACCCCAGCCCGCTGGTCTCAGCCAGGGCACTTGGAGAGGAAGGCCCAGGCTAGGCAGGTAAAAGGTGTGGGGAATGGGGCATGGCGATGAGGGCGGGCAGTGGGGACAGTGTGGGGGGATGGTATGTGAGGCGGGGATGTGGAGATAGGATGTGTGGGCGGGGATGATGCTTGGGGATGGGGTATGGTGTGAAGACAGTGTGTGGGGATGGGATGTAGTGGGGGAGTTGGTGTGTGGGCATGGCCGTGGTGGGGGGATGGGGTGTGGGGATGGGGTGTAGGGATGGGGTTTAGCAGTGGGGACAGCGCATGGAGATGGGGCATGGTGGTGGGGAGGTAGCGGTGAGGCTGGTGCAGGTGAACGGGGTGTGGCGATGGGGAGTGGGATGTAAGGAAACGGTGTGTGGTGGGCATGGCAGTGGGGCAATAGTAAGAGGGGTGCGGTGAGGTGGTGGGGAGGCAGAGGTGGGGATTGTGTGTGAAGATGGTGCATGGCGGTGGAGAAGTGGCTTTGGGGACCTGGCAGTAGGGACCTGGTGGTGAGGACGGGGCGTGGTGGTGAGGACATGGCCGTGGGGATGGGTTATGCTGGTGGGGATGGTGTGTGGGGATGGGGCCTGGCAGTGGGGAGGTAGCGGGAGGGATGGGGGATGGTGCTGGGGACCTGGTAGTGAGGACAGGGCGTGGCCGTGGGGGTGGGTTATGCTGGTGGGGATGGTGTGCGGGGTTTCCCCTGCTCCAACACCTGTCCTCACAGGAGGGGTTGACCCAGCCCCATTGCCCCCGCCTCAGCGCACCGTGCCGCTCTCTCTGCAGCATCTCTGAGATCCTGGAGCGGTGCCAGGAGGACGCCGAGGAGATTCTCTATAACTTGGGCTTTGTGCAGGACGAGCCTCAGGCCACAGCCCGGATCCCGGCCCGGTTCTTCTTGGCTCCTTCCCAGGCCAAAGGCATCGATTTCCAGCTCTTCCTGAAGGCCCAGGTGCAGCGCTTGGAGATGGAAGATCCGTGCCTGACCCTGGCAAGTAGGTGTTGTCATGGGATTGCCTGGGCACTACAGAGGGGCCCGGGTGGCGGGGGTTAAAGCAGCTGGGCGATAAACCTGCAGGGAGGGACCAGAGGCTGTGAGCTGCCCCTGAGGGCCGAGACAGCCTCTGAGACTTGCCACCCTGCCTAGCCCACCCAGATTGCTGGCCAGTCACTACACGCCAGGGGTTCGTACCCGGGGTGCCAGAGGCAGGTTCCCGTTGGAGTGGCTGCACCATGTCTGGGGCCGGCCTGCTCTGGTGCTCCGTGCTGGGAGCTGAGCCGGGGTGGGGATGGGCTGGGGATGGGCTGGGGATGGGCTGTGCCGGTGGGAGAATGAAGCGGTGGGATGGGTCATGCCAGGGGGGGATAATGTGAGGGGCCCTTAGAAGTCAGGACTCCTAGATTCCATTCCCAACTCATCCCGTTCTGTAAAGCCGTGGGCAAGATGCATGCCCTCTTGTGCCTCAGTTTCACCATCTGTGAGCTAGGCACTGTAGTGAAGCTCATGGAGACCCTCTGATGTTTGGGGAGCTGTGTTCCCGTTGTACCCCCTGGCCCCTCGGATCCCTCATCAGCCAACGCTGAATGGTGCAGAAGAGCCTGACTACTGCAGTCGGGCTCCACTCCCTAGCTCCCCGCAAGAACTCAGTCAACAGATGCACAGCTGTCCAGGCCAGAAGGAACTGTTTCGACCATCTAGTCCAGCCCTAGGCATGGCCCAGGCGAGAGAATGCCCCCAGGGACTCCTGCCTCTGGACCAGTAACTTCTGGCTGGCCCTGAGTGTCCCCCATCTCTGCCAAGTGTCTGACCTCCCTACCTCTCCTTTCCATGCTGCCAGGTCGGTTCCAGCAGGTGGAGGCACTGGCTGCGACAGCGGACGCCTTCTTCTGCCTCTATTCCTATGTCTCCAAGACCCCCCTGCAGAAGATCTCACCAGCCCACGTCTTCTGGGCCTGCTCAGAAATCCCCGACGTCTGGGTCACGCCCGCAAAGGCCGAGGCTACGTCTCCCGTGGACCGTCTGAAGAGAGCCGTCTCCAAGATGTGCTTGTACACCTCGCCCAGAAAAGCCAGCGGGGTACTCGGCCGCCAGAGGAGCAGCCTAGGCCGAGTGGTGCAGGAGGTTTTGGAGCGGGCGAGGGAGGAGCGGTTCCAATTTGACCAAGCAGACAGAGAAGGCATGGAAGAGGCAGCTCATGAGATGCCCTTGGGAACATCCCAGTGCCAAGGTGGAGTGGAGAGTTCCTCCCAAGAGCCACCGTCACCGGAGCGGGCAGAGTGTGTTTCAGCGCGTCTCTGCCACGGAGACGAGGCAGCCACAACTACTCCAGGAGCGAAAGGAGAGCTCTTCGAAGTGCCAGCACCACCCTGGCTGCAGTGGTTCTCGCAGGAGCTAGCAGGCCCAGACAGGGTGTGTGTGGAGAGGGCGGGTAGTCTAGAGCACCAGGAGAAGAAAGACCTTGGAGAAGACCCTATGAAGAGGGCTTCTTCCAAAGGGGACGGCTCTGTGGACGCCTCCTGCCCCTCAGGGCGAGAAGGGTCTCACATGGAGAGGTCCTATTCCGGAGGCACTGCCGCACCATGGACTCATTTCATCCTACCTCCTGGGACACACTGCATGGCCACCAAAGCCAGGAGTGCTGTTGAGACAATGTGGTTCCATCCGGAGCACAGAGAAGGGTTCAGAAGTGAGGCCGGGTTTGCCTTAGGTTTATCAAGGGCCCTGAGCAGGGATAATGCTGGCTCTTGCGTAGCCCTACTGCCCCCACGGACGGACAGGCTGGAGGCCTGTGGAGAAACTCTCACATGGGCAGAGGAGCCGAGGGCTGAAGGAAAACGACACTCACCGCACAGAGGGAGCTCCCAAGCGTTTGGTTCACGGGTCACTGCACATCCCCAAGCACAAGAAGCCGAAGTTCCAGGGTCGCTTTCCCTGGGGGAGGTTCCTGCTTCGTGGGTGGCAGAGGAGAGCTCCACGCTCCATGGGCCCTGCTGCGCACAGACGCTGCCCCTCCAGAAGAACGACTCTTTTGAAATGGAAGAGGTGGGTATTGACACGTGGACATACTGCGCCTAATCACTGAGCCGGGGGGGGTCGAGTTCTGCCTGCCACCCCGCAAGGAGTGCCCCGTAGCCATGGGCACTGCACCTCTCCCCTGCATGGACGCCTCAGTGGTCCTGCTCTGGCCTGTGTGCCTGTCCAACCCATCCCCTCTAGCTCCTAGCATGCAGCACTCAGTTCTCAGAGCAGAGCATAGGACTAGGACAGTGCCTCACAGGGAGAGTTGGCCGTGCCCTCGCTTAGTCGTGGAGCATAGGACACACCAGCTGCCTGGGATGGATTCAATGCAGGGCAGCTGTGGGCCATGTGGGGGAAGCTGTCTGGGTGGGGCTGGGGGTATAATCTGGCCCTTCCTGTTTATTGGGCACAGTAAGAGTGAAAAGAGCCGAGAAGACTGGATGACAGGAGTGGTAACTAGCGAGCTACTGTGTGACAGGCCAGGGGTGAATTGCCAGCAGAGGGGAGCTGGGCTGCAATGCAGCAAATGTCCCTGATGCACCACCAATGATCTAGACCTGTTTGGATTTGAATGATTGAAAGTTTTGAGCGAAGCTGGCTCCAGGAGGGGAGGGAGTTGGGGATGAGGGGGGTGGGCCTCTGACAGTGTCTGAGGAGGAAGAAGCTGGTGTCATGTTCCCTTCTGCAATCTGGACTGGTATATCGCTGTGTCACCCTAATCCCCCGCTCCGGGTGCGCATCTCATTCTGCTTTGCCGTGTGAACCCCCACCGTGGACAACTCACGCACAGCCACCAGTGAGCAAATTCCCCTCGCCTCCTGACCCAGTGAGTGAGTGCCTCTAGCCAGCCACCCATGGGATTATGCAATGGTCTGGCTCCCAGCCACTATCCCCAGCCCCAGATGTAACTCTAGGAAGTGCCATTTTACAGTGTTCAGTGCCGCCCACTGGACTCTGCGAGCTCATACGTTCATCAGTATATCAAAGAAAATTGACACACCTTAAGCCAAACACATTACTTCAGCTAAAACAAATGCATGCGTTTATTCAGTACAGAAAGATTTTAAGTGATTACGAGTCAGAGGAAAATAAGTCAGATTTGATCAGGATGCAATAAAAGCAAATTGCATTCTAAACTAAGCTGAACACTTTCAGTAACCTTACAAAGTCAGATAATGCACAACACAGGCTGGCTGACGTCCTTCAGCCAGGCCCTCCTCCTTCAGTTGCTTGATGTTGTTTGTAGATGGAAGTGGAGTAGAGAGATAGAGAGAGAGATTGCAAAAACTCTTTGTTTAACATGTTCTTTCGCCCCGCTCTGGGGTCTGGTGACAGACAATGTCCGGCATGGCTTTCTCCACTTGAGCCAGCGAGCATTCCCTTATCGATTCGGAGGCTAGTCCATTGTTCCTGGAAGAGCTGGTTTGTTTTATGCATGCCTTAGTGAGCTGT
The DNA here is from genome assembly GCA_007922155.1 of Mesoclemmys tuberculata. Classification (NCBI taxonomy): domain Eukaryota; kingdom Metazoa; phylum Chordata; order Testudines; family Chelidae; genus Mesoclemmys; species Mesoclemmys tuberculata. The sequence goes on from ML675652.1 coordinate 6,993,902, forward strand.
GAGCTACCTCTGCTTTTAGTGTTTGCCTAGATCTGCCTCAAGCCATGAGTCACGTCTTTGGGACTATTACAGAGCAGCGCTTCATAACCATACTTAAGACATTGGAACAGACATCCTATGATAACGATAACGTTCAGGGTGTCCTGGGCAGTCCAAAAACACCTCACATGACATACTTTGCATTAAACAATACACAGTTACGCTATAAGGGCGAACACGAATGATACACAATCACACCCCAAGGGTGAACACGGGGTGCCGTGTGTCCCAGCAGGGGTAACAGAGGCAGCGATGACCCTCGTGTGTCTCTGAAGCACTGGCTGGTGCAACGAGTCCATCCAACAGACTCACTGACAAAGCCCATTCCCAGCAGGGCGGCTGCTGCCCCTTCACGGAGTACCCAGGCTATTGCATCCAGCAGCCCCACCTGGTATGCACCTGTACAGGTGTGTGCACGCACACAGAGCTCTCATTCTCTTCAGCAGGGGGCCCCAGTCTCTCTCGCCCTCACACGCTCACACAGCACGCCAGTTGCTGGCCTCTGAGCTGCTCCCCTCGGTGCAGTGCCCACACTCTCACCCAGCGTGTGCGTTCTTGCTTTCAGGTGCAAAGCACCAGTGAGGATGAGGGTGGCGCCCCTGAGGCAGCAGCCCGGCTGCCCACACCTGCCTTGACGAGACACCAGAGGCGTAAGTAGGCGGGAGCCCCTGGTTTCTTGGCTCCTCTTTGAGCCATGCCTGGCAGCTGATCTCTGCAGGGGCATTGTTATGGGCACTGGACCTGGGGGGAGGCTCAGTGGAGATGTCTGGGGGCTTGAGGCACTAGAGGGGCTGCCTGCCCGTGGGATGGGGGCGGGTCTGGCCCTGGGCAGCACATCTCCATTGAGCTGGGTGCCTGCTGGGTAGTGCCCCAGGTGGCGGGGTGGGCCCAGCCTGTGGGAGAGCAAAGTCAGGGCTGGGATGGGCTGAACTGGAGCATCTGTTCCCCATGCTGTTGTGCCCACACTCACCCTTTGTCTCTCTGGCCCCAACTCTTGGGGACTGATGGGGAGCAGGCCAGAGCGCTGCTCCGCAAATCCTCATGCAGGATTCTGCCCACCCACGGACTCCCGGCTCCATTCCCAACATGCCCTTGGGAAAAACTTCCCCCGCACAAATGAGGTGGAAGGGTGGCAGGTCCTGCCTTGCAGATCCCAAGGCTTTACTCCAACCAGTGCTGGACCATGAGTCCCCTGCTTCCCAAGGCCCTTTGCTGGAGCTAGTGCACCCCCCCCCCGGAGCCATAGTAAGGTAGAGGGGACCTGTTACATCATCCAACCTGAGCTCCCAGCCAGGGACCTCTGCCCCAGCCCCATAGCTTCCAAGGCAGCTACAGTGTGTCTGCTAGAAGGGCAGCCTCCCTCGCCCAGAGCCCTGCATGCTGTACAGCCTCCAGACCTGCCCGCAGCCCGGCACGTAGCACCCGTCCAGCACGCAGCGCCCCAGCCCCACGCACAGCCTCGCATGGGGCCTCCCAGCCCCACATGTGGCCCCGCACATAGCTCCCAGCCTTCCATGCAGCCCCCACATGCATCCTCCAGCCCTGGGCCTGGCCCCCAGCCCCACACACAGCCCCCCACACGGCCCCCAGCCCTGCTAGTGTGGAATGGGCAGCGGGCTGAGTCTTTCATGCTGATGCTCGGAGGAGAGGTGTCTGGTCCCAGCCTTTTTTCCCCTTGGTTTTAGATGTCATGCTCCACGCCCACAGTGCGCAGTCCGACAGCAGCGGTTTTGTGGAGGAGCTGGTGCCCGACTCGATGCACACTGCCCAGCTTGCTGACGCGGCCAGCTCCCAGCTCGGCAGGCCGATGGGGGACCCCACTGGCACAGGACAGGCTGTGTAGTCAGGACTCTTTGGCGGAGAGAACTCAGCTGAGCAGCAGGAAGATCCTCGATGTCTCCAGACTGCACACGCCTGCCTCGCACCGTCCCAAGCCTCTTCATGAGCCACGACAGGGTCTGGGCCTGATCCCTGGGGCAGTGGGATTGCCGCTTCCTGGGTCAGGGATGGAGGCTGGGAAATGCCGCGGGGCCCCTGCATTCTGTGTCCTGGGGGGACGGAGCAGAGAGCGGGGCCTGGAAACAGCAAAATTGGACTTCAGCCCCTCAAATCCAGATAGCGCCAGGCAGCCAAGGCGGCCCACGATCCCGGACGTGAAGTAGGGGGCACCCACCAGGCCGCCAGGGGCATGGGGTGGCTAGGCACTCGGCAGGGTGCCAGGGTGAGCACAAGAGCACAGAGTGGGATAAGGGGCACCCACTCATCAGGGCGAGCCTGGGGTGCAGGGGGACAGCCACCTGCCAGGCAGCCGTGGTGACCCAGAGGTGCAGAGTGTGGTGGGAGGGCCCCTCTCTGGTGGTTTAAAAGGAAAAGTCGGCTCAGAACCTTTGCCAAAAGCAGCCGAAAATTGTCCTCCCTCCCCTGGCGCTCCAGTGAGATCAGTAACACTTGGGGCACAGCGGTGGCTTGGCAGGATGGTGATGGGGTGCAGTTAGGAGGGGGGTTTCTCTGTCTTTGTCGCGTGCTCCCTGCTGGCACAAATGGGGCATTTTTGTGATATCTTCAGCAATTGCTCCACGGCCCCACGTGGCCTGTGGCTCATCACGCACAACGTCTCGAGCACTTTGAAACCGATTCTTGTTACACACGCTGTAGTGCTTGCAACACTAGGACAGCTGGGGAACTGCCCGGGACCAGCCCACGCACACTGTAAATAAACACATGGGAGCAGACGTCTGTGCACATTTATGGAGCTGGGACCCATGGGTGTGAATGGGGTTTCCAGCTGGTGAAAGCTCGTCTACGGGACTCTCTGAAAAGAGGCGATGCTTTCTGTGCATCGCAGTCTGCCCCGGGGCCTCGATCAGGGCTCCCACAACCCAACCCAGGGGCTGCACAGATCGGGGCTCCCATAGGCTGACACGCACGGGGCCTGCACTCGCTGTGGGGTGTAGGTGGTCCCCATGGTGACCATAGAGCAGTCGTGGATTTCAATGCAGCTTCGGCACTGAACCAGCTTAGGTGCTTTTGAAACATCCCGTGAGGTGCCAAGCTACATCTTTGGGAGCCTAAAGACCAGTGAAAATCTGGCTCTAAGTGGCTAAATCACCTTAGAAAATGGGACTTGGGCTGTTACATGACTAAAAAGGATGTTACCCTGAAAGCACGAGGCTCCAGGAGTCTAAACCACACACTTGGGGCGGGAGGTGCAATGGAAGGAACTTTTCATTTTTCAAAATTTGAAATTTTGTTTGAAAATGATTAAATGAAAGGTTCCCCAGAAACTTCAGCAAGTGAAGTCAAACCATTCTGAAAAACAGGGACTGAAACTCTTCCCATTCTCCAGACTGTCACCCAATCAATTTCCCATGGTTTGAACAGCTCAGGTAAAGAGCCACCCTGCTCTTCCGCTGTGAGAGAGTCCCAGGGCCCAGGAACCGCACACCAGACCCCATCCTATCATCTTTGCCCTAACTAATTTGCACTCTGGGGGGCAATTTTGCACACACTCCCACGGGAATCTGGCTTGTGTAAGAGCAGACGGAGTTCCTAGCACAGCATTGGCTCATTTACCCCTGTATTATACAAAGTATTGCACCAATATCCCACCATTGTGGTTGTCATAATCTTCCTCGCCTGTCTCCACAGGATCTGAAAAGAGACAGTTAAGAGTGTTGCTTGTTCTCCACTCTGTGCACTGTGGCTCCATTCGCTCCTGATGCCCTCAGCTTGGGGTCCTGCTGGGGAGCTCCCCTAGCATGGGGTTTGCAGCCGCGCACGCTTGCTCTTGCCCTTGGTTTAGTCACGTGGGGTAGGTTTGCACGGCAGCTGGAACTGTCCTGCCCGGCTCAAGCAGACGTACACACGCTAGCTTTGCTTGACCTAGTGCCTAAAAATAGCAGTTTGGCCGCGGTGGCTTGGGCTGGCCACCCAGTGATGCTCTGGGTACATAGTCGGGTGGCTAGCCTGAGCCGATGCAGCCACGCTGCTACTTTTAGAGTGTATCACCCGAGTTGGGAATTACACCTCTCAGCTGCAATGTAGACCGCTCGTCACTCTAGGCCTCAGCTCCCCTTTTTTCCAGTGGGGCGACAGAACATTCCTGTCTCCCACCCTGGTCTGCCTTGTCTAGTCAGACTGTAGCTCTCTGGGGGAGGGCCTGGCTCTCACTCTTGTCTGTGCAGCGCTCGGTGCGATGGGGCCCTGATCTTGGGTGGGGCTTCCGGGTGCTGCTGCAATACAAACATTTAATAGTCATCAGCTGAACAGGAAAGACATCTACTGGGTTCCTCAGTGGTCTGTGAGTCAGGACAACCTGGACCTGCTCCACCTCACCGGGTGTGAATGAGAAAGGACTGGTGGTTGGGAATGGTTCCTTGACCAAGGCTGGCCTGTGGAGGAAGAGGAGTGCCAAAACCTTTTTCTGCCTTGAGTGATGACAGCCCCTGACAGCCCCATGCTGGGCGATCTGTCCCTGTCTCTTGGGGGTTTTACAGCTCAAAGCATCCTAGGGCCCGTAGATTCCTTACGTGGTGCTTCACGGACAAATGACAATGTCCCTGTCCCGAGGGCCTGAGGAACCAGCATGGGCTGATGGGAGACAATCTCCTTTCCCCAGGGACTGTGGGAACGCTGCCTCTAGACAGCTCCTCTTGGCTGTGCTGCTCACATGTTTTAAAGTAAGACAGGTCAGAAATGGCAGGGTTGCTCTTCCGGGGAAGTTGGGAGTTTTAGGGGTATAACACCCTCATTTCAGGTCACTAAAAACCCTGGTAAAACTTTGATCAGAAAATAGGTTGCTGCTTAGCTCACATATCAAGATGCTTATACTTTACACAAACCGGCAAGAATTAAACTGAAAAAAAACAAAACGGTGGTGTCTGATGTGGATGCACAATGGCAGGCAGATTTGGTTGACATGGCCCCCTCCTCTAACCACAATAAAACACAGTTATTTCAAACTCATACTGTCTTCCGTAATGTCAGAAAAAAAGATCTTTTGTTGAATTTGACTTCCATCTTGGTCTAGATTAAAATATAAAAACTTTAAAGAATAAACCATAATACTGTAACATATTAAATAGTTTACCAAAAGTTCTTAATCCTTCTAGTGCAGATTGTGATATTTCAAGAAAAAAGGGCATTGGCCTGTTTAAAAAAAAAAGCTATTAATTGTTTGCTAAACACAACAGATGCATAAAAACATGATGGCACACACAAAATACTATTTTCTCTTACCATCTCCTTGCTTCCCATGATAACAAAAGTCTTATGTCATCAATGTTTCTTTGGAATGCTAGGTCCATGTTTTCTTTATATTTATAGAACTAAACCACCAAAAAAAAAAGGAGTGTGTGTGTGTGAAGAGTTGTGTGTGTGGGTGAAGGAGTCAGTTTTTATGTACTTCCTTCATACTGCTTTGTTCTAGAAAAATTAAACCTTCTTAACCTTGTATTTTATACATTAAGACCATTTAAACAGTTAAAAATGTGTTAAATACCTTTCATTTTTATTGTAAATGGTAATTGTGCTTTCGCTGCAAAAGTTAACCGCTTTTAAAAAAACTTGTCACTTCAAATAGGCCTTGCTGCATACAAAAGAGGTGTTACAGCTTATCCAAAAATCACCAACGCTCTTTTTTCATGTCAGCAAAAAAATTAAGAAACAGAAACAAGTCTGGAACATAGGGGAGAAACTTTCTCTTATCATTTCAAATTATTTTTATAAACTGGCTGTTACTATGGGCCTGTGTTTTTAACCTGGGGTGCTTTTTCTTCTCTTTATTTTACATTTGAAAAAAGTGCCTCTTCTGTCCTTTTAGGCAACCCTTTAAAAAGCAAGCTGTTGTGGGCTTTGAAATTTACACATTTGTGCCCTTTAATCAGAGTAAATTGTAAAGCAAGTATACAAATCTTTTGTATTTTACATAGCATTATACATTGTTCTTAGCATTATTTCTAATTTGTTATATTGTAAATAACATTCATCCCTAGCGGGCCATGAGGTTATATTATTTCATGTTAGCAAAAAAATTCCTGGGCTTAGCATTTAACTTGGAGTTAAATGGAGGGTTGCTTCTTCATATCTTCATGAAGTTACAAAGCCACTACTTTTGGTTTTTAACAGCGTGCTAATAAGCACTTTGTCATAGTAGTTAACAGTTTGAAATAACAAGGAAGGATGTGGGAAGTTTATCTCACTGCTTTGTGGTGGGAATGTTTATCTCACTGCTTCATGAAGGCCTCTTGGAATGACAGCCTCTTTTCACATAGCTTACACCCAGGGTACATTTTTATCTACTTCCTTCATAAGTTTTGGGGGAAGGGGTCTGTTTCTTTAGATAAGGATGGACCAGTGGCTTCCTTAGTGTAACATTGTAAAAGAGGGTTCATACCTAGTAAGAATAACAGACACAATAATGAGGAGCATTCCCCCAACCCTCCCACAGAATCACCCACACCAATTTCTGCAGCATAGAGCCCCCTAACACCATGCTGGGGCACCGAGGTAAGCACCTTTGCAGCGCAAATTCAGTCAGAAATTGCTCCATAGATTCTCTTTCCAGAACAGCCCCACCTGGACAGTAAAGGTGTGTAATTTACCATGGATGCTGTGGGACTTATGGTATCCAACGCTTATTACTAGTCTAGCTAGAACAAAGAAACAGCCACCATCACAGGGAACACCTGCCAACGGCAGAGCCCCCAAGACCTCTGTGCTATGGGTTCTGCGTGCACCATGCTGCAGCACTGTGCTGTCAGCCTTGTGTTGGGTGCAATTACCCCCTTAGCTTCCTGCTCTTCCCATGTGGGATCAAAGCAGCAATGGCAGAAATAGGGCTGGAAAGTATTAATATTTGAATAGGTTCTTCCCTTTGCACTGACCCCTCTTCGCTTCCACAGACTCCACCTGCCATCATGAACCCTTTGCACACGTATCCCCTGGTGGGCAGGTGCACACACACAAATCAGGGACCCCCAGCCTGACCCCCACCAATTCAGTTCTGTAGTTTTTTGGTGGCATCTGTGAAAAACGTTCCCCTGCCCTGATTCGGAGCGACACCCCAGAAACTCTGATCCCCGTTGCATTGCCAGAGAAGGAGAAGCCTAAAGCAGTTCACGATTCACTTTTAAGGCTTTTGCCTGTGTGTTTTGTGTCCTGCCTCGTGGCCTAAGCTGCCGTATCAACAGAGCTAGACTATTAGGGAATAGCTCAGCCAGTTCTGGCTGGTTTCACTTGTAGTTCAATAAAGACTTTCCATGGGTTCACATCTGTCTGTGCTCTGCGCTGATTTCTCTCTGAATACAAGCAACGTCCAAGGATTTCACATAACTATGCTCCGTGGTGCATTTTAAACTCCACAGGCCCCAAAGAGTAAGGGGATGCTAAATGCCACCCTATGGTTCTGGCACTGACTGGCACTGCGTGTAAATACCTTATTACGCGAACCTCAGCTATGTGGGCAGAGCGTTGAAAGCTCTTGTGATGAGCACAGCGGGTGTGTCTCTCTGTGCGAAGGAGGCTCTGTAGCCAGTCCATACAGGAACATGGTACAGGGGCTTGACACCGAGGGCAGAATCAGTGACTCCCAGGAGCTGAGGGGAATCCAAGGTGAATGCACCTTTGGAGGAAGGTGGAGAGGGTGCCCGGCCGCCAGCGTCCTCGAAACCCCAGAGAAAGGACTGTCCCAGGGACCCCTGGAAATAGAAACCCCTTGCTGCAAGGATAGACACTCTGGACCCCCTCCCCAGAAAGGCCTGCCCCGAGCAGGATGGGCTGGGACCTGTTGCAGAGAGAAAGGCATTGTGGGAGTGTGTCATCGAAGGCCAGTAACGCCAGCCTGGAGAGTTCAAACGCCCTGGGTCTGAGATAAAAGCGAATCGAATGTTCTTCAGTCCGTCCTGTGTCTCTTGGCCGGGCAGGGAGGAGGGTTTCAGGTTGAAAAGTCGACCATTACGGCATACAAATCAGCTGCCTCTCCCTGGCTGCTCGGAGTGGAAGGGGACGCCACCCTGAGACGGGGAGAGTCCAGCAGGTCCCTATTCCTGCCTTGACCCAGCAGTAACACCTCTCTGCCTCCTGCTACTGTCCTGGGACTTCTCTACCCGGAAACTAGCAGCACGCAGCACCACATCCCTAATGTGCCTTTCCCCTGCCTCAGGACCCTCTGCACCCCAGGGCCCTACATGGAGTCTGGGGTCAGTGGCCGGGCAGCTCTGTGTCCTGAGGCTCTTGCACAAAGCTCTGCCTGGCCCTGGCAATCGCAGGATCAGAGTCGCTTCTTGCACCATCACGTCAGCTCCCGCTGCAAGTGCCAAATCCCCCAGTTCGCAGTCGCAACACAGGCTCCCCCGGCTGCTCAGAGGGACTTCCTTTCCCCCCACCATCCTCAGGCTGGGGAGCTGCCATTCGACCCCCTCCATCTCCCACCCCATCACTGTCCTCTGCATTCCTGCAGCCTCTCTCCTGCCCCCAAACCCTGCTGCCCCACCTCAGCCTCCTTTCTGCCCCCATGTCCTCCTGCCCCCTTAAACCACCCCCTGCCTCCACATCTTCCTGAACCCTTTCAGCTTCCCTTCTGGTCCCCAGATCCTGCTGCTCCTCAGCAGCTAGGGAATGAATGTAACAGAAATTGTCCCTCTGCTCTGCCATCATCTCTGCCTAACCCTCTTCTGCAGACAAACGCCCCTCAGGCAGCGTTATCTTCTCATATAAATAATCAACCTCTAATAACTCCTCAATGAGCTGGGAAATTTGATGGGTGGCAAGTGAACACATTTCAGCACCAAAGGAGTTAAAATCAGTGCTGAATGGAAAATGGAAATCCCTTCCGGTAAAAAAAAATCCTGTTTGTTAAATATTTTTCATCCTGGATCAGGACAAAAAGTCAAAAATCATTAAATGTCTCATGGGATTGCCAGCAAAAGTCCACGTGGGGAAAACCAAACCAGAATTTTTTGGCTTCCCAGCTGCCTGACTAGACAGCTCTTGTCAGTTTCACTTTTGCCTAGCTGTTTGAGATGTGGGATGCTTAGTTACCCTACTGCCCCCAACCCCATCTGTTCACCATCAGGCTCTGTTGGCATCTCTAAGCCGCTGGCACTTGTCTTAAGGCACTCCTAAGAGTGTGGTCCCTCCTATTGGAACGGGTTGGCCTGAAAGGGAGAAGTTTAGAATATAAAAAGCAATTGTTCAGAGTTACGGTTTAGATCTCTCTTCGGCCAATTTGACTGGATGTACAAAGGAAGGCGTGCATATAGCACTGGTTAGTTAAGGTACGAAGTTTAGCTACCCGAGGTCTCACTAGAAAGTGTAGCCTCCACAAGATAACCCTGAGTTATTGATGTTAAAGAACAAAAAGGGGACGACAACCTTTGAAAAGGAATCTCATCACTTCGTCTTGTCCTGTAACCCCGGAGTAGGGAGGGCTGCTACCAAGCCTGCTCCAGATGTTGCTTGCACATCTGGATTCTGCAGCCTCTGTCAAGTCTTCAGTCAAGTCTTAGGCCTGTGGCCCTAGATGGGGGTTGACTCTTTCCCAGATGAGGGTTCTGCAAAGCTCTGGGCTACAACAGGGCGACCTCAGTTTTACATACCCAGCTTCCAAGGGAGTGGGCCATCCTCTGATTGTGATTGGCCTTATGCTGAATTGTGCCCAGCTTTCAGCTCTCAGTGTCTCTGCCATTGTCCACCTGTATCCAGTAGATGGCCTCAGCGTATAACAAATTTCTTCAAGGCTCCTTTTAGTCATATCAGATCACGTTGTTATTATTTTATTCCTTTCATGGGTTGTGTTCCAGTATTAGCTCAGACTGTTCATTGGCATCCCGTCTTTTTAAGCAAGTTCTCATAATATTCCAAAGTTATAGCCCGGTGAGGTGTTTATACCTTTCAACACTCCTTTTTGTGCCGTACAATTCCCATCGCTTCGGAAGTGCAACACATATTTAGAATAAAATCTTTTATAGTCTTCTGAATATAGTGGACATGATCCAGCCATTTTTCGATGACATTGTGATAGTCAGTGCAGACAGCACTGGTCTGTCTCTTTACCTGAGGGGTTGTCTACACATAAACCTTCAGTGAAGATGCTACCTATTTATGCTGATGGGAAAGGGTCTCCTGTCACTGTAGGTAATCCACCGCCCCGAGAGGCAGATGATATGTCGATGGGAGAATTCTTCCGTCAATCTAGCGCTGTCTGCACCAGGGTTTTGGTAGGTTTAACTGTGTTCCTCCGGGTGTGGATTTTTCACACCCTTGAGTGACATAGTTATATTGAGTTCATTTCCTAATGCAGACCAGGCCGTGGAGTTAAGCTGTTGTCTTGTACGTTGTTACGTTGTCGTATCTGATCGGAGCTGTAGCAAGAGGTTCAGTCCTGCCGGTGTGCGCTGGAGCTGGAACTTGCAGCGTTCCAATAAATCCCAGTGATTCTACGTGCAAGTTTACAACTGGTGGCAGTAGCTTCAAGATGGCAAAAGCATTTTGCCCGAGAAAAGCTTTAGTGGTCATACAGGTGCGAGTGGATTCTGTGAGCGCTTGGCAGCTTTCGAGCTGCTGCTCCTTTTGAACGAGTCTTCTGATGAGAGAGCACCATAGTAGGGGCTGTGCTTTTGGATGGTGCTGACCAAGCATTTCAGTAACAGCTTCCCCGTACGGACAGTGGTACACAGCTTTCCTGTACAGACAGTCACACAAACCCTTATGTAGCCGTACACGGAGGGATCGGCCTTCTTGATGCATTGGGAAGAACTGCAGGTTAGAAGATGGTTGGAAGAGGAACCCCTGCACAGTTATTTGTGTGTATTGCAGAGACTCTTCAATTGGACTTCCTCTGTGTCATCCATGCTGGGCGGTGGCTTGAGTGAGGCAGAACTTCATGAACCAAATCTGGACTGGGCCATGCAGACAGGTGGCTGTGGCGAGTTAGCAAGCCATGAGCAAATCCTGGGTGAAAAGTCAGTTTATGAATGGTTTAACATGGGAACTTCACAACCTGCTGGTGACAGAGGATAACATACTGGATTAACCTATGGACCAGATTATCCTCATTACAAAGGTGGAAGCAGAAAGTGGGGTTTTAAAGACATCAGCTGTAAATTCCCAGCCTAAGGGTGACTCCTTTATACCAGCTGCAACACTTCAATAAGTGATTGCTAGGGAAGTTGTTAAAAAATTGGAGGGAAGAAGGAGGAACCAGAAAACTAGAGACCAGTCAGCCTCACCTCAGTCCCTGGAAAAATCCTGGAGCAGGTTCTCAAGGAATCCATTTTAATGCACTTGGAAGAGAGGAAGGTGATCAGGAACAGTCAGCATGGATTCACCAAGGGCAAGTCATGCCTGACCAACCTGATGCCTTCTATGATGAGATGACTGGCTCTGTGGATGTGGAGAAAGTGGTGGATCTGATATACCTTGACTTTAGCAAAACTTTTGATACAGTCTTCCACAGTATTCTTAGCAACAAGTATGGATTGGATGAATGGACTATAAGGTGGATAGAAAGCTGGCTAGATCACTGGACTCAACAGGTAGTGACCAACAGCCTGATGTCTAGTTGGCAGCTGGTAACAAGTGGAGTGCCCCAGGGGTCGGTGCTGTGGCCAGTTTTGTTCAACATCTTCATTAATGATCTGGAGGATGGGGTAGATTGCACTCTCAGCAAGTTTGCAGATGACACTAAGCTGGGGGGAGTGGTGCATATGTAGGAGGATAGGGGTAGGATATGGAGTGACCTAGACAAATTGGAGGATTGGATTAAAATAAAAATCTGATGTGGTTCAACAAGGACAAGTGCAGAGTCCTGTACTTAGGACGGAAGAATCCCATGCACAGCTACAGACTGGGGACCGACGGGCTAGGCAACAATTCGTCAGAAAAGAACCTGGGGGTTACAGTGGATAAGAAGCTGGATATGAGTCAGCAGTGTGCCCTGGTTGCCAAGAACGCTAATGGCGTATTGGGCTTCATTAGTAGGAGCATTGCCAGCAGATCGCAGGAAGTGATTATTCCCCTCTATTTGGCACTGGTGAGGCTGCATTTGGAGTATTGTGTCCAGTTTTGGGCCCCCCGCTGCAAAAAGGATGTGGACAAGATGGAGAGACTCCAGCGGAGGGCAACAAAATGATTAGGGGGCTGGAGCACAAGACTTATGAGGAGAGGCTCCGGGAACTAGGCTTGTTTAGTCTGCAGAAGAGAAGAATGAGGGGGGATTTGATAGCAGCCTTTAACTACCTGAAAGGGGATTCCAGGGAGGATGGAGCTAGGCTGTTCTCAGTGGTGGCAGATGACAGGACAAGGAGCAACGGTCTCAAGTTGCTGTGGGGAAGATCCAGGTTGGACATTAGGAAAAAGTTTTTCCCTAGGAGGGTGGTGAAGCATTGGAATGGGTTACCTGGGGAGGTGGTGGAATCTCCATCCTTAGAAGTTTTTAAACTGCGGCTTGACAAAACCCTGGCTGGGATTATTTAGCTGAGGATAGTCCTGCTTTGAGCAGGGGGTTGGCCTAGATACCTTCTGTAGGGTTCGGAAGAATTTGTCACGCGAAATCAGTGTAGTTGGCAGGGCTAGGCCCTAAAACTCCAGCTTAGGCCCTGAGCAAGACTAGGCCTGTGCTTGCCTGGATAGCCCCCTGCCATTTAATAGTTAAGTTAATCTTTGTCTGCTATTTCAGTATAAAGTATGTCAGCTGTAAAGAGATTGTGGAAGATAAGCAGTAGCATCCTGTGGTTGGCGCTTGCAGCGCTTGCTGCCTTCCACGGGACGGCAAAGCATCTAACCACAGGATGTTGAGCAGACATTGGCAAAGTGCAGCTGCCTTCTATTCTCCGGCCTGTAGTTATTAACCAATAGGCTAATGAAAAACAAGTTTAGAACCCAATCTCTAATCGAGATTGAGAGCTACGTATTGTGTTGCTAGGAAAAACCTTCTGCTAAGGCAGAGGGAGACAGGGGTATAACAAGCAGCCCCGGGGACTGCTCAGTGAGACTCTCCGTGGATCCGTCAAGGCCTTACCGGATGCCCCGGGTGGTCGGTTCTCTGGTTGGACTCACCTACAGAGTGGTTGATGGGTCTCCCCACTCTATTGCTTTGGGTAGGTGCTTTGTTCCCCTGCTTCAGGATAGTTGGAGGTGGTGGTCGCTGGGAATACTCCTTTGGAATTGTGCCCAGTTTCTGGTAAAGTAACTGGAGGAAGCGATTTCTGGGGCTACCCTTTTGGAATTGTGCCCAGCTTCTGTTAATGCAATAAAATACTTTTACTTAGCCATTTCCTGCTGTCGGTCTGCCTCCTTCCACCACCGAGATCATAAATTAAGAACCCCCCGCCCCCTTGGCGGGATACACCTCCTGAGGTCCCTTCCAACTCTAATCTTCTATGATTCTAAGACACATATTGTTGACGACTGCAAAATGACTCAACTTCCTGGAGGTCTTTGTGCTTTGAACATCACTGATAAGAATGCTGTGGCTTGGCTTCACTGGATTGCACATGCCAAATAAATGAATACCTCCCCCCAAGTCAGCTGGTGACGTAATGTAAAGTTCAATTGGAAACCATCAAAGACAACAGCAAACCATTGAAACCACTTGAAGGTAAAAAGGAAATATTATAATGGACGAGATCTTCTTGTCTGTGAATAAGACAAAAGACTGATTCAGTATATCACAGGGTAGAGAAGGTCACTCATTCCGCATCCATTCACTGAGGACACATCTTGCGGAGCACGGGTGTTTCAGGAAAGATTGGATCCTGCTTCTTGAAAAGCCAGCCAGCTCCGCAACAGACTGAACTTTGTGGGAGGGGGAGAACCTGCTTTATGAGGTGGGAAAGGTGACTATTAATAAGTGCAGGCCTACATCGTGTTTTATAATTTTGTTTTGTCCTGTAATCCTCTGTTTCCCTCCTGTTCTCTTGTTTCTAGTGGAACTTCTATTCTTTTAAAAATGAACCTTCTTTTGTTTCATTGGAAGTGCTCATACGTGCTGCGCTCGCTACAGGATTTAAGTTCAAACGGCTAAGGTGAGGTCCACTGCTCCTTTGGGGCCGAGGATCTGGATGTTTATGAGAGTGACACTATTGTGGGCTGGATATCCCAGGGGAATGCTTCGAAGGGAGCTGCCCCTCTTGTTAATCTGCAAGGCAAGGAGAGGGCTGGCGTAGCCCATAGGAGAGTTCCTGAGAGGCAGACAGGCTGGTGGTGATCGGGGGCCGCCTCCCAGCTGCCAAACTGCATAGGCCAAACTCCCTCTCACTAGAGGCAGGAGGTAATAAGATGACATAGTCCTGGGCACTCTGAGAACCGTCACAAACGCCTTCCCTCGTCTTTGCAGAGGACATCAGCCCACAGTCTGCTCTCCATGACGCTTCTTAGGAGATCATTTTTGCTTTCCTGCAATTTGGTGTTGACGCAGCAAGAACGGGCAAAGTCCCCTGCGCCTACACAAGTGAGAGTCTTAGACCAGTGACCCGAGGTCAGCATTGCAGGAGGTGGAAGAACAGGTGAGCCAGAAGCAAATATGCAAAGCTCTAGATGCCAGGAGAAAGAAAAATGATGTGCCAATCCAGGCAGGAGAGAAGGTCTGGACACAGAGGGTGCGTCAGTCTTTCTTTGGGGAAGGCTACACCCAGGAACGTTGGCAACTCCCTACTAGAAGTGTGGGGGACAGGCTGGGGAGAGCCACCGGTACCCAGACCATGGCCCTGCTCTGTCCCTCCCTCCAGCCCCACCTGCACTCCATCCCCAGGCCTTATCTGCTGCTCGCTCCTCTGCTTTCCTCCATCCCTGTCGCTCGCCCTCAAGGCAGGAAGAATGGGCGGGCATACCCCTCCCCCTTTTAAAAGTGAGGCTTTCACCGACCAGGTATCAAGTGTATTCCTCAGGCACTATAAGAACATAAGAACGGCCAGACTGGGTCAGACCAATGCTACACATAGCCCAGTGTCCTGTCTTCTGACAGTGGCCAATGCCAGGCACTTCAGAGGCAAAGAACAGAACGGGTAACCATCAAGTCATCCAGCCCCTGTTGTCCACTCCAGCTTATGACAAACAGGGGCTAGGGACACGCAGAACATGGTGCTGCATCCCTGACCAGCCTGGCTCACAGTCATTGCTGGATCTATCCTCCATGAGCTTATCTAGCTCTTTTTTGAACCCTGTTATAGTTTTGGCCTTCACAAAAGCCCCTGGCAATGTGTTCCACAGGGCGACTGTGTTGCATGAAGAAATTCTTCCATCTGGTCGTTTTAAACCTGCTGCCTATTAATTTCATTGGGTGACCCTTAGTTCTTGTGTTATGTGAAGGAATAAATAACATTTACTTATTCACTTTCTCCATGCCAGTCAAGATTTTGTAGACCTCTATCATATCCCCTCTTCGTCGTCCCTTTTCCAAGCTGAAAAGTCTTAGTCTTTTTAATCTCTCCTCATATGGAAGCTGTTCCATGTCTCTCATCCTTTTTATTTTATTTTATTTTATTTTATTTTATTTTATTTTATTTTATGTTCTTCTCTGTACCTTTTCCAATGCCACTATATCTTTTTTAGAATGGGCACCCTGATCTGCATGCATCATTCAAGATGTGGGCGTATCTTGGAATTTCATAGAGGCATTATGATATTTTTGGTTTTATTATCTATCCCTTTCCTAATGGTTCCTAACACCGTGATAGCTTTTTTGATTGCTACTGCACGTTGAAAGGATATTTTCAGAGATTTATATATATATTGTGGTAAAGTCAAGCCAGATGGCTATGGCAGGGTACTTCAGGGCCGATATGTGAGCCCTAGAATGCTTAAAGCCCTCTTCCCTACAGGCAGGAAAGAGGTTTCAGCTGGGGATGCTTAACTAATTAGGCCACCTGGGGCTGCTTAACTAATTAGGCCACCTGGGGCCAATCAAGAAGCCCCGCCCCAAACACTTAAAAGCCTCCAGTGCAAGCAGGCAGTTGGAGGTAGTAGAGTGAGGAGGAGAGGAAGGAGCTGTTAGAAAGTGAATTGGAGTCACAGCTTCCTACTGTTAGGGAAGCATAGCAGAGGAGACCCTGGTCCTGGTTCCCAGCCTACAGGGAGAACAGGTACCCCCACTGGGCCACTGGCCCAACGGGCTAGCTGCCCTCCCCAGGAGGGTGGGGAGACAACCCTCAGGCCATAGTGAGGCTTGCACCTGCTTGCCTGGGGGAAGGGCCAAAGAAGAGGGGAAAACCTAGAGATTTACCCAGACTGGGCTGGGACTACCTTAGGCCCACGGCCTACAGAGACTGTCGCTAGTGGGTGAGTGCCAGAACAGGGGGCCTGGTGTACCATAAGATATATTAAATGGGAAAAAGAAATTGGAGAGTTATTTACAAGGTGAAAGCAGTGAAACATTTCTGTAATTTGTGTAAATGTAACATTGCTGTAAATGTAAACTCATTTGTATATTTACAGTCTTAAATTTAACAAGGTAATAGAAGCTTCTATAATAAGCAAGCTCTATATGTCCTTTAGTGCTAACCCAGGCTAAGCAGTTGGGGATCTTTTGTTTAGGCCTAGAAAACCCTTGCTCCTCAGAGTCCAAGCAGGATACAGATACCAGTTCCTTCTTGTTAGGAGCTTTTATCCTCTTCCTGCCATCTTCTCTGAGCTGGAAGCTCAACTGATGGGAGGAATCCACTTGTATGACTCATCTTCATGGAGGAAAGAGAAGAATAACAAAGACCTTTGTCCTCTTTAATGTCCCACAATAGTTTGTCTGGTGTTGCTGGACCTTTCCTGTTGGGAAAGATGTGACACCTTCTCTTGCAGATCAGCATTTCACACTAATTCATGTCTCTCTCCTGTCTGATGGTTTACATAATCACAGAAGCTCAGAGTAAAACTGGTCAAATGTTACCTTACGATAGGGGATACAGACACTGTAAGTGAGATTAATGCCGAAGCAACTCACAAGCATTCAATAAGGTCTAACCACTAAACTTCTTGTCTTTCTAATGCCTATTTTAACCATACTAACACACAGCAAGGTCAGACTGAATCCAGTTGTGTATTTGCCAGCGTTCAGTTGAGACATGGGGATTGTGGTGTGAGCTGGTACCTTGCCCTGCCAGCATCACACAATTTGCCAAGGATCATGGTGGAATTGGTCAATTTACCAAGGGCCTGCCTGGGCTGTGTGGGAAACGCAACCTCTCACACTGAGTGGAGGGGACGGGCCTCTGTGTGTTTGCTCGGATTTTTTTAAATGCTGTCTTGGAAAAGAAACAAGTAAACGTCTCAAACCTCGACCACATCCTAGATGGGAGGGGCCCTGATCCGGCCAGGGTAACCGCTGCAGCCCTAGGCGCCATAGAGGGAGTTCAACACAGGACGCACACCACCTCTGGCACGGGTGTCCCATTTCAGCTCTGTTGAGCACAGGCCCAGCACGCGGCCCATGTGCTGGACTCATCCCATCTAAGGCCTCCAAATCGCCTGTATGTGGGATTTCCATGCTGCTCAGAGCTGCACCGGCCCTTCTGTGCGGAGGGAGCGTCCTTGATGGGACAGAACCCAGAATCGGTTCCTGCTTTGGCTTCCTGTGTGACCCGGGTGGGGCTGCAGCTCTAGGGAAGCCAATTCCCAGTGCAGCAGACCTGGGGGATGCTCTGGCTTCTTGAGGCTGAAGGGGAAGAGCACAACCCTCATGTGTGTCCCCCAGCAGTGATATGGACCCATCTCTTTGCTCACCACTAATTCTTTCTGCTAGCAATGTTCCCACAGCCCTGAGTGAGCAGGATCTTCCCCTATCTCCCTCCAGCCCCCATCTGAGCATTTCCCTGCCCCATCCACCTCCAGCCAAATTGTGGGGTGGCAAAGTTTGCAGATGATACAAAATTAGTCAAGATAGTTAAGTCCAAAACAGACTGCAAAAAGTTACAACAGGGCCTCATTAAACTGGGTGACTGGGCAACAAAATATCGAATGAAATTCAATGTTGATAAATGCAAAGTAATGCACATTGGAAAACATAATCCCAACTAAACATACAAAATGATGGGGTCTAAATTAGCTGTTACCACTCAAGAATGAGATCTTGGAGTCACTGTGGGTCGTTCTCTGAAAACATCTGCTCAATGTGCAGCAGCAGTTAAAAAAGCCAAGAGTATGTTAGGAACCATTAGAAAAGGGATAGATGATAAGATAGCAAATATCAGAATGCCATTATGTAAATACATGGTATTTGTGCACCTTGAATACTGCATGCAGTTCTGGTCACCCCACCTCAGGGAAGATATAAAGGAAAAGGTACAGAGGAGGGCAACAAAAATAATTAAACAGTGAGAGTCCTGGGGCACCTTAAAGACTAACAAATGTATTATATATGATAATACATACTTAAGTTAATAAAAAAGTCTTTAAGGCGCCTCAGGACTCTCGCTGTTTCGCTAAAAACAGACTAACATGGCTACCACTCTGGAACTCATTAAAAATAATTAAGGGTGTGAAAAAGCTTCCATATGAGAAGGGATTAAAAAGACTGGGACTGTTGATCTTTGAAAAGAGATGACTAAGGGCAGACGTGATCGAGGTCGATAAAATCATGAATGGAGTGGAGAAAGTGACTAAGGAAGCGTCATTTACCTCTTCCTGCAGCCGGAGTCGAACTCAATCAGGGAGAGGGGGCAACATAGATTGTCACCCCACCTCCAGGGATGTGCAGGGGGGCACAACAATCAAAAGACAGACCAACCTCCCCCACTGCTTTCTTTTAACAAAACCTCAGCATTTGAGGCAGGAACTCGTGATTTCTGATCTCTTGAGGTTGGCCACACATCGCACGACAAACTGAGATGTGTGGCCATTTTACACCCGACCTCAAACGAGATTGTGCTTCTGAGCCCAACAACGGGCTTCTGCAGAGCTGCCTCCCAGCGCTGGTCCCACAGCCAGGAGTATGGGGCGCCTCGGCTGGACCCGACCCTCAGTGCTCAGCAGAGATTCTCCATCTTTGTGCAACTAGAGGGATGCGTATTTGGTGCATCTGTAAGCCGAACTCATGGCATGCCCCAGGGGCTCTGTAAAAGCTCCCTGGGAGCCATGCTCTCATCCCCCTCTATCCCCCCTGCAACTCTCTCTGCCAGGGGTTCTGTGTGCCCCCATTTTCCCTCCTTGCATACCTGGGTCTCCCATTCATCCCCCTTACCAGCAGCTCTGTGTGTGCCCCATTCCCACTTCCTCCTCCATTGCTCTCTGGGTCAGGGACTCTGTGTTCCCCCTGCCCATTTACACTTCCTTCATGCTCTCCATACCCCTTCCTATCCATTCCCACCTTCCACCCATGCCAGGGTTCTGTCCCTCTGCCCCCAATACCAGGATTTCCCAATCTCCCACACCTACCAGTGGTTATTTGGAGCCAACTTTCCCCTCCCCCCATACCAGGGTCCCTCATTCTCCCCAGTGCAAGGCCGTGTGCATGCTCCCAGTCTTCCTCCCCCACCCATGCCTTTTCATTCCCCTTTCCCACCACCACTATTCTGCTTTCTGTCTGGGAGACAAGTCATTCAGGGTGTCATCATCTTACACTCCATTGGGAGAATAGGCAGACATGGGACTGGAATATTGTTATGGTGGAAGGAGTTAAAGGCTGCCATCAACGAGTTGTGTCTGTGAGAAAGAACTAGCAAAGACTTCATGAGTCCCCCATCTCCTCCCTTTTGGTGTTCCAATTTCCCCCCAAATCAACAAGATTCTGGCCATTGATACCTAGAACATTCCCGGAAACGTTTGAATTGATCAGATAAGGCATTCAGAAGTTATCGCACTACAGACAGACAGATGAGTGCTTCAAGCTGAGAGTGGGTTCTTTGCAAGCTTGGCCATCAGGGAGCAATTTCCTCCTGTGCAGAGCAGCCAGCTCGAGCTCCATGCCCTCCTGGTGCTATTGTGAACACGTACGTGGCTGAGAGATCCCATACTGGGGAATCGCACACGTAAGAGAATATTTACTCAAGTTACGTGAGAGCCTACTGTGCTTCACGTTGCACCGAAGCTCATAACAGTTACCGGAAAGGGAGTGCGGTGCCATCTCTCAACTAGGATGTCGTTAGAAATGAAAGGTCTGTGATTATTTACTTGTTCTCCTTCCAAAGGAGCATTAAGAAATCTAAGTAAACATACCAAAAACGGTTACTAACGTGTCTTCAAGATGTTTGCACATGTCCATTACACTGCGGGTGCTTGTGCGCTCCAGGCCACAGCTGTCAGTTTTATTCTTAGTGGTACCTATAGGGGTGGCCTGAGCAGCCTCTCATGTCTTGTGCACACCATACAGCCATAAAGGACCTTTAGCACTTTACTACTAGAAGGACTCTGATGGGAAGGGAAAGGAGGGTGGGTTGTAGGTCATTGTTTTTGCTCCCTGAGTGGTTGCGCATGCCTACTACACAGCAGATGATGCACAAGCAGTCCCATCTGGTGGCGGGGTTTGGGGTCTAGCTGAACAGGACTGGAGGTGCATTCATCCACATTTAGCATCATCTCTAGGTTGCTGAGCGATTACGTAATGAGAAGCAAACGTATGACATGATGCTTTGTAAATGTCCAATAAGGGCACATGACTAGAAATGGTGGAGACGCTGCTTGGGAACTTCAACTGGTAACACTGCTGAATAAAACCAGATATCCGTGACAAAATACTTTGCCTGGATACCGGACTGCCCTTCATTCTATCTTCAACTGCAATAAACTATAGAGATGAAGACAGGAAATATTTAGTCCTTTCCAGATAAAACGCTAATGCTCTTCCAACGTCTAGAGTGTATCGTGTCTCCTCTCCCTTATTGCTGTGAGGCTTTGGGAAGAAGGTAAGAAAATGCCTTGGTTGATAGGAAGGCGCGGAGAGCACTTTCATAAGAAAACTTGGATGGGGACAAAGGTAGACTTTATCTGCATAAAACAAAATGTATATAGAGGATCTGATACTAATGCCTCAACTCGCCTGCTCTCCTGGCTGATGTAATGGCGACTACAAACACTACCTTCATTGAAAGGTGCAATAGAGAGCAGATCACTAGAGGCTTAAAGCAGGGACCCATCAGCTTTGTTAAGACTAGATGCAGGATCCGTGGTGGAATAGGGCTCTGCACGCGCGGTAACCGTCATAGAAGGTGAGGGTTGGAAGGGACCTCAGGAGGTCATCTAGGCCAACCCCCTGCTCAAAGCAGGAGCAGCCCCAACTAAATCATCCTAGTCAAGGCTTTGTCAAGCCACACTTTCAAATCTCTAAGGATGGAGATTCCACCACCTCCCCAGGTAACCCATTCCAGTGCTTCCCCACCCTCCTAGTGATTTTTACTTGACCTTCTCTGGGTAGAAGTCTATTACCATAGCTATCCTCCTCAACCACTCCTGACGAGTCTTAACATCACCAGGAGGTGGAGAAATAGGCTCTGCCACAATTGCCTCCTCAAGGGATGCAGAAGAGGATGCTAATGGTACGGATGGCTGGTCCAGTTCCTGCTTCTCTTGCAGCTATTCATGAGCGAGAGCGTGATTCTTTACCGACCCTGTGGTATTTGCAGCGTTGACGCTCCTGACACCAAATAGATGGAGCCGGCTTCGGGGATGCTTTTGATGTAAAGGAGAAGCCGCACAAGTTCCAAAAGGCCATGGGTACGGCTCCGGTTCACAATTATGTGAAAATTCCAAAAGCACCCTGCTGGTCCTGAGGCTGAAACCTGGGTGGGCAGGTGACGTACCCCCAATGGACTGGCTAGGTTGGGTTACATAGGATCCCATTTCAGAGTCTGGTGGAGAAGAAGTTTCTTCTTGTGCCATACCCATTGGTACCGGTGCCGAAGTCAAACTCAGAAGAAAGGAGAGCTGGGGAGATCATTTGTGGCTTTCCCCAAGACATTATCGGCCTAATGGTACCCTGATGTCCGAATCTGATGGACCCGCCTAGTGTGGACGCGGAGGCGCTGAAGGTGGTAGCTTGAGAGCTTGTGCTGGGCAAGACTCTTGAACTGCAGGTGAGGGTAGTACCAAGGGGTCTAACAACTCTCTCGCAGCCTCGCACACTGCGGGAGTCAATTTATTATTGTAACTGTGGTTTGCGTCAGTAGGAGCGTTGCCAGCACATCGAGGGAAATGATGCTTTAGTTTTTGGGCTCAATACACAGGGGTGGCTGGGTGACAGTCTCTGGCCTGTCCTACCAGGAGATCAGAGTAGATGATCTAATGGTCCCTTTCTTCCTTAATTTAGGGATCTGTGACTCTATGAAGAAAATGACAACACATCTACATAGGGAATGCTTCCCCCAGACCTGCCATGGCAGGGTCAGCCGTAGAAAGGGCCTGAGGCCTGACTGGAGAAAACTATTTTCCCAGCTACTTTACACCACTGGATTAGTACAGGGAGGATTTGACTGAACAATGGGAGGGACTGAAATAGTGTTTAGGCCTTGGGCTGCCCCTCTGCACAGGGGTGAATTGCAACCCACAGAGAGAGGGAGAAGCTATCTAGAGAAAAGGCAGAAATGGGGCAAGCCTGCCCAGCCGCAGTGAAGCAGCCACAGTAGCCAAGACAAGCCTGGGTAAAGAACCGGCCAGAGCCATGAATACGTAGGACCTGGGGGGACTCGTTCAGACAGTCACACCTTGGCTGCTGAGGACAGGTGCGTTCTCCAGACAGGACTGCGGCGCTAATCTGGGATAATCCCATCCCTGGCCCAGCTCCCATCTGGATCTCCTGGGGTTTGTGTATCCATTGAGAGTTAATTAATCCGATTGTTGATTCCCCTGGGGCGTTTCCCTGCCCACTTCTGATTGGCACCTGTCGCCTTCATAAGGCAGCGCAGGGCTGATCGGCTCACATCTGTTGCAGACTCCTTTCTGCTGCCCGGTTGTCTGGAAGCCTCCAATTCTCCATCCCAGGGACCATGAAGCTCTGGGTCCTCCTCGCCCTGCTGGGCGTCACCTGCAGCCTCGTCACTGGACGTGAGTTGGGCCCCTTCCTCCACCTGGCATCCAGTGGGAAGCATGGCATGGCATGGCAGGGCCTCGTCATGCTGAGGCGTGAGGGGGAGCAGGTGCGGCTTGGACAAGGCTGTCCAGGGTCTGTAGCAGATCGTGGCAATAGCAAGCCCTCTGAGCGGCTCGGGAGTGGCGTGGGGCTGCCCAGGAGTGACAGGGACACGTCCCTCTCCCATGGAGATTTCAGTGGCATTTGTGGAAGGTTCAAACATCCACCAGGGGCTTCTAGTTCCAAGAGCCTCCATATCTGGGTGCCCAAGCCAAGGCACGTGAGGGGCAGAGCCCATCTCAGGGGAGTCGAGGGACTGGGGCTGTCAGCACACAGCCCCTAGGTGTATAAAGCAAAGGCTCCCACAATCACAGGCAGCTCTCTCCTATCTCCTCTCCGCCCCTGCATAGGATATTAGGGGAGAATCCCTCTCCCTGCCCGTTACAGAACGCCCTCTCAGATCTCACGGCTGTGAGGTACCAGCAGCCAAACAGATACTGCAAGGAGAACTCAGCTGGACAGCCAGGAACGAGCGCCAGGTCATCCCTGTACAGGGCCACAGTGGGCAGAGCAGCTGACAGTGTCCCTCTCATCTCCCCTCCCTGTGACTGCCCCTTTCCCCTGCTCTCTCCCAGTGCTGGGTCTGGTCCGTTCCCCTTCCCTTGCACACTCCCTATGTCACCAAATCCCTGCAGTGCTGCCAAAATCCTTCCGTCTTTTCAACCCTTGTGGCTAAAACGCTTATCTGTACCTTGGGCGTCTGCTTCCTGACTCATGTCTCCTGCCTTGAGTTGTGTCTGGACCTGCTGGGATCCAGCATGGTGCATGGAGAAGGCAGCTGCCAGCCTGGGGTCCCCAACAGCACATGGAGGATTTTCATTTCACGCTAACCTTTCTTTCATATCCTATTCCAGAACTGGCTAATGAGATACTCTCCACTGATGTCCGTAAGTACCCTCCCTTTTCCAGGCTGGGGAATGAGCCCCGCAGTTTTGATAACCAGCAGTTCCCAAGTTCAGATATTAGAGCGACAGCGTCACGAAGCCACAGGAGGTCTGTGATGATACGTTGATTCATTGGTTTTAAGGCCAGACCATTATGATCACCCAGTCTGAGCTCCAGCATAGCACAGGCCATAAAGACTCCCCCTGGGTTACCTGCATCCAGACTGTCACTGTGGTCGGGCTGTAGCAGCTCTTTGGCCGCACTCAGTACTGAGGCAGAGATTTCAAGTGGTGAAGAATCCATCAAGCTCCTAGGTAAGGTGTTCCAATTGTTAATCAGTCTCACTGTTAAAAACATGCACCTTATTTCCGGTCTGACCTGGTCTTGCATCTGCTCGCAGCCATTGGATCACATTCTGCCTTCGTCTGCTGCTTTAAAGAGCCCCCGTTATCAGAATTCTCCTCCCCATGCAGGTCCTCATACACCAAGATCCAGTCACCTCTTAACCTGCTCTGGGTGAACTAAACAGATAAAGCTCCTTCAGTTTCTCCCTGTCAGGCAGGTTTTCCCTGAATCATTCTTGTAGCTCTTTTCTGAACCCTCTCCAGTTTCCCATGGTCCTTTTAGTAGTGTGAATACAGGCAGAGCGTGAAGCTCACCCTGTGCAGGGAGCCAGCACATGGTCGATGCACCCCCCAGCTTCTCAACATGCAGCTGAAGTGGTGCCTAGGCCTTGTGAGATTTTCTGTGGAGGGTGAATGACACCCATGTATCATGTCCATTGTACTGTTGCATGATTATTCCCCTTTATTGGGCATGGGTGAGGCTTCATTTGGAATACTGTGTCCAGTTTTGGGCCTCCCACTACAGGAATGACGTAGACAAATTGGAGAGTGTCCGGCAGAGGGCAACGAAAATGATTAAGGGGCTAGAGCACAAGACTTATGAGGAGAGGCTGAGGGAACTAGGCTTGTTTAGTCTGCAGAAGAGAAGAGTGAGGGTGGATTTGATAGCAGCCTTTAACTACCTGAAAGGGGGGTTCCAGGGAGGATGGAGCTAGGCTGTTCTCAGTGGTGGCAGATGACAGAACTAGGAGGAATGGTCTCAAGTTGCAGTGGGAGAAGTCAAGGCTGGATATTAGAAACAAGTTTTTCAATATGAGGGTGGTGAAGCACTGGAATGGGTTCCCTAGGGAGGTGGTGGAATCTCCATCCTTAGAGGTTTTTAAGGCCAGGCTTGACAAAGCCCTGGCTGGGATGGTTTAGTTGGGATTGGCCCGGCTTTGAGCAGAGGGTTGGACTAGATACCTTCTGAGGTCCCTTCCAACCCTCATCTTCTAGGATTCTATGTGGTACCATCCATAGGCCCCTCTGAGAGATCAGGGCTGCATGGAGCTCGGGTCTGGACAAAGACAGGACCATAGAGTCCCTTCCCTGAAGAGGGAGCCATCAGGGCCTCTGAGCTGTGTGTGAAATGTCCAAGCAGTGGCTAAGCCCAGCAGAAGTTAGCCTAGAGCAGGGCTATGTGTATACCAGTGGTGTCTTTAAGCCTGAAGTGAGATCAGGCCCCATCACGCTGGGTGCTGCACAGACACATAGCGAGAGACCCATCCCGCCCCAGAGAGCTCACAGGACACAGAGCAGAGAGACGGGGGAGGAGAAGGAAGGATTATACTCCCTCTGTGACCAGTGCAGAGCTGATGCCCAGAAGGACTAGATTTTCACCCCCCCCAGGAGAGTTGGAGTCAGGGAGACACTCCCTGTGAAG
Organism: Mesoclemmys tuberculata; assembly: GCA_007922155.1. NCBI lineage: Eukaryota > Metazoa > Chordata > Testudines > Chelidae > Mesoclemmys > Mesoclemmys tuberculata. The sequence goes on from ML675652.1 coordinate 7,019,637, forward strand.
ATACAAGAGCTCTCCCAGAGAGAGCTGCTCCTCCAAGGTTAGTGTTTGTACCAGGACAATAAAAGAGCCCAAATTTCCAAAGCCTTTGTCCCTCTCTGCCTGCTGGAAAGCATATAGCACTTTCCCTTGCAGACCTGCATCTGTCTGAGCAGGGATTGAACCCTGGCCCATCAGCACAATACACCTGAACTTCTGCCACTGAGCTAAAAGGTTGATTTTTTTAATGGGCAACGGAAGTAGACTGTTATCCTGGAACAGTCACTACAAAGAGACACAGAATCATGCACAGCCAGTGCCAGCTCTCAAGAAGACCAAATTCCTAGGCCTGTGCTCACCCACCCTGTCCACAAAGAAGCCTGAGGATTAGGGAGGGATAGATATTCTTTGGAATACACCTCAAATCTAATAGACCCCTGCTCATAGAATGGTTGGAGGTCTCATTTGGCCACCTTCACCACTGTATCTGTCCCCCTCGCAGACAGGTGAGAGGGCAGAAGGGAGGGAGAAATGCAAGGCTGGGAGGAAGGTATCATAGTCTTCATGCCATAAATGGGAGAACTGAGGCACAGATAAGGTATAAAAAGCACCCATAGCTGTCCATGGAGCCTCTGGCAGAGCTGGCAATGGACCACACCAGTCCTCATCCAGTGTCTTAGCCACAGAACCATCCTTCCTCCTCCGACCGTTCCCTTGATCTCCCAGCGCAGGTCTCCTGTGGTAGAAGTGGGGCCCGGCTGCTTCTCCCTTCCAGCCTTAGCACTCTGGGCATGTGTCTCAGTGTCAGTCCATGTGGTCAAGCCTTTCACCAAGAAAAGAGCTAGAAAGTGACCTGTGTGAAAATGGAAGCTGAGCTTCCAATCTGGGTGTAAGTGCAGGGCCAGGGGAGCACGAGGCCAAGGGAGCGGGAGAGCTGATCCAGTGCTGGATTCCGCACGGAGGAATCCCGCTCATCGGCGCCGTGTCTCTTTCTAGCTACGGTTCTAGCTACGGTTAATCCTGCTCCGGTGATTCCAGCCGTCTCCGGTGAGTACGAGCGCGCAGGCCGTGGGTGCAGTGTGACGAGTCTGTGCAAAAGGCAGCCTGAGGACTTGGGGAGAGAGAGATTTCTTGGGATACGCCTCTAATGGAATAGTCCCCTGCTCACAGAATGGTTGAGGTTCACTTATGGCCTCATTGGCTGCTGTATCCGTCCCCATCGCAAACAACCATGGATTTATCCTCCCACCAGCCCTGTGGCTTAGTCACAGAACCATCCGTCCTCCTCCGA